>VYXF01002413.1:338287-431799 GCA_013397295.1 Polioptila caerulea
GATGCTCGGGGAGGGAGCCGCCGCGGCGGGCGCGGGGTGCGCCGGCGGAGCGCTGCGCTTTGCCTTCGGGTTGCTTTCTGTTTATTTTAGCATTCGTGCTTGTCACCATGGCAGCCGCTACAATCGGGGAGCAGGGTGGGCACTCTCGGGGGAATAGAGTAATGCCGTGGTTAAAGTGTTTGCGAGTTGTCTCCGGTGCTCTCAACCCGCGCTCTGCTCCCCTGGCTGAGAGCGGCTGCCCTTGGCCGGGGAAAAAGGCGGGTGAAGCAGCTGGAAGATTTTGGTTCGCGTTCGGAAGGTGCACACGTACAGATACGTACACACAGACACGCATGTATGTGATCCCAGTGCTTTCCCGTCAGGACCAGCTGAGAGCCATGACCTCTCACAAGCCCTTCCTCCCGCCAGCCGGGCTCCGAGCATCGGGCCGGCGGGATGCGAGGGACTGTACAGCTGGTACCAGCCTCTGCCTCGGCCCCCTCCGCTTGGCTGACAGATGGGGGACCTGGGCGCCACTCGGGACTTTTGTCTCGTTTAAGCCAGAGGCAGCAGTCTGAATCGGGCTCAGGCTAGGGCTTGGAAAGGGAGATGGCGGGAGCCCCCAGGTCTCTGTTCCTAACCCGAGGAGTGGTAGCAGTGCCCTGATGTGCTACTTCAGTTTTGTTGAAAGCCCCACACTCTGCCGTCTTTGGGTATCTGTGGGCTCAGTAGGGCGATAAAATTGAGCTCCTGACTTGAGGATGATGAGGACCTTTCTGCTCTGTCCGTGGGGGTGATTTGTCCTCCCTTCAGCCTGTATAAAATAAGAGCCTCGATAAAACTCTCCCAACTCTAGGCAATTGCTTCATAAAAAATATATCAGTCCCTGGAGCAAGAATTGGCCCAGCAATACAATTCCCAGGAGTGATCCAGCTGAAGCTGTTCGGGAACTGCACTGTGTCACTCTGTGGCTTCGAATCCATTTGTCAGCTGGTTACGCACACATGGAAGTGAACAAAAGCAGCAGCCCGGACAGATTCAGAGCAGGGGCCAGGCGCCAGGGCTGCCTGCTTCCCTCCTTGGCTGGCACTGGGATTTTTTGGGCTGTGTCTCGCTTTTTTTCACCTGTAAAGCGGGGATGGGAAGCGTGTGTAAAGGTGTTTGGGAAGCCCTGTGCATGCTTGGAAAATGCTGTCAGAGCAGTCCCAGCCCTCAGACAGCGGGGTGGAAACTCTTCAGCTGAGCCTCTTGGCCCTTGTTTGCAGCTGCTGAAACTCAAAAGCCAAGGCTGAGGCTCGTGGGCAAAGCACTTCTGTTGTTTGCTCCTCACTAGGGCTGGGAGCTGCTGGCAGCTCAGGCTGCTCTGCTTTGGACCCTCTGGAGCAGGGCTCTGGAAATGAGTACGGTGAGGAGCTGTATGTGGGTGCTGCTATTGCTTTAGCCCTTTGGGTGCACTGGGAAATGCTCTTAGGCTGGCCGGGGCTGAGTTGAACAAACGGAGGATTTGGAGTACTCCTACATTTTTGATTCCACCTTAGTGGCAGAAGCAGCTGCCCCTGAGCCTCTGATTTCTTGTGTGAGCTTGAACATGCTGCTCTAGCAGTTTTATTTCTCTGTTCCCCCGCTTATCCCTTCTGGTTTTTTATAGCATTTTCTTCACTCCCTCTCAGAGGGCTTGTGAGGTTACATAAATCCATATCATCTGCCAAGCACCTTAAAATCCTCATGAGGAGGATGTTGTGGCAGTGCCACACGTTGTTATATTGCTGCTGTTTGGGGGGGGGCAGTATGTGCTCATGGCTAACCACAAAGCCTCTCCTTACAAGATACAGTGCCGCGCAACAGCCACTCCAAATCTGGTCCTGCTCTCAAAACCGTGTAAATCATTCCATCTCTGCTCCATGCCTGAAATCCCTCAGCAAGGAAAAATAATCATCCTTTGCATCTCAAGTCCCTCCGTACCTGGGCTCCCAGTCTGTGCCAGCCCTCCCAGTAGGGCTCTCCGTAGCGGCTGACATGAAGGAGGACCCTCTCCTGATGCGTCTGGCAGTGGGGCATGGTGGAGATTCCACATCCTAACCTGCCGTGGTGTATTTGCACAGAGAAGGGAAACAGGAAGGGTTTGCGGTGTGCGGGCTTTCCCTCACGCACGCAGGTTTCCCAAGGGTTTGGTGGGCTGCCGTGAGAGGCAGGGCGGTAAGATGCAGTGCGTGTGCTGTAACTATCGGTGCTATGGCTGTGGGGAGCCGAGCAGGCCTAGCAGGGACGGGCACAACGAGCCGTCCCAGCCTTGGCCTCTGCCGGCGCTGCTGGGGCAGAAGCCGGGAAGCGACTGCGTGTGGGCAGGAGGCAGGAAGGTTGCTGGAGGTCTGGGGACAGCGCTGTCCCTCAGGGCCCGGCATGTAGCAGGGTCCGAGCTGCGTGTGAGCCTGAGGGCCGGTCAGGCCGGAGCAGGAGCTGTGCCCACCGTCCCCAGCGTGCGGCCGGTGCTGGTCCCCAGCACAGCCCACTGCCCTCTCCCAGCCAGCACGGGAAATGTGCCACTTCCATCGCCCCGCTGGAGAAATAACGACTCTAGAGAAGCAGCTGTCCTTTGGCAGCACAGAGCCCTCAGCCCTGGGTTCATTCCCCTCGAAGTCAGATTATTTGACTGAATGCATGATGGCGGTCATGTACAAGGGGAGGCATGCCTATGCTCTGTGTGCTTCTCTATCCCTTGGCTTTCTGCAGAGCCGCTGACACGAGCTGCCCCTTTTGATCCAGCTTCTGGTTTCCTCTGCTCTGCATGAGTGATGGTGTTGGAGTTCAGGTTTGGGCTCATCTGCACATAAGGGTGACTCATGTGACTTATGGGTCTCTGGAAAAATATTTTTTCAGTTTTCTAAAATTGGCTGCTATTCTGTCTGGGAAAAAGGAAAAAATCTTTCTTTTGGATGAGTGAGTCCAAGAGTTCGCTCTTCCATCTATGCTATGACATTTCAAATCTTGGACAAGTGAAGGTGTATTGCATGGGTTTAAAAACTGAAGTGCTTTCTGGGCTTGTGTTTTTCTTCTTTATTCTCTCTTAATGTGAAGAATAAAAGTCACCTCAGGTAAACACTGTAGTCATCTGCAAGTCTCAGATTGAAACTGTTTTTTATTTGTTAACCTCATATTTATTAGCACAACTTTGAACTTAAATTCTGGATGTCTGATTCCTGGAGTCAGCAGGGAAGTCTTTGAATATTTAAGCTGGGGCATGGAGCTGTCAGAGATCAGTGTCCCAGAAACAGCTTGTGCATTAATAGTGATCCTACAGATACCTGCTTTATATATAGAAATCTTGATGTGTGGCCTTTCTGCAATAGGCTCTTCACAAACAGGCTCTACAGATGCTTGAAATGAAAATTCAGATATTGGCAAATGGCAGGGCTCACTTGGTGACATGATGAGCCCCTGCATGCTTCTCTTTCCACTTACCACAGAGGGTAGTAACACAAGTGAGTACCACACTCTTAGAAACGCATTTTTTCTCTGCAGCAAAGCATAATTTCATATTGATTGTAAGGAGCCCTAAGACCTCTGACAGCTGGTTTGTGTATTTTTGGAAGATGAGCTTCTCCCCTGGACTCTTTTCTGTCTCTTCTAGGCAAAAGGTTGTCCCCTGTCTCCAGGAAATTTCCAAAGGCCAGAAGCTGTGCTATGTGTCCTTGGAAGGGCTTTGGCATCATTCCTGCACTATGTACAGGTGGTTAATTGTCCACCACGTGCTGCATATCTGCTTTAGTATGGCACTGATGAGCAGAGCCCAGGGCTCTGTTCTCCCCTGTCTAAAGACTGCAGCACGGGAAGGTCGCCCAGCACAATTGTGTCCCAGTGAGGAGAGCGAGGCCATTGCTGCAGTGTGGGCAAAGCTTGTTAGTGAGAGGGATGGTTGGTAGGCAGCTTTGAAAGAGAAATTTTTCTGTTGGCTGACTGTGAGCTGAGAGTGGGAGTATTTGCTCCTATTCCCTAGTCAAAAGCAGGATGTGAGGCTGCCCACAGGGTTCTCCAGCTTGCTTACTTCTCTGGGGTGGCAGGGAAGCAGCAGCACGCCTGGAAGTTGGAGACAAAAGTGTCATTATTTAAATGCTCTAAATTGTATTAGGCTGATGCCCTGTTGCTCTTTGGAGCAGGTTTGATGCCTCTTTGTCAATTGCTCTTTGGAGCCAGTATGTTGTCTCTTGTCTTTATCCTGCCAGTTTTTGTGACCTGTGTAGTTGCTCTGGAGCCCACTGGAGCCAGTTTGGCACTGGAGAGGCCCTGTATTGTAATGCTGGCTCAGGTTGCCTGGGCTCAGCCCTCCTGGCTGCTCCCTACTTCTGTGCTCAGCCAGGTAAAGTGAGCACTGGGGAGATGAGATCAAGGCGTCCTTTTCCCTTGTAGCAAAGGGTTTCCAAAGGCTCTGCAAACATCACTGAACTGCGTTTCACCTGCCTGTGATGAGACAGCAAGCAGGAGACTCCACTGGGATGCTTTGCTCAGAACAGGTGCCATGTGTAGGCAAAGAGCAAGTTGGCGAGGAAAGATGTCATTTGTTTAATTCCCACATCTTGTTTAGCCAGAAAATAAGCAGTGGCTGGGCTTCACCTGCTTCTCCAAATTGCCAGTCTGGCACTTCTAGCCATGCTTGTATTTGCCACCAAGTAAGACCACCTCGATGTATGCTCTTCAGACCCTGGAACACCTGGTAAACAGCATGCTCTGCTGCTTTTGTTTTGTGTTGCCTTTGGCTCCTGGGTATCTGAATCCCACAGAGCAGGTGCTGGCTGATGTTGACTGTGCGTTCATGAGTGATTTTATTCTCATCCCTTCATCACGTTTCCTCTGTGTGCAGCTTTCAGAGGACACTGTTTTCCTCACAACTGGGATAAGCCGCAACTTTCATGGTTTGCTCAATGATACCATTTTTCAGGGACCTGCATCCCATGAGGCTCCTGCATGTGTGACTGACTCGAGGCAGGTCTTGTAGCCTCAGGCATGTAACTCTGGAAGCTGAGGTGGATCCTAAATAAATAAAAAAACCCCACAAATACAACAAGAGGGGGATCAGCACTATTTCATTGCATTGACATATTGTCAGGCTTAATTTCATAACCTGCTGTGCTATGGAGAGAAAAGGCCTAATTTTTAATGAGGTGCCACAGTTCATTTCAGCAGCTTCCTTACCATTTTACTCACAGCAGGTTGGTCCCTCTTGAGTCTCCTGCCTTTTGGGGCAAGGATCAGGCATGAGGCTCTGTAGATTTCTTCCTGCTTTTATGCTGAGTGTCTGTGTTTGAGTTTGCACGCATGTGGACAGAGCACGGGAGGCTCTGTGGTCTCCCCAAGGGTGTGATGCTCTCTCTAAGCCAGACCACCGTGGCTACAGCAGCAGGAGCTCAAGGCTAGGAAGCTGCCGTGAGCAAACCAGTGAAGTTGCCATGTTCACAGCTTGTGAAATGCTCTTGTTTTCTTAAAACATCTTCCTTTCAAATTAAAGTGAAGGAAACTTCATATCTCCTCATCCTTTACCAGCCTGCAAAGCAGCTCCGCTCCCTGTGGCCCTGCAGGTATCTGGGGTGTTGGAAATGAGATGGAAAAGAAGCTGCAGGTTGCAGTGTCAATGGTTTTGCAGGGGAAGGTGCCCCTGCCAGTTGCTGGGTTTGTCTGTGCTGTTCAGCCTGGCCCATTCCACTGCCAAAATCCAGCACCTGCCTGGCTCTTCCCAGCACCTGTATGGCCTCTGCTCTCCTCAGTTTGTGTCAGGGTGGGGGACACAACCCTTAATCCTTGGGGTTTTGTCACAGCCATTCCTGCTGTGGCCAGACCCTTGCAGCACTGATTTTTTTTGGTTCTCTGTGGCATCTCTCTTACGGCACATGGGGCCTGTGCCAACTCCCTGGGATAGGATGACTTGGTAACTTTTTCTCTAAGGGTATTACTGTAGGAGGAAGATTCAGTGACAGCTTGACCGTGTAATATTTTATTTACAGTGTTTATGTTTTAAAAATGTGGGAATGGCTGCTGTTTGCCTAAATGGTGGAAAATTATTTTATATTTAATTTGTCCCAGTGGCCCTTGTGATGCATTAAAATGAAAAGAAAAATGAAATAAATTGTTCACAATAGTAATGTTAATAAAATCCAGTTGGCTGCACTGGCCTTAATTGTTAATCAAAATTATGTTGTAGCTGCAGTGAGGTAGCTGGGGCTTGGGGAACAGGGTGGCTGGGACAGCCTGGGACAGTATGTAGAAGTGAGAGGAGGGCCAGTGCAGTGCTCCTGAACATGATTTATTTTACTAGAGCCTTTTCATTAAATCAGTGGGTGAAGCAGTTACAAGTTTTAGCAACCTGAAGCACTCTTTAGTATGCAGCTGCTTCCTCAGTTAGATCTTTGCATATACAAAACTGTCTTAGGATTTAAAACTAAAAATTTAGCAGTGTTGCTGGAAACAGAAAACTTTGATATATATCTTAGGCTGCTGTTTGCCATACTGAAATTTACTCCAGACACTTCATCTCAAGGCAGGCAGGTTGAGAGTCACTTAAAAGGCAAGGGGAGAAGATGCTTTGTTTCAGTGGCACTGAACTGGGACCACCCCTTCTGGAGCATTGAAAACTGACTTAATTATTCCTGTTAGAAATACATGCAGAGCACAAAGACAATGAAACAGAGGCAGATGTGCTGGGGATGAAGCACATGGGACAGTGGGGGACTCTGGCTGACCTGTGCTTTGTCTCACTTGTGCAGGGGAAGCCCCAGGGTAGAGCCAGCAAAGTGGGATCTCTTGCTCTTCCTTGGCTCCCCATATAATGCCAGCTGGTTGTTCCTGTTCCGTGTCACCTCAGTGTGAGTCCCAGGACCTTGCTTTCTCTTTGCTGTTTTGATTGTGTATGCTGCTCTCCAGCCCTGCCTGCCAGCTCCTGCAGTGGGCTTGTGGGCTCTTTGGGGTTGTCCTGTCAGCTGTCACTGCTGGCACTCTGTCCGGTGCCGAGAGCAGAGCCCATGATCCACAGCATATCCCACACTGTAGCATTAAGGTAAAGACTGAGCCACAGTGAGACCCGTGGAGTGGGAGCTGAGCTGCCTTATTGATCGAGCTGAATTCATCAGGCTCTTCCTATGCCTCAGTTTCCCCAAAGTCTAAAATTAGAATTTTATCTACTTAATAGAGCTTTTGGGCAACTTAGCTTGCAAGTTTTGTAAAGGGCAGGAGATGAGTGAGATAACGTTAGCAAAATACTTGGTTGAGTTCCCCCTTTGTATACCCTCAGAAGAAGGAACAAGGAACGGGATTAGCAGAAAAGTAGCAGGTCAGGGCCAATCTGCTGCAAGAGGAAGGTGCTGAAGGCACATCACAGGCTGCTCTATGCACTGAACATTAGGATTTGTTAGAAAAGGCTGTGTTTTACCTGCTGTTGTCTTTTGCTGTTTCTTTACAAGCACATATTCTTACAACTACTAAAAGTGACAAAGGACTGGAGGTGGACTGTCCACTTCAGATTTCCATGTCCCAGTTTTGCTTGGGGCTGTGGAGACAGTAAGATATATGGCAGTACACTTAGAACAAAATCAAAACCAAAAAAGAATATGGTTGTCTCTTGGGCCCTATCTCTGCAGAGAAATCACCCCTGTTGTGATGCACTTTGAGCTTATGGGTAATTTCTCAGTGTTGGTAGAGGCTGGTTTTTCATCGGCAGCTGCATGCTTCCTTTGGTGCTGCTTTCTTTTGGCTCTTTCAGGGGCATCATCCCTGCAGAGACCTGCCTCAGCTTCCCCTGCAGGGCCACTGCAGGTCTCATAGCACTGTCGGTGTCCCTGTGCATCCCTAGGATGTGACTGAAGCTGTCACATGCAGCTGACCCTGGGCTGGGAAGCTGTTTTGGCTGGTCAGATGATGCTTGGTTGGTTGTCCTGCCATGGTGGAGCTGGAGGGTTGACTTTGCAGTTCAGGCTTCGAGGCTGCCATGATTGGGCTGGGACTAACTTCTGACTGTTACAGCGTGGTCACTGATGACATTTGGCTAAAGCTGCAAAAAATTATCTGCTTTAACCTCTTGTTTCTGATTCTCTCACTTAAGAATTTTTTCATTTTGNAAGGCTGCCATGGTTGGGCTGGGACTCTTAACTTCTGACTGTTACAGCATGGTCACTGATGACATTTGGCTAAAGCTGCAAAAAATTATCTGCTTTAACCTCTTGTTTCTGATTCTCTCACTTAAGAATTTTTTCATTTTGTAAGCAGTAACATGATCTTTTTGAGGAGGCTTTGTTTAACAGTAGCAGAGAGAGAAAGCACCTGTGCTGAAATCTGTATCAGACATTTTGTGGGCCTGTGAGGGGAAAAAAGGGCTATTTTTCTTGCCTTTATTGTTTTGGACAATTGCCTTGAAACAGCTAGGGCTTGGCTGGAAAAGGGCTGCTATGCAATGGAAGTGTCTTCAGAGGTTCTCTGAAAAAATCTTTCTGCAGGACAAAATTGAAAAAATGATGCTTTCCATCTGTTTGCATGCTGAGTGCCCTGAACAAAGTATTTGGTGCCAGAGAGTGTCATGCCTAGTAATGCCAAATGTAACTTTGTGCCTTTTGGTACCAAGTATGCAGTAAGAAGTGTGATGAATAAGGAAGAGTGTATAAGAGCTGCAAAAAGCAGTGCAGCTCCTTGGGTAACAGGTGACTTGGGTAAGTTAGTCTCTGAGTACAGGGATCTGGATACAGTGGCAGTGCAAATGGAAGCCATCACATTCACACAATGAAATTGAAACAATTGTGTGCTTCCTATGTAGTTCCCTGTCGTCTTTTGAAATTGTAAAAAATAAAGTATTGGAGTTAAAAACTGTGAATGGTGCAAGCACTTAGTGCCAAGAGCTGGCAGGTGTGATCATGCTGTATTTTCCAGGTGCTGTAATATGCATGCCATTTTTGGTGGATTTTTTTTCTACTTTGTACCCTTCAGTGAGATTTATTCAGATCTGGTTATGTGATGGGAATTGCCAGCCACCAAGCTGCTCATGAAGTAGGCTGTATTTGTCTCCCAGCCTTCTGAAATGTCTCCATTTGGCTGAACTACCTAAAGATAGGGAACAGCCTCTCGCAGTGACCTTTGAGGAGCAGGCAGGAGCATTGACAAACAGGTAGGGGCATAACCCTATCTCTGGCCTAGGGATGCTCAGTTGCCACATCCCTGTTGGTGCTTCACTTGCAGAGCTGGCTCCTCTGTCAGGGGCAGGCTGGAGTGAGCACAGGGACATTTCTCTCATTGCTCGGGTGCAGGGTGGTGTTTATACTTGAGCTTGGGTTGGTAGCAGAAAGATAGATGCTCTGCAAGGAGGAAATCCTTGCAGTAATTCCTTTGGAGCAAATCTGAATGAACTTGGCGTCTGTTTGTATCCTTGTGTTTGGGTAGTCTGAGTCTGGTTGTGCTGTGCCATGGAATGCCAGATTGCTGTGCCATACCTGCTAGCTGAGTGGCCCCATGGGACATTTTGGGGCATTTACAGTCTCTGCTGGGAAAACTGGACCACACTGGCTGGACAGCCCAAAAGAAATTTTGGGAAGGACTGGGAAGTCAGCATTCCATCAGGACTAACTGTGGATCTGTCAGGCTAGGGAATGATGAGATGAGGTCAAATGAGGTCTGGCCATGGAGAAGCTGCCCAAGCACCTCTCAAAAGCTGCCTTTGGCTGAGTGTGAAAGGATTTTAAGTGAGCAGTTGGACTGCTGGCTCAGGTCAGGTCCTTGAACAGACATCAATCTCATGCTGCATGTTAGGCGAGCCATGAGGAGGTGGTTAACAGTGAAAGCAAACACTGTCCTTACAGCACAGGATACAGATTGAGTCACATCAGGTAATAGGAAAAATCTGCTGATCTGCCTGCATCAGTCTCCTTACAGCATTATTAAAAATTATGCATCGTAAATTATTTACTCATTAATTTTCTTGAGCCCAAAGCCTCACTTTCAGGCAAGACATGTTGGAGTTGAAAGGAAATGTGATGGGGTGATACAAATCATTTTGTGTGCCAGGGCTAACGTGAAATACAGGTTATGGCTACATTCTTCTCTCTGCTGCTGTTCAGCTGATAATTGTGCATTACTGCCCTGTGTGGTTGGTACCTTTGCTACCCTTTGTATCTGTGGCTTGAAAGGGCTACCTGGGTGCTTCTGCCACCCCCATGGGTTTGGATGCATCAGTCATGGCATAGCAATGTCATGGCAGTAGTGTTCTCTTGCCCACCTCCAGCATCCTTGGGGCTGTGGGTCTCCACCTACACTGAGGATTGGAGGGGACAGTGTTCTGTGAGGACCACGTGAGAGACATTTGATGTGTGCAAAGCTGAGCCCTTTAAATCTTTGTGCCCTAGTTAATGGGGATTTAGTCCTTCCAACCTGTCACAGTCCATCTCATTTTTCCCCCTCTTTCCTTTTAGTTAGAGGATTAAAATTGTCGCATTGAGCTTAAAGGGGATTGGAATGCTCTGTATTTTTCTTCTGCTTTTGCCCAATATCTCCTAAGAGACATCATAAAGAATGGCCAAGAATGGATAAGCAGGTATTAACACCACTGCAAGTGCTGAAGAAAAGGTGAGAAAACTCTCCCTACCCTGTTGTGCTGACATTATTGCAGGGTCTGTGCAGGGTGCTCGTGACCTCCTGGGCTGTGGCAGCTGCCCCACACACCAGCATTAGTCTGTGTCTACAGATTGCCCGGAGGCAGGAGCAGGGACTTTGGGCACTCAGCTGGGCAGGACCAGCAGCTGCAGGAGGGGAGAGTGGTGATGGGAACTGAGTGTATGAGGGAATTCCCTTACTCTTCTGTGCCTCCTGTGCCATAGGAGCCGTGTAAGGCTCCCCTGTTAACCAGTGTACAAGAGGAACTTGCTCCTGCCAGTGGGCTGCATGTTCAGAAACCCAGTATACAGCTCTGCACAGTTCCTTCAGCTTGGCTTCAGCGTGATCCAAGATCTAAACTTTAAATGAAGTATCTTGACTTGTTTTTGGTGAGGACAGGAGGGGATTGGGTGGTGCTGTTCATCATGTAAGAATACTTAAAAGTGGTACAAAGTAGAAATGTAGGGTGACCATTTGGATTCCTTAGTTCATGTAGCAGTGAATTGAAGAACTTAGGAAACAATGCTGCATGTAGTATTTATTAAATATCCAGGAAATTGCTAAACTAAGTCTTGTGACAGATTCATAAAGACTAAGTAAATTTTGAGTATCCACAATACGTCACCAATTTTCTTGTCCAGCTTTCTGTTAGTGCCTTTATAATTCTGCTAGAAATACACCTCCCACTGCTATATTTAATTTTTTGGCCCTGTGTGGAGCTTAAAGTGTGGTCTTCACCATTCTCTGTGGTAATTCTCTTCAGCCATGAAACATATTGCCAGAAGATTATTTTGAATCATTAGAGGCAATTTGCGTCTTTCTGGTCTTGAATAGGTGAGTTGGATTTGTGTGGAAAATATTTCCATTGAGGTCAGAATTTGCTTTAAATTTTCTGTTCAATATTTTTCTTCCCAAGGTAAATTCCTGTATCACTGTCCCGTATCTGATAGGGGTAAATTTAGATGCATTTTGATCAGTGCCTGTCAGTTGGGAGCCATTTGAGTCAGATGCTGCTCATCCTGGGGTGGGCTCAGTATCTGTGCGATGCAGAGATCAGATTTGCCCTGGGTTGTGATGGGAGTGACTCCAGCCATTAGCTGGAACTGCTTGGTAGGAGCTGGGTGAGGGTTGGCAGTGTGCTGAGGGTTCAGGTGCAAAAGGAGAGACGTGGAGAGAAGCTGTTCTCGATGAAAACTCCTTTTCCCTGCCCTAAGTGTAACTCTGTGTACCAGGGGAGTGCACAGCTCACAGACGGATGTGTGTCCCTGTAGCAGGTTCTTTCTGTATGTGAGGGACATGTTTGGGGCCCTTATGTGAAGGGAGAGTGAGATAGGGAGTCTAGTTAAATAATAAACCATTAGGGGCTGCCACAAGCCTGCTTGGAACTACCAGTTGCCTTGCCATTCTTTTTCAAGCAATTTGCATGCAAGAGTTGCATGAGATCTCCCATTTGTCTTGCTCCTATCCAAGACCTCACACAAGGCCTGTACTGCTGGGTGCTTCTTGTTTATTCTGCAGGTCTCTGACTGTCCAGACTGCAGGCTCTTTTGTGCAAATGTGAAAAAGAAAAGACAGCTTCTGTCCTGGAGTTTATAATCTCTGTACATGAGTGAGATAAAGAGTTGGGTATAGAAAACATTCTTTCCCCCATTCCCCTGATGGAGAGCTGAGATTAGGCCTTGAGCTCTGCTGAAAGGAAACAAAGCATTATTCAGAACTGCTAACTTCTGGTTATTAACTCTGATGAAAATACCAGTGAAGCCAAGACAGCTTGGATATTAATTGTGTACCAACACACATTCAATGAATTTGCTACTGGCTTCCAGTTACTACCCCAGGGACAATTAAAACTCTGCCCAGTAGTAGCTTCTGTTGTAACTGGCCATCCCTCATTACATTTTGCATTGATCATATATTTGGACCACCTCCCCACCCCTTGTAATTTCTGTGACCAGTGATGGGTTGGCCACCTAAAACCACTTTGGCACGTATTGTATGTAACCTGAGTGGGCTGAGACACCTTGGGGGAAACAAATTTGGCTTGTGGCTGGAGGGAACATCTTGGGAAATCCCCTCTCCCTGATTATCTCAGCTACCTCAAATGCCAGCTTGGATTTTGGTGTGTGCATTTCTTTCTACATATTCATTTGGGGGGAAAAAGTAGCATTTGAGAATAAGCTGCTAGGACAGGAGGCAGGTTAGAAAAAACTTCTAAGTGATGTGTGAATGTTAATCATTAAACCTGTTACCACGTAGCAACATGACTTCTCATAATGATTAACTGCCTTGCCAGGTTGTACTGGAGGAAATCTCAGGGTGTTTGCTGAGCTCTGAAAGCTGGACTTCAGCTTCTCCCACCTCAGCCCAACTGCTGAATGGTGTTGAAACACTCCTTGGCTGGCTGGGGTGGTGAACAGCAGGGCTCCTTGGGGCTGATGGTGTTTCTTCATTCTCAATTCTGCTTTTGAAGGCTTGCATTCTCAGTTTAATCAGGGTAAAATAAGGTTCCCCATGGTACATTGTTTTTGATGCCAAATGACATCCTCAACCACGTGCTTAAACCAGCATTCTGTATAATTTGCTCTTCTGAGTGGAAAATAAACTGTAACACTTTGAATCATCCTCTCTGCAGAAAAAGGAGTGTTTTCATCAGGGAATATGTTCCTGGCATTTGTAGCATGTACTCGTTTATTGTCTTGCTACCCAGTTCTTTGTGCAGACAGATAAAAAGAGGAGTGCTGGATGCTGAAATGCTTATGTGCCTGGCCGCTGGCATGTGGCACAAGTTGTCACGGGCACTACCATCTGACTGGGCATATGGCCTTTTCCCCACAAGCTTTTAAAAGTCAAATGCAAGTACAGCAACATTGTTTACTTTTGTAGGAGCAGAATTTTACAGCGGTGTATTTAGCTGGTTGTTCTCATTTTCCTTCAGATAGGAGCCTGAATGTCGGGCATCCCCTGCTGCCACAGACCCAGCTTTATGCTGCAGAGGGGTACTCCTAGTTCAGGCTCCAGCAGTCTGGACAACATCAGCTGGAAGGTGAAAAGTTACAAATGGATGGCCAGGCCTTTACCACCGTTGTTTTGGCAAGTGATATTGGGTAATATTGCCAATAATTCTGTAATGCAGGCAGGGAAACTTGGCAGTCTAAGTGTTGGGCCCTGGGGTACAGCCTGTACCTGGGCTGGATAACCCACTCTGTGCAGCATGCTGGAGAGCACCTCTCCTGATCAGAGGGGTGAGGAATAATGTTTCTAGGTCAGCAGCAGTATGCCACCTCGAGAAAGCTCGTCACAAGCACAGGCAACTCAGCATCCTATGGTGAGTCTGTCCTGCTTGACACACACTTGCTATTGCTTCTTGAATACCTCCACATGGTGCCAAGGGGTAATAGGAGTGGGACAGAATTGGTCCTGCAGAATTTGGTTTTCAGAATTGCTCTGAACTCTAAGGAGAAATGGGCTCTTTGGACTTACCTGGGGGGAAAAGATGGCCAAAACAGACCGAAAGCCTGATGGTCTAAAAGAAATACCTTTGCTCCTGAAAAGGATGAGTAAAAATCCCGACCTGTTTGGTAGTGCCATTCAGACTCCCTATAGGCTGTGCTTCCAGAAGAACTATGTGCAGTTCTCCTGCCAGTTCAGTACCTCCAGCATTACCAAAGAGTGTATGAAAAACACCTGCATGGGAATGTCCTTGATGTTAGAGGGCAGCTCAGCTATCTGTTCTCAGGACAGACACCAAGTCTGGCAAGGAGGAAGGCATTTATTCTGTGCTTTGGTAAGTGTTGACCTGAAAGAACTTGTCACTGTGCATTTCTCAAAAACACGTTTTAAAAAACTCTATTAGCTTTAATGAAATTGATTTGGTACATTTCTGAGAGTGTGATGGCAAATTCTCCTTGATTTGCTGAACTAGCTTATCTGAATTGGAGGAGCTTGCTTGGTGCTTCTGTGGGATGAGAAAGCTGTATGAAGAAGTGTGGAGTGCAAGGACTTTTTTGTCTTTATTGTGGTCTCTTAGCATAGAGAAAATGTGGAAGCATTAAAAAATATTTAAAACAATTTTAATAAATTTAAAATATTTTAATGTACACTGAAATGTAGACTCTTAATATTGCCTTAAAATTACTGCAGCCTCCCTGCAGATGCTCACTGCCTCCTGCAGAAATGGCTCCATGGCTCCTGGAGCTTCTGGCTTGCTTTGGGAGGTACAGAAACCATCTGACAGCTCTTCCTTTCCCCTGTCCCATTAAATAGGTTGCCAATATAAAATGCAATTAGCACAATGCTATGGTTTTGGTCTATATTAAGCCAGATTGGAACCAGTGTCTGGAACAGCAGGAAAGATTATCTAAGGATGCTGAGGTTACAGAGTAAAATTCAATGTGACTGGGCTGGAGCTGGCTGCCCTTTAAAGATATGTGGTTTGGGAGGAGAGGATTGCTGTTAGAGAGGCCTGTCTGCTCCTTCAGAAGTAATTTAACAGCCTGCCTTCCATTCAGGCAAGGGAAATGCTATCAGTGGATTTTTCCCTATTGTATTAAATGACCTGTCTGTATGTCATGGCCTAATTGTGTTACCCCAGAGAGCAGTGGATAGAGGATGATTTTCTTTGAAAGTTTTCTTTGCTGCATTAGAAAGGGACTGCTCCCATCTGATTCAGCTTCCAGGCAGCCAGATTTCTCTCTGCTGGTCAATAAACAGAAACTGCAGTTTTATGTACCAGAAACTGGGCTACTGGCTGCTAGACTTACAACTAAATTGTGTCAGATTAGTTAGGACTTGGATATTGTATCAAGCTAAGGATCTGTCTACTGGAGATGTAGAGGTTGAAAGTGAATCCATATATTTACCTTAAACAGATTTGTAGTGGCATCTGTTCTGCCCAATGGTTTTTACAGGGAAAACAGTCCACAGACAATAAGACTGGAACACTTCAATTGGTGCTTTTGGTAATAAACATTTTTTGCATTGACAGGTCATGTGCACTTGACTCTTCAGAAATGTGGTAAATGTTTAAGTATCTTCTTTTACAGATCAAGAGTCTGAAGGAGGCTAAGAAAGGTTAAAGTCTTGATTTACACCGATTGCTCAGGCTCCATTGACTTTCTCTTTGAATGTCTTTCCCGCTGGGCATTTAACTGACATCCCCTTCCTTAGAGCTTCAGTGCATGTTTAAGTAGTCATGGCTCTTCTGCAGGGAAGGCAGAGGGAATAAGGAAAAATGGAGTGAATATACACTCCTGATGCACAGCATCAGCATGCTTTGCCCCCCCAGGATGATGCCTCTCCTCAATGGATATCTTCAGGAGGCAGCACTGGGAGTGCTCAGGTCTCTGTTTGCAAGTGGGACGTCTTGGAATGCTGCAAGGTGAAGGCCCTTGTAATGAGTGGCTCAAATGAGGCAGACAGTAACGAGTTGTCCAGGAATGGTTCATTGGCTCCTGCCTGGCAGAGGGAAGAGTGTCACTGTGATTTGTGCTTACCTAGCCATGCAATTCAATTTTATCCTTGAATTGGGTTCCTTGTTCAGACAAAATCCCTCATGTGAAACACATGCCATTTGCACAGGGTTCTTAATTAGAGGAATTAATCATAAACATGGGCATCTTTCTCTTGTTATTATGGCAGGGGATAGAGATTAATAATATCCTCAGAAATTCCTCAGAAATGTGTCTGTTGTTTACTAGTTCCATGAAATTGGCAATCCTTGATGCCTGCAGAAAGATGAGGTTCCTTATGATATTGCTGTGCTGCCATTATTATGCTTTTAATTAGTTAATGAACTAGTGACTTTTGAGTTGACATAGTTCCACAAGGCTTGTTATCTGCTGATCAGCAAATGCTTAAAGCTTGCACATTCAAAAATATCTAGATCTGCGGGGATAAAGGGGGAAAATCACAGCATGTTTAGATTTTTAATAGCAGCCCTCTCCTAAAACATCTACATTCTCTTCTCCCATACTGCCACTAGAAAGAAAGGCATAGAGTGCTAGAAAATAATTTGCTATGATAACTTCAAAATTAACATCTTGGTTTGGGGTACATCTTGCACCCTGTTTTTTCTCTCTGCCCTCCCTCAGATGCCAAGGCATGCCATTTTGGAAGCATTCAAAGAACAGAAAGTCCATTGTCTGTGCAAAGTTCAAGAATTAGAGGTTAAAAATGGCTTATTAGTTTCTTCTATGGGAAACCTAGCTTCCAGCACCAGGGATTAATTGCTTACCTTCAGGTTTTAAAGGGTCTGTGTCTTTTGCAGAGAATAAAACGAAAACATCTTGCAGGCTGAAAAGCACGTCAGCCTTATTTGAAATTCTTGCCAGGGGTGCAGCAGGGCCCTCCTCCTAAGCTAGGAACTATAGCACTACTGCAGAATTGATTTTGGTGGGTTTTTTTGCCAATAACCCCCATTTATCTCCTTGTGGAAATTTTCTTTTAGCTGGTTTGTCTCTTTTCTTCCTCTCCAGATGGATATCATGGTATTAACAGATGGCTAAGGAGAAACATTTCCTTCCCTGACTAAAAAGGAAGTGAACGTATGGAAGCTGTCTCAGACATGAGTTTTGAGCCCTCTTCTAACTTGGCAAAGGCTTTGCCCTCAACCCTGGAGCCTTGAGGAGCAGCACCAGAGTGGCAGGCAGAGGCAGATGGGGAAGCCCACATGGGCAGCTTACAGGGAGAACTGAGTAAGTGTGTTTTGAGAGGCCAGTGTTGTAGCAGGTGGGCTCACTTGCAGTGTACTGGGCCAAACCCCACTCTGGCTCTCACAGTATGTCAAAGCTGGTATTCTCAGCTGCTTCTGTCCTTTAAGCATAAAAGCTAGGTCATCAGAGATGTTACTGGAGAGGAGATGAATATTTGTTCATGTGTTTAATGGAGACCTGCTCTTCAGCGGCTGCTTTGCACTGCTGGAAGCAGTTAATTAAATAAAACACTGGGTTTTAGACTAGCAAGGTCTTTTGGGTGAAGGACTTGGGTGGATCTGGAAGTAGATGTTAGATGAAGCCTTTTTGTGCTTTGCAGTTTTCCCTTTAAGCTGAGATGGAAAGGGGGTGTTAATCATTTCTCAAGGGCGCTGCAAGATATGACTGCAGTTTTGTGAACATCATTGATTGTGTCCTCCAAAAGATCTTGCTGGGACCACACAAATGGCAGAAGGGGCAGACAGCTGTGGTGGCTTGCTGAAACAAACAAGAATATTTGATTTGAGAGCCTGCAGGCAATTATTACTGCTCCTTGCTCTGAGAAGGCACTAATCTTATATTTTGCTCTGCAGGTTATGATGAATAATGTGCCATTCTGCCAGATTTTGCCAGCTGCTGGTAGGGACACTGCTTGGGAGGTCATGAAACGCCGGAGAAACCAGCCTTGCCAAGACATCCCTCCATCTGTCTGCAAATAATGCCTGTATTTCCTTGTTCCTGGATAGTGCCTCCCTGTTGGGCTGTGAAAGAAGCAGAGGCTGAGTCAGTACAGTCCCATACCTGCAGAAGATATGGGGTCTGCTAGGTCTAGAGACAGAGGTCATCTTCAGTAGCTGGACTGAGAAGACACAGAGGGATGTTGGTTTTATTTGGAAGGAGTGTGGGGGGAAACAGGAAAAACAAAAGCCAGATTATCTCTACCAGATGCTGGCTGTGGTCTCTGAGGAAAACTCTTTTTGCTCTGTTGCCATGATGTTTGTACTCAAGGTTAAAGCACTTGGCTGGGGGTGAAGACACCATTCTGGTAATGTTTTGCTTTAGGTAGGTTGACTGCAAAGAAAATTCCTGTTGTTATCCTGGTATTAACCAGGGGCTATGAGAGGGATGATGTCTGTTATTTGCCTGGTAACATGAAAGTGTGCAGTGAAGAGTAACATAAAGTCATTATTAACTAAAAGAAGTTGGGGGAGTTCTTCCCCCTCCTGGTTAAAAACTTACTGCTTCACACAGATTAACACAGTGCTCTGGGAAGAGATTGAAGGAGCGAATGTGTGTAGGAAAACAGAGGGTAGGGATGGTTGTTCTATATATGCTTTTCCCACTTGCTGAAATTGGTTCTGGCAGTATTGCTCTATTTGTTATAAGAGGAGGAGTCTGTTAAAGGCATATCTGATGGGTGGGAGAGTAAGTGTGGGATCTTTCATCTGTTAAGATGTTGCCAGGTTAGAGATGGTCGTTTGTGGGGCAGTTGCTGCACCCCCAGCTCCAGCTGAGCACTGAGTGGAGGACAGGGTGGAAAGGTGCCAGCTGGACTAGCAGCTCTCAGTTCAGCTCCAAGGACAGCTGGAGCAGCCTTGCTGGAAATATCCTTGCAGTTTGAGCCACTGGCCTAAATAGCTTCGTAACTCAGAGAGTTAATCTTAACCTGCAGATAGACAAGTCTGACAGCCTCTGACTCAGAGCATCTAAGTGCCATGGCATGGGAAGAGCTTGCAGGGGGCCTGGCAGGATGGATAAAGAAAGCTAATTTGAAGGGGAGATATATTGCGAGTAGCAAGATAAGACCAACTTTGTTTCCTTGTGCTTTTCCCCCTGGCTGTAGACTGCAGAGAACAGCAGCTATTTAACATCCCTGTAGACCTTCCTCACTTTCAGATGAGGAAAAAAGGGACTTTTTTTTTTTTTTTTAGGAATCCAAAGATATGGCTACATTCACAGTTTCTGAACTGAGTTGTCTGGGAGATTTGTACATGTTATTTGTGTGGGTATATACTGAAAGCCTTGAGGTTCTTGTTGCAGAGACTTTTTTCAGTACGGAGGATTTTTATCTTCTTTGTACTTATTTTCCTGTTTTGTTCAAAGTAGTAATTCAGATCTATTGTTTCTCCTACTCTTTGAGTAGTACAAACAAAATACTGACCAGCCATTTGGACACCTGAGCAAAAGCACTAGAGATCAGAATGCCTCCCTGTATTTACCAAAAGAATTGACATACTTACCTAATAAGATGCTAAACCTGATCAATTTGGCTGATGCACTTCCATCCCCATCAAGCAGAGGTTCATCTTGAATTCCTTTAACTTAAAAGCTCCAGAGGCATCCTGGAGATATGGATGGTGGAGCAATCAGCTCTGGGACCCAGCTGCCTTCCTTCATCTCAAGCTTCTCTTGTCTTGGGCACCCGTAAGCAGGATTTGGGGCATCCAAGAGCTGGGGACAAGCCAGGTTACCCTGCTGTGTGAGGGTGAGCTTGCTTAAGATGGGATCACACACATACATCTTTTGATGAAGTCACCAGTGGCTTGCAGTGGGTAGACCCCTCTTTAGCTGGAGGTGATGTCTGAGCATTGCAGCAGAGGCCCCACCAGAAAAACCAGCAAAAAAAAGTGAAACGCTTTCAACTCCGTTGATTAAAACCACAATAAATGAGCATTTATTTGTGGTTGCTATGAGAGTTGTAGTACTTCTGCCCATGAGATTTTAATGGATTTTTTTAGTGTTCCCAAGGTAATCAGCCTCCTTGAGATAGGTATCTTTTCTCTTGACACCCATCAGTGTGTCTTAGACCTGGCACAGTAGGATTTGAACTGTTGGCACTGCTTAATGCAGGGTTATAAATTGCTATTGCATTGCCTTCACCATGGTGCATAGTCTGTGTCAATTGTTTCTCTCAAAGGCAGCCATTTCTGGAGCAGTCTTTCTTATATTACAATTTTGCCTTCAGTGAAGAAAATCACTTTTCTGCAATGAGGAACATGATTTCTTCCCTAATCTGTGACTAAAGATAGTGAACCTTTGAAAAATACCTTTCTACTGTCCTCTAATGAAATTATTCATTTTCTTGTTCTGCATGACTGACAGATACCCATCAACTCCAGGCCTTCAGTGTTGCAGTACAAGCCTGTGCTGCCTGTGTTTAAGGAATGATTATTTATTTGCAGGAACTGTACCAGGCAGTTACCCTCTGTGAACTGGCATACAGACATGGGTTGTGTGCAGTCCAAGTGCATCAGCAAGACAGGTGTGCAAAAATTGCTCCATTTTATGATGGACATACCTCACAAAGGTTTGATGGTGGGAGACAATTTTCTGTTGTTTAACTTCCCTGGTTTCCAGTGAAGTGTACTGCTAAGCTCTTCTGCTCCACCAGCTTGGGGCATTGGTTGCTAAAGTGTCACCTTTCCAAAATTACCCAAATGTACCAAGTGTTGACTCTTAAAAAAAGAGAAAAGAAATCTTCTGGCAAAAGAATATATTTCTTTCTGCTTCTGCAAGGATTTTCCTGTGAGTAACCTTGATTCTGAACATGACTACAGTTAGTTTTATTTGAGGAGTAAATAGCTGTGAGGCAACTTTTTTTTGGTCTTTTTCACATTATCTGGAGTAGCCTGTAAATGGTATGCTGAAAAACAAGCTGTTGTCCAAGCTGTGTGTTGATATGGCAGGCCTAGAAGACAGCCTTATGTTTTAAGGCTTCTGTAGATCACTACCAGACCCTGAAGTAAACTCTAGCATTGAAGGAAAAGTTGGCTTTACATTATTTGTGCTAGTCTTGTAAGCTGCTTTTGGCTGAGCTGTTTGAGGAAGAATCTGAAAGTGGATGCTCCTAAGAATCTGATGGTTGTTCTGGGAAAAGTTAATCCCAAGAGCTCCCCAAGAGGTAAGAAGTGCAGTGGTGTGGTGCTGATCAGCGTGGGTAGGAAGCAACAGCATGGTGGGTGGAGGTGTCAGAAATGGCTTTGGTGAATGAAGTGGGCAGAGCCCTGCAGTCACAGTGGGGCTGAGGCAGGAGCTGAGCATCTCCTCTCAGCACCCTGCTCCCAGGGAGGAGGCTCTGGCACATGCACAGCACACTGGGGTTGTCTTCTCACATAATTGGGAACTGGCTCTGTGTGCACTGGGTAAGAACTTAGTCTTAAAAAACCAAAAGCAACAAAACAAGCTAAAGAGTACTGTGGTATTGCTATGGAAACAAACACCTAGAAATGCAGGCAGATCTCTGCATTAACTGTAGGCTTGGGCATTATAGCCTGTGCCATGGTGGTTGCATATGCAATCAGAGACAGAAGTGTGCTGTAAAGGGAAGCAGCAGCAGGTTTATGACACCTTGGGATCTTTCCAAATATGAGCCCTACTGCTCCCTCTGCTTGAGGCAGGCTAGGAGCAGTCGCAGGCTGTTGGTGTGTGTCTGTCACTGCCTGTTTGTTACCCATCCAGGCAATGAGACATGAGCAGCCAAAGCATTCTGCAGCACTGGCATATCCTGCAGTCTGAGTTTAAGAGTAGCTTGGGTCTTTCATTCAGAGGGCTTAGACTTATTGAAGGAAATGGGTATAATTTGCTGCTTGCAGCAGCACATTCAATAGCAGACCTGGGAGAAGGCAAAGGGAGTTCAGCTTCTTCCCTGGTGTGGTGCTTGTTTGTGTGTGCAGTAGTTCTGGGGTTTGCTTTGTTTTCATTCTTGTTTTCCATTTTTCCACTGTTTTGGGCAGTGTTAAAATCCTTCCCTAGAGGGAAGGTACCAGTAGCAGAGCACACTGAGTTTCTGGCAGAGGTGGAGCAGGTCCTTCTGCAGCATGACTACAGCATGGGGTTTCTTGGTGGCTTGGATAACCATTTTCCTCTCCACAAACATCCACTGGAAAATAATGCAGGACTGGGAAATAGATAAGGAGAAGAAGGGAAGGAACCTCCAGAATGGCAATTACAGAGGTGTAGGGGACCCTGCTATTGTTATGGAGAGTGATGTTGGAAGAGGAAAAGACCTGTCCTGAGAAGGCCTGGCTTTGAAGAGGAGAAAAGACCTCAAAATGACAAAGATGATGAGGGAACTGGACCATCTCTCTTGTGAGGAAATGCTGAGAGAGCTGAGCCTGCTCAGCCTCTAGAAGAGAATATTGAGAGGAGACCTTTTCAGTCTTGAAGGGAGAATGTCAGAGGGTGGAGCCAGGCTCCTCTCGGTGATGCTGAGCAATAGGACAAGAGGCAATGGGCAGGAAATGATGCACCTAAACATGAGAAGGAACTTCTGTCCTCTGTGGGTGACCATCCACATGGAACAGATTTCTCAGAGAGGTTGTGGAGTCTTCCTCACTGGAGATATTCAAGAACCATTTGGACACAATCCTGTGCCATATGCTCTAGGATGGCCCTGCTTGAGCAGGGAGGCTGGACTAGATCACCCACTGTGGTCCCTTGCAACTTTTCCCATTCTGTGATACAGTGAAAATGCTGCCTCCTAAAAAAGAAAAGTCTTGTTTCCTACATCCCTCCTTAGTGGTCCTGGCAGGATCCTAGCATGTGTAAAGGAAGCTACCTCTTGGAATGCAAAGACTTCTCTAGCTTAATGCTGCTCTGGCTCCCTTTGGGACCAAGTTGCAGGCTTGACTACAACTTCAGGCTTCACATTTTCTAAAGCTACTGTGTATGAGGTATCAGTGGGGCCTTGATTTGGACACTTGGCCACTTGTTTCTGTTGTACTTTGCACATGATTGCAGGGTAGCAGAGAAAGAACTCCAGAGAGTTCAGTCTCCTGCATGAGGGCACCCATTGGCATGTAATTATGTGCAGTCATGCCAGTTAAAGATTTTAGTGGACATGCATGGTAGAAGTAGCTTTGTATTGACACTTATAATTCAGGATTGCCCTTTTTGCTGAGTGCCTAACACTACATCCTTAAATATGCCTTTTTTATGTTGGCTTGGGGATGAAGGGACGAGAGAGAGAGCTGTAAGCTGTATGAGTGACAGCTGTATAAAGAGCTGTATATATTGACAGATCATAAAGAGTCCTTCATCAGTACATGTTGCTTAAACGTCTTAATTAGGGAGAAGGATTGAAGAATGCTGTCCTGGCAGTTTGCTGGATTGTGAGCAATGAGTGCTACTGGGCATGGGAGCTGCTATTCATGTTCTGGTTGCAGGGACCTCACTGGCCCCTGCCTTTGTGCTAATCAAAAATAAGATTTGAACAGTTACTGAACAGTTTTGTTCAGTACAAGGTACTCTGCTAAAGTGTGTTGCTCAGTTGGCATTTGGGTGTGTTGCTGGTCCGACCACCTACACCCCTGGCAGAGAGAAACTGCCTGGAACGGAGCATGGAGATGAATATGCAGCCTGTGTGCCATTGGTCCATGGTCCTGCCATGGTCACACTCATACAGAACACTTTTTACATTCAACCAGCTAAGGTTATAACACTCATTCCAGACTGTGATGCAGAATTGCAAGATAATTTCTTTTTCTCATTAACCTTTTGTAGTCTAAGGACAGGCCTCCTGCATCTTGTTCCTTATCTATAACAGTCCTTTCAAGTTTTTATGGGTTTTCAGGGTTTGGAAGTTTTTCTATTTTGTGATATCTTTGATGCTTGCAACCACAGTTCTGCTTTAGGTTTTATGATTTTTTTTTCTGATTTTTTTTAAATCTACTTTGAAAAAACTTCTCAGCACATTTCCTTTGTTCATATTTGTTCATCACCCATGTTCCTTTGTGGAGCCAGAAATGCTGAAACCCAACAAGAGCAAGCCAGAAATGTGAAGAATGTCTCAAGTTTTTTTTCTGTTTGGGAGAAAATGAGCTGTTTTACAGACTCCATACCTTGAACAAGCTGTTTTGCTTTTAATCTTTACATCACCACTACAACCTCCAGCTAGAAATCTATACAATATTTGTCTTCTGGGTAATGAAGGCCTTTTACAACACAGTTAAAATGGTTTTTAAACAAGAGCCATTTTCCAGAGCACATTAAGAGTTGTAAGAAAGGGAACTTTAGTGTGCTAAGCAATTTGATTTTTCCAAAATTCTGAAAGACAGTGGGAAATTGGGTCCTCTGTGAGTACTCTGTGTGTGTTTTTCTCATTGTTAGTATTTTTGTTGTCGCTGAAACAACAATATCTGCTGATGTCACTGGCAATTTTACCACTGAATTTAACTAGTAATTTACTGTCACTGAGACTTTTACATTATGTTCTTCTGAACACAAACAAAACCTATGTCCTTCATGCAGCTTTGTGTGGAGAGGAGAAAGCAGAACTTACCAAGCAGTGCTCATCCTCATGAGCAGCCCTGTGGGTTTCACAGAGCTGTGACAGGACTGGATGTGTCTATGTTTATTTTTCATTCATATTTAGGAAGGCTGCTGAAGGCCTGGGCAAGGTTCTTTGACCAGTGGCTTTTTGAAGCTCTTCTCTCTCTTTGCTGAAAGAGTCTGTGTGGTGGAAAACGCACCTGCCTGGTGCTCCTTAGACCATGGGAGGAAAGTGAGGCTGTTGTGTTGCCCAGGGTTGGGAGTGGAGGCCACTCAATCCTGTTGCTTATACTCAGCCTTCACTCTCTGGAAGAGGAGAATTTTAAAAAAAGCATCTGATGGATCTTGAGAAAGGAAAACTGTCTTCTTGACAGTATTGGTTACGCTCACACAACACGCCCTGAGAAGCCAAAGGTTTGGATCACAGCCCCAGCTTTCAGAAATAGACACCCACATTTCTTTCTGTGACCCATACATGAACTTTGAAAAGTGAAATCTTGCTCACAGATTTGCAGAGTTGAAGCTGCTGAGCTGATGACTGGGTGAGGTGGGTGGCCAGGAAAGGAGTCTGGTATGTCAGGACTGCAGTTTTTGGGTGAGAGGGAAGTGAGACTTGGTTCCATGACTCTGGGAACTTTTTAAAAATGGAATTCAGGCAAAATTTTATTGATTGAATATGTGGAGAAAAATACCTTTTCATAAACGAACTCAAAAACAGCAGCTCCCAAAATCTGCCTGATCAGATTTATGATTAAGCCAGGCTAAAAAAAAGCAGCTATAGCCCAGGGTTTCTGTAGTGGTGTTATTGCTGACCACAAAACATTCAAACACTACTTGATTTGAAATTCAAGTTCTGTATTCTTTACCTTCTGGATTTGGAATTTCTAGATCTCCACCTTTCTCTTTTTTGCAACTATGACAGCAAAAATTTATCTTTTCCATAGAAAAGCTGTGAGTTCTCCTAACAACATAACCCAGGAGTCGTATCTTTACAAGATGTTCTTACAGTACAGAACTTGGAGCATTATGTCAGCAGAATCAGATGATGCCCTTTGTATTGGACAGGGATTGATTGAGTAATGGATTTTAAAGATCCTCGTTATCACTGACTTTGTTTTGCTGCAGTGCAGTTTGCACCTGCAGAATGAGACGAGGGGCTGTGTGAGGGGCTGTGGCACTTTGTGCATGTGCAGAACTGTATTTCTATGAGCAGTGGTTGTGGCAATACCTGTCCTGAGTGTATTTTTGTGCTGCTTCAGTGGTTCTTCTCTTCCTGATATGCCCAGCTCTTTCCTGGTTGACAGTGACTGAAGTGGCAGAGCCAAGGGGCTGTTGAGGGGGCCTCTATTATTAGTGTGATTGAAGTCTAGAATGACAGAAGTCTCCATAGCATAGTGCAGGTGTTTTTCATATTTGACAGGCATGTATGAGACCATTGCATGATTCTTCATTGGTATGCATCCTTGATTAAATTTGTTGCTGGGGAGGTGAATTTAATGCCTCTGCAAATGGAGACCCAAACAGATGCAGAGTGCAGCTCTGAGGGTTTTGTCAGTTCACATTGATTGCTAAGTCCTGGAATTGGAGCAATGCAGTAACTGAAAAATTAATCAATTAAAATGGGGTATCATTCGGCTCCTAAACAAAATGGCAATGGCCTGACAGTCTCAAATCTTCACGGACGAATAGGCAGTGAGTGTTTCCACTATTAGAAAACAATGTTGCATGCCGCAGGGATGAATGCCGAGTAGAGAAGATGTCTGAGTGAAGAAGGTCTTATACAAAGGGACTCATTTTTGTAATAAATCATAGATGTATATGCACCATCACTATTGTCACTACAGAAGGAATGTCAGTACAAGTCTTTGGGAGCAGATCTCATAGCTTCAAGCCTCCAAAGTACAAGTTTACATTGTGAGCTGAAGGTCATTCTTGAAATTCTCTAAGAAACCAGGTCATGATTCAGCAGTGACATGAGGAGCTATATTAAGTCACTCTGCTAAATGTCATTTTGGTTGTTGGTTTACAGACAATTTGCATTTTCATATTGGGCCTGACTCCCAAACAATATGTCCTGCCTAAAGCCTTTCTCTGTGATGTTCAAAAGCTAGCATGAGGAGGAGCTGTGTGGAGCATTGTCAATGGCAAATTACTTGACTCATCAAGGTCTGATCCTGTTCAGGTGTTATCTCCTGGGAAGACAAGGTCCGTGCAGGCTCTGGGGCTGTGGGCCAGCCTCCAGAAGCAGCGTGGTATGGGCCCAGCTGGCACAGAAGCAGGTAGGAGTGCTTCTCACCTGCCTGGTACAGCTACCTGTGAGAGGTGTGACAGGATCGGTCTGGTGATTGACGTGGGGAGAGAGGAGAGAGTTGGTGCAGAATTGGTTTATATTTAAAATCATGACCTGCTAACAAAACCACCCTGTTTGAGCAAGACCTGCTAGCAAAACCTTGTTGGAAGACAGGGAGAAACTCCGGCCTCCTGCCATCGGGCTGGCTTTGTCGTGGTGGGGGTGTGAAATGTCCTGAGGTGTCCCTTTGTCTTTCTGGCTCAGCTGTGCATGTGCACAGTATTTTTGTGAAGTGTGAATGTTGGCTAGTTGCAAAACCTCACTATTTTATTCTCAATCTTCTAACCTCCATTTAGAGCTCTAACTCTTGAGAATGAATGATTAAAAAGGTACTTTAGCTTCCTTTCTCCAGCCTTAGCAAAAAGCCCTTACAGCATGATCTTGAAGGCAAAGAAAAGAGCCCCAAGCTTAATTAAATACTTTAATACTTTGGGTGAGTGATGCTTGCTTCTCAGTGCCAGCTGACCTCTGCTCATCTCTTAGATAACCAGTTCACTGCTTACTATGTCAGCAGCTTATGAGGCCTGAAGTTGCTTTCTCCTTTCCTGTGAAAATATCTGTGGCGGCATCTGTCACTCCAGACAGTTATGATTCACTGGGAGGAAAGGACTGAATGTAGGTCACTGGAGTTCAAAGGGAATAGATTAGTACATCAGCACGGCAGGCACATACACATGTTGTGTCTGTGCAGACAGCGTAGGTGGGGGAGTGGGCAGAGAGGGATGCAGTTTATGTGACTGATGATTTATGAAGACATGGACCACCCTCATTTGAACTGTCTTCTTGGCTTTTTGGCTGTTACCATGTGACCATGGGGGCATCATCTTGTTACAGAATGCTATATGTCAGTCTGTTTTGATACAGATGCTATGAATCAGGATTCAGGTTACACCCAAGTGGACTCTGAGTGTCTAACAGAGGACAAATAACAGAATATTGTTCCTTTTTCTTCTCTGTTTTCTTAGTTCAAAATCACTGGGAAACCAGAGTCATTCTTTGCATATTTAAATGTCTATGAAGACAGGAATATTTTTCTAAAAGAAAAAAATACTTCTTCACATAGCACCTTTTTTACTCTGGAGGACCTCAAAACACACTTTTAAAGATTGTTGTGTAGGTTTGACCTTTAGCAGAGCAGCATCCCTACATACAGTAAATAACCTGGATGGTTTTTGCTGAGTAGATTTCCTGTGTGATACTAAACAGATGTCTGAATGCAGACAGCTTCATGTCCATGTGACTATCTTCTCTGTGCAAAACCTTCATGCCCAGAGGCGCTGCGTCCCCAGCTACCTGCTGGGATCTCTTTCTGACTGTGATGCTGCTTTGGTGTGGGTGCCAGCATGAACAGCCTAGTCCCTTAGGTATTCAAAGATTGTGCTGTCCTGTCTGTCTTCTCCCTGACACCAGATGTTGTCATGGATATTTATGGATACAGGGAAATGTGCTTGGAAAACAAGTGCTGTTTCAGGGAATAGCAACCCCACAGACCTTACACTCCCCTCTAGTGCAGGTAGTCAGCAATTTTGAAAACCATCCACTTGCTGTTTCTCACGGTGTTTTCCACATTGTTTTTCTTCTGGAGTGGAATACAACAGCATAAAGATTTCTATGTGCATAAGTGGCAGTATTCATGTCACAACGAAGTTGGCTGAATAGGGAACAAATGGCATTATTCCAGGGTATGAGATAAAGACTGAACAAACATAGAAGCCAGATGTATGTGAGTCTGGATACGTGGATATACAAAATCAATGTATGCAAATGTCATAAATATATTAAAACAAAAAATTATATTGTACATTTTCATAAAAGACATCTGTGTGCATTAGACTTCAAACTGAGGGAAGAAATGCACCTTGGCAACTGCATTACCTCATCTGGGGTCTGAATTTCTGTGGCTCTGAGCAGCCTCATTTCCTCCAAGCTGTTTGGAAGAGAGTGCCCTCAGGCATCTGCCTTTGAAGCCCTTTTTACTTCCATTTCTTTGCTTTATTCGACACTCCTGAAAACCAAAGACCAGAAGAATACCTTAGGGCATCATGTCTCCTCCCTCCAGTTATGGGCAATGTCTTCCCACCTCTGGGCAACTGGGCCAGAACACTGTTTAGGGTCTAACCATTGTCAACTGCCAAAGTCTCTTCAGGATTGAACAGCTGGGCCCAAGATGGACACACTTGATGGAAGTAATCTCCTTATGCTGTATGTTATATCTATATATACTATATCTGCCTTGGCCAGCAGCAGAGCAGGATGAACAGTAGTATTGTGCACTAGTCACATGAGAGGTTATATGTAGTCAATTCCAGCTTCTCAGGTTATCATTCTACTATATATATACATCAGGACTGTATTCAGAGAGGGATGCAAGTTGGCAGAATTTATGCATTGATTGTTAATCTAGGTGGGCATGGAGAGAGGTTAGTTGGTGTGGAAGCCAGCCACTGTGTGTGGAAGTAACTGCTTTGCACACAGTGTGGTGCTGAGCTTGTGTAACCAGCACAGCAGCAAGTACCCCACACTCTTTGGGGCTGCTGTTTGCAAAATGAATGACACTGATGTGTGCTGTAGTGCTGGCACTTGCGCACTCTGTGTTACTCTTGGCTGTACTCCAGTTGTCAACCCATGCTGCATTGCATATCCTTGAGAGCTGGGCAAAGTGATCCAGCCATGCTTCCTGGAAGCATCTCTTCCTGCCTGTAGACAAGGACATGCAGGATCTGCATGAAATGTTACAGGAAGGATGCTTCTCCACAGAGACACTAGAGAGATGGCTAAGTAGGATCATTAGGCCGAGGCCACATGGCTGCCTCAGAAGCAAGACTGTGTGTACTTACACATGAAAGCAAAGAGTTAGGAGTGTGGTAGGACAGACACCACCCTTCTGTGTGCTGAGAAGTTGGATGAGGGTATCAGAGAACCACTGATCATGATAGATGCAGTAATTTAATTACTCAAGGGGTTTTTTTTGCTGCTCCCCCTGTAAACTTCCCACACACTGTTTTGCTCTCGTGTTGCTTTCTTCCCCTAAACTGCCCAAAAGACCAGCTGTCAAACCCTATAGCAAGTCTGCTTGAAGGTTAGTGACCAAACCTTGTCCATCAACACACTGTTGTGACCAAGTCAGCAACATCCTGTTTCTAAATCCTTCACACCAACAATCCATGTCTGCTTGTGGCAGACATCATAGTAGCCTGTGATGTTCACCTAATCCATGGTATTGGCAATAACATGGAATACGTTGTGCCATCTGCTGTATCTCTTGGAGGAGGGTCTGAAAATTGCATCCCAAAATTGCTGGTTGTGGGGAGAAGATTGCTGTGGAAACCAAACACAGAAATGTAGTTGTTTCTCTTATCTTGTAATTGTAAAAGAATTTGCACCTTTGTGGGTCAGATTCTTGAGGACACTTTCCTTGTCATCAATTCAGTGTCTGGCAAAACTGTGAGGGAAGGAAGAACAAAATAGAAAATATTTGGTGGAATGGCATAACTTTCTAGTCATGAGGCAAGCATAGAGTGAAAGGGCTTCTCAGGGCAAAACCAGAAGAGAGCTGAGATGCAAGTCTTGCAGAGCTGACAGAGAATTGCTTCTGCATGCACAGAAGGCAATAAATGCCCAGAAAATACATGCCCACTTCTATCAATTGTGTCCATCTATGGAAAAGAGTAGGGTGGTGGAGAGGCACTTTGGGCAAGCATCAGTACTGGAAAGCAAAGCCCAGCAGACAGCCTCTGTTTCTCACTTTTACCATCCCATGGCAATGACAGCTCTGTCACAGGGCCAGGAGAAGCCCTGTGAGCTGGTGACCATGGGCTCTTCTCAGAGGGCACTGGAAATAGCCCCTGCTGGGCGTCCGCTGCTGGTCTCCAGTTTGGAACTGGCAGCAGGCCTCAAGATTGCCCAGTGTTAATGGCAGTAGAAATTCTTTTGTGACCAATTAGGTGCCATGGGAGCTGATCAAGTTGCTTTACTCTTTCCATTGTGTTACTCCAGTTTGTGCAAGCTACAAATGAAACATTCGAATTGGTCTCTGGGCTCTGCTGTCAGCACTTGCACTTCTCGAAGAACAGTGATGGTTCTATTTAACTGTGGTAATTTTTATTAAAATTTCATAGTAGAAGTTCCATAAGTGCATGGTTCCCAAACCACATTTAAAATGCTTTACACAGTTTAACAAAGCATGAATAAAATAGGTTTCGTGCTCTCAGGCACAGGCTTTTGTCTCTGAGGACTAGGAACAGTTTTTTTGGAGAAGTGTGCAGACTATTTCATGAGACGTAACAAAAGCCATGCGCGCACTGGGATTCCTAGTGCGAACTGGAAATGCAAAACACCCTCTAAAGCAAATGCTTTTGGCAACAGGCATTTAGCTCATGTGATCTTGTGTGTTCAGCCCATAGAGAGTAGCTTGCTCCCTCGGGATGTTTTGGGAGTTGCTGCCACTCTCGGTCCTGCCCTGATCTGTGCCAGTCATAGCCCATCCATGTGCCAGCATAGGGGTTACAGAGCTGAGCAGCACCTGTCTCCGTAGCATCCCCAAGCACTGCTTTGCTTCCCAGCATCTCACTGCTGGGGGTTGTGCTGTGCTGGCTTGTCCTCTCTGGAGGACCTTTTCTTCAGGTCACCAAGACAGTGTGTGGAGCATGTGGAGTGAGCCTTCAGAGAAACGTCACACCATGCAGTCCCCAACAGCACCAGTGGGCTTTGCGGAGGTGAACTGGCTCTTACCTTTGTTCTGAGGGATGAGGATTTGCACGGCCGGCAAGTTTGTATCTCAGTATGATGGCTTGAAATTGGCATTAAGGCAGTTCAGCGGAGAGAAATCTGCTGGAGTGCAGAGCTGGTAGGGAGGCAGGTGCTGGCAGGGTTGGGGCTCATGGCAGTGACAGTGCGTGGGGCTGCGGCAGGGGGGTGAATTGAATGAGGGCCTCAAGATGGAAGAAGGTGTGGTGAAGTTGTTACTCCCTGCCTTGCTTTGTGTCCATATTGGTCAATTAGACTTTCCTGGTCTTTTAGGTCTTCCATGGAAAGACACTTAGTGAGGATGGCTTGGAATTGGTCCTTTTAACTTCTGGGATTTGACAGAACCGAGGCAATTGTGAAAATGAGCTTAAAACAAAGGAGAAGCGTGGCACCCCCTGCTCCATTTGTTGTGCTGGCACTAAACCCTTGTAAGAAGTGCAAGAGCTGCAAAGTATATATCCTGTCACATAAAACTGCTGCTGGACTAATTTCACAATAACTGTAAAATGATTAATTGCACTTACCTTTGAGAGTTTTACATACCTTATTCTAATTAAGTAGTGATTCCTCATGACCCCTGGAGTATGGTTATTCTTTTTGAATTTGGCCAAGCCTGCTGTTAAAAGAATGCACCTTGGGACGCTGAATTCCCTAGCTCTGGTTTTAGTGGCTGTTAGCACGATGTGGCAGCTGGTGTGCCTGTGTCTGATGGCAGACTACGACAATGCACAGAGATGAAGGGCACTGTCTCTTTTATAGTCTTGCTATTTCACAAGGAATCAGGCCTAGAGGTATACCCCTGTGTTAGTCGAGAAATGAGGCTCTCAAGTTTTCATAGACATGTATGGCATTCATTCCTTTTCCTTAATCCTTGGCCTACAAAGTTAATTTTGTTATTTAAATAGTTTCTGGTCTCTTGAACCATGTCAAAACACAAATCAGAACATGCTTTCAACAGCAGAAGAGCATCTGAGTCCATTCTGTCACTGAAAGAGAAAAGCATATGTGAAAATTAGAGATGGTAAAGTAAGATTAGAGGGTTACATTATTTCCTGAAATTTTGATATATGAATTTTTTTGGAGGTCTCAGCAATGTTTGGGACAAAACCTAATTTGTGCAAACTGTTTGCTAATCCCTAGTCTAGACACTCACATTTCCAATGCCTATTCATCTTTATTTCTGCTTTCATGTAGCTTTTTAAATTATTTTTTTTTTTTTTAAATCTACCAAAGAGCATCAGTCATAAGGAACTGGGCTCTTCTCCTCCCCTAACTGATCCTTGTAGTTCCAGCCCCAAGCAAGGGGATACAGAGTGTGTAACTACATAAGGGACCTAGGGGTATGAACTGTCCTGTTGGTGTGGTAAAAGTCTTGACTCTGCACTCAGCTGTACATAATGTGCTTTTAATATACTAATATCTGCTTATATTGACTTCTTCCTGAAGTGAGAGGTGTTAAGGTAAAGAGACAGGAAAGAGGAGGGTAGACATCAGTCTGCTCTTCTCACAGGGTTTGGCAGGGTTTCTTAGAGAACCTGTACTGTTCCTGTCAGGCATCATTTGACTTCACAGCAATAAATGTCCTGTAGTGCAATATCTATGTTCTAGGAATATAATCTGATAAAGCAAGTCAGTCCTTAAAAATAAGCTTTGTATTTGCTTCGTCAGGCTAGTTCATAGCCATCTAGGCTCCACTCAGGATTGTGTTTGCTCTGCTTTTTTAGTCTGACTTTGCTGTCGTGTGGTTTGCAATGAGTTGTAAAGTCTAGGGCTTTTCTGAGAGTTGCTATCATGCTGTCTCTGCCACGTTTGTGTCAGCACAGACCTGATGAACTGTAAAGGTCCACAGTGCCCTTAATGAACTGCTTTTACTGTTTTCAGATGAATTTTCCATGTGTTGAGATAACTTTGAATTCTAATCCTGTTACCCAATGTGTCTGACATTTTTTCTGGATTTTCTATAGATTTGACAAACGTCTGCATCTGAATAGCCAAGGTATTTATGAAAATACTCAGTAGTGCTGGATCCAGAACAAACCCCTAAGACCTGCTCTTAGCTCTCTGCTCTGACAGTGAACAGCTAATAATTATGCTCCACCAGTAGCTTTCCAACCAGTTTCACCCATTCTGCAGTAGTTTCACCCAGACTATTATTTTTCAAGCTTGTGAATGACAACATCTTAACAGGCCCTACCAAAACCATTATCAAAGTCATGAAGTATCTGTCTCCTGCTTCTCCATACCCTTGAGCCTGATTACTCCATCACAGAAGAAAATTAGGTTGGTCTGACATGACTCAGTCTTGACAAATCTCAGTTAGTTCCTATTTATTACCTTGTTATCTTCTTGGTGCTCATAGATGGATGTTTGGTTACTTGTTGATTATCTATTGATTAGCTGCCTTTCTGGAAGCTGAAGCCAGGCTCTCTTAGCTATCATCCTCTCAATCCTTCCTTTTCCCTTTTGAAGAGAGCACAAAGAGATACTGTCTGAGATATAGCTGCAAGTGGGACTTAACTCTTAACTGGCAATCATTTCCCAGTGCTCTTTTACCACTTTTTGATGTATAAGAAACATGAGAACCATTGTATCTAGGAGAATTACCCCTAACAGTTCAAGTTTAAATATGTCATGGCAATAAAGGGCCTTCCTGTCCCTGCCCGTGGGCAGGACCCCAGCTCTCACAGCCCCTGCCCCAGTGATGCTGTGGCAGGGCTGGTCTCCAACTCCCAATAGCCCTGCCCTGTCCAGCCATGGGCCCTGCCAAGGTGAGCCCTCCTCCTGTCCCTTCCCAGAGAGGTGCCCAATTCCCAGGGGTGGGGCTGCCCCCACAGGTGCCCCCACCCTGGTGCCCACTTCTGGCTGGGTTATAGGATCATACCCAGCTGCCAGACCCTGCTTCCCACTGTAGGGACCCCCAGCCCTCACACTGTCCTGGGAAAAGTGTCTCCTGAGGATATGTTGTCATTTCCAGCATTTTCTAGTATGCTCCTGGCAACATGAGCCAAAAACAGCTGTTGCTTTTAGGGGACTTGGAATGGGGTGGGACTTGCCATGCCCAGGCGATGTGGTGGTGGCTGCAAGGGGCAGAGGGGATGGCAGCAGCGTCCCTGGAGAAGGGGTGGCAGAGCAGGGCACTCTGTGCTCGGAGGAGTGGAGCAGAGGCAGACTCATTCACTGGAGTGTGCCTCTGTGTGTCCTACACAAGGGCGGAGCCATAAACATTGGCTTGGTTGTGCAGTGGCTGAAGGAATTTCTCAGTGTTCAAAATAATAGCTCTTTTTTATTTTTTTTTCCCCCCATGAAAAGATGTTTGCCTCATTCTTGTAGTGTGAGAAAGGGAAATCTGAGCATCAGGCTAACTTTGGCTGCATTAGGCATCATTTTATAGGCTACCTTCATTTTTTTTGTCTGACCTAATTAATCTTCTCTCCAAATGGAATAGTCCTAACCTCTAATTTCTCTTCATCCTCCAGTAGCTTCCTTCCAGATACAGGCTTGACAAAGCTTGTGCTCCAGCCACAGCTGCTGAGCTGTCACTGATTTCATATAACTGCTCACGATGGTTTCAGTTTTCTCTGTCCCATTTGCAGGGCACTCAATTTGCTACATTTCCCATCTGGGCAGACCAAGTGCAGGGTTTCACTTGAGCTGTCCATGGGGATGCTCAGATCTGTAGCCTGAGTGGTCACGGTTCATTTGAAATCATCAATGTACATGAGTAGTTCAATTTATTTTTTCTAATTTTCATTGTCCTGCACTTCTCTATGCTGAATTTCATTTGCCATCATCTTATCTGACTGTCTGGTTCTCCTAGGGCTGTCTGCACTGAAGGGTAGCCCTTGTCAGAGAAAGTTGTGGAAATGAATGTTCTTCTAAGCACTCTCCTGCTTAAGGAATTTGCTGTGGTGTTGGGTCTCTTGAATTCTTTCCCAACCCATTAGGATGGTTCAACCAATGTGCTGTATGATACTGGGGACCAGAGGATGATCTCTTGCTCTCTGTAACTCCTAAAAGGAGACCTTTAGCAGAGGGAGAAATGTGATCCAGCCTAGTGTTAGAGAGTATCCAAGCTATTTTACATAAAAGGATCTCAAGATCTGGGGATTATCTAGTCCTTTGAATGAGATGTGTAGGTGCCTCGGGAGTTCTAGCACTCTCTTGCAAGGCTGGGAGTATTTAGTCTTCTGCGTTATGTGGTCTATCAAACAGCAACCATAGACAATTTGTTAAACTATTTTTATTGTATAAACAGTCTTGATTGCTTTGTAAGCAAATATTTTGGAGTTTGTAGGTTGTTTCCAAACAGAATCACATACCTAAGAGAGGGCCAGAGCTGTGCCTGTCCTCCCTCCTGATGACCCTAGTGAATGGTTTTCAGGTGCTGATATTGCACTGACTCTGAGGCCTAGGAAAGTTAGAGGAAAATTATGAGAGGAGAGGAGAGGGATGGCTCTGGTCTTCTAACTCTTGTGGAGTACTGGGGATAGTAATGTGTATCTTTCAGCTGTATCAGGGACATCTGTGAGACTGGGCAAGTCTGAGCAAGGCACAGCAGGGAACCTCTTATATCAGCTGCCTCTATATTTGTATGAGGTAGTGATTGTTAAAAGGCTGAAACTGCTTTTCCTCAAAATACCGTGTCTCAGCCACTTTGGCTGGGGATGCTCTCAGGCATTCATTGCCTGGAAGGATTTCCAAATGTCTGCAGTCTCACACATTCTGTGTAACAGGTGCTAAAGGGAATTTGGCTCTGCCTGTGCTACCAGGAACAGCAGCTTTCATTCCAAGCTCAGTCAGTAAGGATAGCAAAGCCTGCAATTTTCCTCAGAGATGCTGATTTTAACACCTTGTCTGTGAGGACTCCTGCTTTCCTTTCCAAGCTCTCGCCCATCCTGCCTTCCCCCATACCTGAGCGACTTCCAGATGTGTGGCAATGTCTGAACTTATTACCCCAGTTTAAACACAGGCTGGCTGCTCTCGCTGATGCTCTGCTGTGCTTGTCTCTGCTCTAGATGACGAGAGCTCCCCAAGGAGAGAAGAGCAGCCGGCGGGGTTTTGACGAGAAGGCTTACTTGTCCTCCAAGGTGCTGAAGGCTGGAGAAGACCCCTACCGCCAGCACGCTTTTAACCAGCTGGAGAGTGACAAACTGAGCAGTGACCGACCCATCCGGGACACCAGGCACTACAGGTACCCTGCAGCCCCTGCTCCCGGCCGTGCCTGCTGCTCTCCGGCGTCGGGCTGCAGTGTTGACAAAGGATATTTTGGGGTTTTGTTTGCCAGCTATGGTCCACTGTTTCACTGAATTTCATGGTTCATCTGGAAAAGTCTCAAATGCTCAGAGAACCTTGACTAATTCAGTCCCAGCTTGAGACTTTTCTAACATCTCTTTTTCCAGGTCCAAGCATCATCTTGTCTTAGCACAGCCCCTCCACTGCTGCTCGGATTGCTCATTGGGCAGTTGTTTTTTGCCCAGCTGCCCCCACACTCACGGCTTCCCTCAGCATTCTTCTGTCCTGGCTGCAAAGTACACCTTTGTTGCAGCCTTGCTTTACTCTGGTGTTCCTCACCTGCTGTGCCCTGGCTGTCTGAAGCTGCTTTGGTGCTCTTTTCCAGCCTGAACATCACTGGATGAGGGCTGCTGGAGTGGGGATGAAACTAACATGCAAATACAGGGTTTCGTAGTTTGCAAAGTTCTTGTTCTGTCCTTGTTTCACTGAGGGTGTATTTATTCTGCTGAAAAAAAAATTCCTTAAATTGTTAATAGTGCTTGGGTAACTATTTTGTCATTTCTGGAGTACAAAAAGGTAATGCTTTAGTAAAAAAGGGTTCTTGAAAACTGTAGTTTTAATAGTAGTAGGATTGTGTACAATAGTCTACTTCAGTCCTAGACTCTACCTAGAGCTATGTATGGCTCTAGGCATGGTATGGTTGCAAAGCCCCATTTCACAGCTGCTGGGAGCAGGAAACCAGGCATCTAACTTGATTGAAATTGTGAAAGGAATGCCAGGAGACATGGAGCTTTGTGAGCCTGCCAGCACTGACAACCTTCAGAGTGCTTTTTGAAGGCAAGCAGTCAGGACCATGGTTATGGGATCCAAGTCTTGTGCTGCTGTTCTCCAGCATAGTATTTGGGACTGGCTTCCTGGTGACCCAGAGGCAATGGTGCCATGTTCTGTGCTGCTGACAAGTCTCCCCACCATGCAGAATTGCTGTTTTCTGTTAGTCTGCTCTCATGTTCTGGCCTAAAACCAGCTCACTTCAAAGGTGAATTATTGTTTATTTTGAACTGTGATAGCATGCAGAGCATGCTTGCTGTGATGAGCCTCATCTGTGCACTTCAGTCAGAAGAGCAAAATATATGTGATTCCCTGCAAATGTATAGCCATTTCAGACACAGCTTTTCAAGGATTCCCTTGGGTAATGGAGAGTCCAAAGTAGTATATAATCAGAACAAATAAACCTATTTCCATGTTTCTCCCCTTTACAGGGAGCAATTTGGGAATGAGCAATCTGTGTTTGACTATCTTGTGTTATAAAAATATTGGCATAGTTACTGGGATGGCAACTCAGCATGAAGACTTATTTCAGCTGATACAAGATTGTGGACCTGGCTCTTTGTTTCAGGAATGGGGAAACTCTGTAGGTCACTAACATATCAATTTTTCTTCAGGCACCCAAGCCAGAGTATGGACATACTTGACTTCACATCCTACAAGCTTCTTCTGACTTAGCATGTAGCTGTTTCTTTGATCTAAGGCAAAAAGAAGGTCAACTTTCAAGCACAAACCTTGTCCTTGTTCCCTGTGATGCTGTAGTAATGCTGAAACATTGGGAAATTTTCCCCAAATAACACATACATCAGCCTCTTTTGCTTTTCTACTTCCTGATTCCTTAATAATTTTGTATGCATTACATCATGGAGTTATTTTGAAACAATAATAAATATGGTATGTCTCAGGTCTGTTCTCATGTTGTCCACTTTAGTCTTTAACAGGTTTCTCTATATACTTGAAAATTGCTGTCCCCTTAATAAAACACTGCAATGAAAAAGTCATAAACCAGTAGGATTGAAAGTGATGATAAAACCAGTAACAGTTTAGCAATAGTCATAAAAGATTAGTAAGTAAGTGTGGAAGTATAAGTAGTGGGTCTAAGAAGCTAATTGTATTCCCTCTCAGGATGGAGATTCAATCTCTGCAAAGCCTTGAGCTGTTAAAAGTAGGTTTCTTCATCAGACAGGAAATTAGGGCAGACTGACTGAAGTTTGGCACTGTCTGGAAGTTAAGAAGGCAGACACTTAGGAGGAGCAGGTCAGCCCAAATCAGCCATGCTGAGCATCTACCAGAATTGGATTCAGGATGCACATCTGAGTTATTCCCCTCACAGAAACTTTGTTCTCCACAGGGAGAAGCAGCCTGGTGCAAGTTAAGCCTTGGTTCTGAGAATGTATGTATGTACCTAACATTACAAAGTCAGATGAGAAGATAGAAAGAATTGCTCTTCATTGCCAGCAGGTCCATTAGTGTTGAGCCTCAGCAACTCCCAACACAGATCACAGAACTAGCTAGTGTTTTCCTTTCGATGAAGTTTATGTCCAAAGAATTTGAAGTGCTTTATACAGCAATGCCTGGGTGTACCAGCTCCATGCATCCTTAGCATGTCTGTGTCCTGTGCATGAATAAACAAGATTTTATGTGAATCACATGTAAATCCGGGGACTAGAATCCACGACTGAAACTTAGTTCGCTATAAAACCCACATGGCCTCCTTAGCATCAGCATTGTGAGTTTTGTATTACAGCCTCCAAACGTTGCTTTTCAATAGACACAGTTCTTTTTAAGCTCTGCCAGCCTTGCTGCAGGGGCTGCTGAGGTTCCCTTGCTGCAGCTCCACTGTGCTGATTCTGATTTTAGCGTATTGCTCTCTCATTAGAAATTCCAGGTAAACTGCTGCAGTGGCTACTGCTGGGTGGCGTTTGGCTTACACCTCTGCTCTCCTGTGCTGCAGGTGCACTTCTGTACACTATGACACTGACTTGCCAGCCACCAGTCTCATCATCACCTTCCACAATGAGGCGCGGTCTACCCTGCTCCGCACGGTGAAGAGGTGAGTTCAGCTGGGGTGCCGGGCTTGGGTGGGAGAGTCTGGGGGTGCTCTGGTGGAAAATTAGGCCTTTTGCAGCAGCTAGACAAGCAGGGTGGCTGCAGTTCCCCAAGTGATAGTGTTCTGCTCTCAAGCTGGCCCACTAGGACAGGCCAGAGGCTTGGATTGGCATTGTGGGCATATCTTCAAATGCATAGCAGATCTGCAGTTAGCCACAGTATGGGGAACCAATATCCAAATTCCAGTGGGGAACCCCTATCCAATCAGGGGAGCCGTGAGCAGCAAGAAAGGGTAGCTGGGTTTGCATCCACAGGTGAGAACAGTCTGTGTGAGCTTGGTTTGGAAGAGTGAGGGGGGACCAAAGAGAGCACTGTGTGTTGCTAGGTGCAGCAGAGGGATGGAGGTTTGGGAGGGACTCTGTTCCATAAACAGAAATAAGCAGCCAGCTCCCTCCTAGGGAACATGTTATGGGAGCTGAGGCTGGCTCAGTGCAGGCAGGAGCATAGCTTGCAAGAATCTCAAGCAGAAAGTGGTGAACAAGTCTCAGGGAGACCGAGCCCTTGCTCAGGGTCCCTTGTTGGTAAACAGTTGCTGAACCTGATGGCCCACCAGGTGCTTCCTGGGGCTTTTCACACAGCTCCTGCTGAGCCTGCAGGACACTTGCTATCTTGTACCAGTGTCTCCTCATATCCGAGTATCAGCAGTGGCCAAATCTAGCTAAGTAAATAGGTGGCATAGGGCCTGTCAGCAACCCCAAAGAGATGAAAGCTTGCAGTCATCTGTTCCACAAAGCGATGTTCCAGCTGCTCCTTCACTGCCCTCTTCCATCACCCCCACAAAACCAGGGAGGCTCTTTTCCATTTAGTTCTCACAGAAAAAAATGCCCTCTGATTTACTAATTTCTCAAAGGGTCTCTGAAGCCTCCAGGCAGGCCCAGGAACAGCCTGTTGAGACTGAAGGGGGAGTGAATTGTCTGTGTGGCAATTTGAGCTGATGGTATCACTAACAGGAGTGCATTATTTATCATTGCCACTTCTTTCCTTGACAGGTCCTGTGGACTTAAGGAAGGTGCTATGTGAATAAAGAACAGGCTTTTTCAAGTTGGCCTCATGTCTAGAAGGCTGGGGTTCTATCACCAAGTGCAGATTGGTGCTATTGTGTTTCCAGAGACCTGGATATTTTACATTGACACTTTTTCTCTTTTTATTTTTATAATTTTCTTTTCATTTGAAACATAGTTCTACAAAGTCACTGTCCAGAAAATGGGCAGACTTGTTTGGACTCATGATGTTGCTAGGACAGCTGGAGGAGATTTCTACCTTTTCAGTCACAGGTCAGGCAGTAAATAGGTGCTGAGAAACCATGGCAGTATGTCCTATTTTTCTTGTCCTGGAAAGCCCAGAACTGGACACTGCACTTGTGATATTACCAGTCTCTCAGATGTGGTCTTCTGCAACCAGAACCCCCAACAAAGACCCTGAAAATGGGTGTCCCATCTATTCAGATTGGTCCCTGCAATGCTGCTGCCACTGGAGGAGTGCTGTTGTAAGGAACTGGCTGCACTCTGCTGTGAATGGTGTAGTGGATGGAGTTTCCTCCCAGACCTCTGACTACCACTGGGGTCTTCATTGCCAGAACATTTACAGCCAGTGCATGAGATGGATTTACTCCTTCTTTAAATCACATCAGAAGTGTCAATAATTTATCCCTGTCTCATGAGGGATCCTGAAGGCTGAGTTCTTCTTGGGCTCTACAGTATTTGCAGTGCCACACAACCAAGCATTGGCTAGTAGCCTTGTCTTTGAGCACTGAATGTTTGACAACCATACACAGAGGTAAAGGTTCACGTCATGGCTGCACTGCTAGAAGAGGCATAGGCATAAGTCTGACTTATAGGTTGATACTGATGTTATAGAGGGATTTGACAGAGCTCTTCAGGGCCTCTTCTGTAACCTGAGAGTCCCATCTTTCAGCAAAACTCATCTGAATGTGCTAGACTGAATTACTGCTGTGAGTGTAATTGTTGCTCAAGTCACATACACAGTCAGTGCACGAGTGCTGTGTAATTACTTTGCATCCCTGGCTGTTCAGGATAAGTCAAGTATCAAAGGGACAGGACTGTTCTGTTCTGTTGGGTTTATGACCTGGCTGGGAGTCTGCTGAGGACCACAGTGATATTAAGCAACAGGAAGTGTAAAATTGCTCTGCCTGCTTACCTGCTGACTAGTCAGGCTTGCAGCTTGTCATTAATTCTATATCTGCAAGAGCTTTCTTAAACCAGGTGGAGCATGATTATTTGGATAATTAGAATGAACCATTTGAGATGCATCTGGTGAAAGTTAAATATGATTCCACTGTTATTATGGGCGTTTTCCCAAGTTCAGTTATCATGATTACACTGTGGGGATGCTATAAGAGAGATGGGTGTGAAGGAGGAAAACTGATGGAAATGAGCAATACTAAAAGGGAAATTTTCTATGTCTGAAAACATTTTTAAAAGCTTAATCTTTTGAGGTGAGTAGAAAATGTATTGCCAGTTGAAATTTTCATGAGGTCTTTGCAAGTGTGGCTTTTGAATGTCTGAATTTGGGCACTCAAAAACCAGCCATTTCCACTTTGGGAAATTCTAGGGTGAAATATGTGAAAAGGGTACTGGGACTGAACTGATCTTAAACCCAGAGGGAGCCCAAGTGCTCTCCCCTGAGCCTGGTACTGGCTTACTGCAAGGTAACCCAACAAAGTGGCCAACAAAGAAAGATCATGGGAAGTGACCCAGGGATGATAATCCTGCATCACAGGCTTATTTCAGGGTGATCTAAACCTGGCAGCTCTAGGGGCCAGGTCCTGATCTGCATACCCTCCTCGCTAACCGCACATTCACGTGTGAACACATGGACTTCAATGTCTCTGGCAGCTCAGCAGTTGCCTACTTCTTCCTCCTGTCTCTGGGATCTCTGCTGCTGGGTGGAAGCAACAGGAATGCTGTGCTGTTGTTGCTCCTTGAGGATGGGAGAAATGTTTAAGTATGAGGGAGAGAAGGAAATAGAGGAGTGACAGTAAGGAGGAATAACATATTTCCTCAATCACCCTGTTGCTTGTCCCTTCTGGTCTTCAGAGGCAGCATGGGCTGCATACCTGCCTTCTAGTATGGGCTCCAGCCGTATGTTTTCAGTGTAGAGGGAGACAACAGGTTAAAAATACCCAGCAAGAGTCTAAAGAAGGAGAATAGGGGGAAAAAATGGGAAATGGACTATCAGACGAAACCTGTGAACATGCCAGTTCAAATGGCTTGTTGCTGGCATTGTCAGTCCTGCAGGAGATGTGTGTCAGTCAAGAGCTGCTTGCCTGCTTTGATCTCTTCCTTGCGAGGACATAGCTGTCACTCTCAAATCTATCACTTGCTTGGCATCCTGTTCTCCTTCAGAAACAATTGTCACTCAAAAGGCATTTTATGTGAGTGATGTCTATGCATGATTAATCATTAGGCCGTACCATCACTTCTGCTGCCATGACCATTCTTGCAGAAGAAAAGTCAAGTGCTTTGTTGTTTGATCCCTCTCTTTCTCTTTCTGATTTCAGAAAGTCAGGATTGCAGGGACCTTTTGGTTTTGGTGCAAATGTAAAGGTGAATTGTCAGGCTCTAAGTGAATGGATCTGAAGAGATGTCAGTGCTTCAGTGCCTATGCAGAGGGCCTGTAAAAATTCTGAATAAGAGGATGCTGTTGCAATGCTAGAGCATTTGGTGTAGCCTCTTATTACAATAACAATTTAAATAATGGCAAAAAATGATATTATTTTAGAGAAAAAGGAAAAAAAATATACTCTTCTGCTAAAATCCAGAATAAACAAGATTATCTGTGAATGCAGGGGGGATGGACAGAAGAGAGAAACTCATTGGCAGTGCTGATGTTACATTCATGCATGAGAGTAAGGACTCTGATATTGAAAGAAGAAGGAAGCTGTGAGAAAAGGCAAGGGAGACAGGGAATCCATGAAATGAGGGGGAAACAGTCCATATTTCTGCTGTAAAAGGCAATTGTCATTTGGATTTTGAAATTCTAATAACACTTTTTTGTGCCTAAAAGTGTTTGTCATGGCAGTCTCTGCACCTCAGTGAGGCGAAATATTAGGATTACTGTGCTCCTTGCTAAAAAGACAGGGGTGACAAAGTGCAAAGAAGATTAAGTACCTTTCCCAAGGATCTAAGCAAGTTGTTGCAGAGCTGAGAGAAGAACAGGGCGCTGTACAATGAGCTGTGAACTCCTCAAGAAATGTGTTCTCTCTACTGGGTAATCAGTGGACAGGTAAAGAACAGAGAATAAAATGGGGCTTTTTTCCCAGTTATGTTGAGTTGAAAGACCTGAAACTTGTGAAGAAAATGTGAGCATTGCCAATAGTGAAGCTAGTGGAAGAAGGTGTAGAATACCATTTTGCAGCCATTATACTGCAGTCTGTCTGGGTTGTTTTGCATTGTGTCTGCACAGACAAGAATTTCAGTGCAGGGCAACCTTGTCTGTAAAATATGCAGATGGTGGTTGTGCTGGGAGAAGCTGTGCTTAGAATGGCACAGGAACATCCCCCCACCTCCCACCCCACCATACTAGAGGATCCAGAGAGACATGAGCCAAGAGAAGCAAATCAGATTCAGCTTTGGAAAATGCAAGCTCAGTCATCTAGGGACATGTAAGCTCAAAATACAAATACTATCAGAGGCGTATAAAGCAATGTGAATCTGAAATAGTGTGGGATGTGATACTGAGCAGCAGAACAGTCAGAATTTCACTGTGTGAGAAAGCAGAAAACTCTTCCAAACTGAGGGGAACTTTGGCTCTGTATGTGAAGTCATCAATGGTGTTACTTAACAAGATGGCAATTTATTTCTTTATACCTTCATTCCTGGGAGTATGGGACTATTCTTGTTGTCTACTTCCTATATAAAACAACCACAACAACAACAAAATCTAAAAGAGAAAAATAGGCAGAAATTTTTCTCCAGTGTTGCTCAAAAGAGCAGGTGCCCCTGAAATGAGACTGGTTGCTTGAACTAGAAGTTCAAGACAGTGTTTGCTTCTGGTTTTAGTATTAAAATTTACATAACTGCCCTCTTCATTGGACTGCCTAAGCATCATTGAGCCACCTTGTTGAAGTTAATGAGGACTTGCCCATCCACAGAGGCATTGGAGGAGGCTTGATGGGGGAATATGCTGTGTGATGGTAGTAAAGCCAAGAGAAAAATTTGAAGAAGTTAATGGAAAAAGAGTTCAAGCATTTTAAACGAATGAGGCTGATAAGAAGTCAGAACCAAACTGCTCAGTCTCCAGAGTACCAGAATGCTTTGATGTCTGAGGGCAGAAGCTTTTCCCTGCTTTCCTCTTGTGTGTCCTGCAGATGCAAACTTATTGCAGACCCGAGGATGTTGCATGGTATGGTGCAACCAACCTGAGGAAAGGGGGTGCTTTCAGCAAGCGTGGTACTCATTTGAAAGACAGACAGATAACAAGCGAAAGAGGGAAAAAAAAAAATCCAAACCCAGAATATTGACAATACTTCCTTCTGAAGAAGGGAATTGGTGAGAAAGCCCAAGCAGGTTGCACCTGCTGCATTGAGATAGAGCTCCTTGCTGGGGAAAGTGGCTGCTCTTCATGCTCTCCAGCAGTGAGGACTTTTACCCAGAGGCTGGCAGATGGGAATGCCTCAGGGCAGGTGGTTCTCTCCATTGCACCTCTGTTTAGGGGCAGAGCATGCTGCAGCATCCTTTACTAGCTGCCCCAGGCAAGTCCCACTGTCAGCTGCTGGCTGTGGGTCCTTGTTAGGTCTGGCTGAGATGCCATAGCTCTCTGGGATACTCTCACTTGTAGTTTGGTCCTGCCAATGAACACTGGTACAAGGGCAAGGTCACAGCTTCCGCTTTACTGGAGTTTGGTATTTCTGCTGTAATGCATAGCACAGCAGATTTCTGTCAGTCTTAACATTGTCATTATTGTGGCAGCTCACGAAGTGGCTTTTTCTTTCCTGGGTCCCTGCAGTGTTCTGAACCGCACCCCTCCCAGTCTCATCCAGGAGATCATTTTGGTAGATGACTTCAGCTCAGATCGTAAGTTTGGACCTATTTCCTATACTCTTATTTCTTCCCTTCTGTTTTCCTTGGTTTTTTTTACTCTGTTGAGTTCCCCTCCCTCACAGATTCCCTCTTGTCTATATGCAGGAGAAAAAGAAAAGAAAGTAAGTGTGTGTTTAATGTCCCTGCATGGCAGAGGCCAGAGCTTCTTCCTCTCTTTTTCTTTCCATTGGGTCTTCCTTTCCATGTCAGCGTGGCAGTTTTGCTAGGTTGCCAGAGATCTCTGTCAAGTTTCATTGTGCACCATTTGATGAGCCATTTAGCACAGCTATATACACAGGAATGGTGTGCATGAGCAGAGCAGGTATCTACAGACCAAGAGGCAAGAAGAGGATGCAGTGGAGAGTACAGAAAATTGCTGCCTGGGGCCTGCAGGCAGGCTGAGGCAAGACTGGTTGTCTGCCTCCATGTGCCTGGGATTCCAGGTGTCCCTGTGGGAAGCTGTGGAAGAGTTACTGCTTTGGACAGCACTATAGTTTCTTCTGCAGCTTGGCACAGGGATGGAGTGTCTCCTGCATCAGTTCCACCAGACCTGCAGACTGGAGGCTCTGGAGTCTTTCTGTCTGTACAGTTGCTCTTGCTCCTGGCTGTTGTGCAGTAGTTGTGAGGTGGTGGGGATAGAAGACTTGTTGCTTCTCCCATAATGTGTTCTAGATTCAAGGACAACCTAGTTATATACCATTTATAATAATCAATAATTACTCCTTCAGAACACTTTACAGATAGCTGCGAATGCCCACCTTGGCCTGCTGAGGTAAGGAAGCAATGCTATTTTGATTTTGCAGCTAAATGCTTATGTAGCTTTGGCCACAAAAAAAAAACATTTAAAGGTGGTTGAGAGAGTTTCTGAGAGCCTTACAGTGTATTTTGAATAAGTACTGAGCTGTGCTCAGCTGTTTAATTTCAGTGTTTCTGAGCACTTCCAACAAACAATCCTAAGTGTTCCACATTCTGCATCTAAAAATTCAGTTCTTAATGGGCAAAGTGTTCCAGATCAATGATGATGGATTTCTGGTACTGGTTCTGCATAGGGTTCAACCAGAAACTCCCATTTAGGCTCCTCAGTAAATAGATTTTTAAAAGGCTCCATCCTGTCACAGCTCTTATTTTTTCACTGGCAGCTGGATATTTGTGGATATAGGCACTTCCCTGAGNACATTTAGGCTCCTCAATAAATAGAAAGATTTTTAAAAGGCTCCATCCTATCACAGCTCTTATTTTTTCACTGGCAGCTGGATATTTGTGGATATAGGCACTTCCCTGAGACACCTTCATGAAGGCACTTGAGCACATGTTTGAGGTCTGACACATTGCTTTAATACCTGCCTCAGTTTCTCCAAATATACTCCAAAAGAGTCTGTCATCTCTGGCAAGTAGCTACAGGCAGAGTGATGTGCTCCACTCCTGTGGAGTGTATGTCTGAATAGGGATTCTCCTACCTGAAGCTGTGACTTGGCCAAGATAAGAGCATTGCCTTCCCCTGTAGCAGAGTTCCAGGAAAATCTTGATGCTCTATAATTCAGAGCACCTGCCACTTCCCTTGGATGATGCAGCATCTGCCGAAGTGCCGACGTCAGAGCAGTATTTCAGATTGCACGTATCCTTGAGAATGGAAATGCTTGTACAGGAGCGTGCTAAGAGATGCACTTTGGCTAAGGGTCTTTGCATCCTCCCCAGGGTGCTCAGTGTGTGTGAAGATGACAGCAGGAAAGAGGGGGGCATGAAACATGAAAAGGAATATGGAATAAACATGGAAATTGGGGTGAATTGGATGGAGCAAGAAAAAAGAGCAAGTTAGAATTTGCTGTTCCTATGACATCTGCTAGGGCAGGAATAGAGCGGTTGACAGAGAACTAAAGACTCAGTGCTCATTGGTATCTGGCTGGAGCAGGTAACTGTTCCTCTCCCTCATCCTCCCTAGGTCATGTAAATGAGGGATGCCAGGAGTTTCTGGCAAGCTGCCAGCAAAACCCTTGGTCAGGCATCCATGTGTCAATGTGATGGTGTCTCCAAGGAAGCAGGTCGCATCCCAGTGGCCTTTATTAAATAAAATCAAGTGGAAACTGTCCTGAGAACAAATGGCAGGAAATGCCCAGGTGAGCCACTGAAGGCAAAGAGAGCAGATAAGATCACTTTATGTCACAGAACTCTCTTTTCCTTGGCACTTGGGTGTTTTGCAGGCCCTCTTCCTTGTGTTCCCCAGAGTTCTTCAGTATCCAGTGCCACGCTGCCAGCACATGCCCCATTGTTCTTGTGAAACGCTGAGCAGGGGAGATGGAGGCCTGTCTGCTCAGAGGGTTGGGAAACACGGGCTCAGCTGCCTGAGAACAGCAGGCAGGCAGTGCTCTTCTGTGTACTCTATAGACAACAGGATTGAGGCCATCAGGCTGATTAATGTGATGTTAAGTGAAAGCAGAATTTCCCCTCCCATGGAGAAGCAGGAGGACAGTTAATTGGGGCTCTCTGCTGAAGCCAAATAATTCACACGTGTGCCAAATGTCTTTTTTGCCTTCCTCAAGCTGAGGACTGCCAGCTCCTTACCAAGATCCCAAAGGTCAAGTGTCTACGAAACACGCATCGAGAAGGTGAGTGTGGAAAGCTTTCTACGTACAAAGATTTTGCCTGTTTTTCCACATGACCCTGGTTGCCTCCAAGCTGCTCACATGTTTTTTCTTAGAGTTTGTTTTTTTGGTATAAGCATTTGGAAGCTCTGTGGAGGGAGAGCACAGCTTATCAAGTCTCAGGCTTCAGGGGTCTCATGTAATATTTAAATAATGAGAAGTGGTGTCCAGAGGCCTTGGCTGGAACAAAGACCACGTTTTAAGATCTTTATGAATAAAGATCCAGATATAAGTCTTGTCCTTTTAAACACAAGCTAACCCATGCACTTTCAAGCACAAGATAACAAGCTGTGTGGGCGTCATGGGAGAAGGAAAAACAATCATGTATCTGTCATAAAGAGATACAATTAAGGAAAGTTTTTTCTCATGTATCTGCTAGATGCAGAAATGACTGACTTTCCCAGCTGCTCTTTAGTTTGACTCACATGCTGGCTTATTTCTAAAGCTGTCAGTGCACAGTAGGTTTGGAGCGAGGTTCTAGAAGGAGAGACGAAAATCACTGTTTATTTCACCAAGAACATCCCACGTAGTGGGATGGTCTGTAAGAAAGTAAGGAGTCATCTGAGAGACAGGCTGATATCTCTGCAGGGCAGCATAAAGGACAGATGGGAATAAAGCAGATAAGCAGTAAGGAAGGCAAAAAAGCAGACAGAAGAATTTGACCATGGGGAATTGGTGATGGAGGCAGCAGGATGCTCAATGGGAGAGTGAGTGAGCAGGCAGCAGCCTGGTGTCTGTGGGGAGGGCTGGAAGGGAAGAGTAAGGAGCCAGGTGGAAGTTCTGTGTCATGGACAGAAGTGACAGTAGAGGTCATTCATTGTGTGCTGGGAGGCCTCATCTATCTGTCCCCAGGGTATGCCCTGCTCTAAAGCTGCTCTTTGCTCCTGATGGAGATGTGATATAGGAGAATCACCTGCTCTTCCCCTGTAATGGCCACACAGAGTATTTTTTCAGAAGCGGGCTCAAATACTTCCTTTCCTAACCTTCCTGCTCCTTTGCTGTCCTTTTCTCCTCCTAGGGCTGATTCGCTCTCGGGTGCGAGGAGCTGAAGTGGCAGCTGCTGACATCCTCACCTTCTTGGACAGTCACTGTGAAGTCAACAGCGAGTGGCTGCAGCCAATGCTTCAGAGAGTGAAAGAGGTGAGCACCATGTCCTGCTCTGGGGCAGATGGAGCTGGCCTGTGCTGTTGGATCCCTGCCCTCGTATGCATCAGAACTGGTGAGAACAAGGCCTGCCAAGGTGCTCCTCAGGCAGGCTGTTCCAGAGGAAAGTAGAACCTGAGCTAGATGGGCGAGAGATCCCTGACGGGATTCTGTTCTGCCAGTGTGACAAGGCAGGAGGTGCAGAGTGATGGAATGCAATGCTGAATGCTGGAATCACCAACTTCTACCTCTTGTCTCCTGCAGGCATTGTGCTTCCTTGTCCTGTTCACCTGTATGTAGGACAGCCCCTCGGGCACATACATTGTGTAATTTTCCCATGATTTCCGTCTCCCTTGCTGCTGGACTCTCCCTTGTGCCTTGCCACTGCCAAAATTTTCCTTCCATTAATGTTCCCACTGAGCTGCTATTGTACATTACCTGCATCACAGAGAAGCTGCCTGTGAGTTCAGGGATGTCCCTTTGATGGTTCACTTGGCAAAGGATTGATGTAAAGCTGGAAGAATGAAAATGAGGTGGAAATACTAGCAGCTGTCACCCTGACTGCACTGTAGAGCTAGAGGGAGAGATCATACAGCTCTGCTGTAAGAAAAGGCAGGGGAGAGGTGATGGGAGAAGCCCCGCTTGGAAGTGGCTGGGATTGTTCCCTTCTGAAAGGAGGATCCCATGAAGTAAAGGGCCTCAGGAGAAGGGGTAGAGACTTTAATGATGCTTTGTAAGCATGTCTGATTAGCTTAATATGAAGAAGCAGAAGAAGGTGAAACTTCAGAATTGATGAATTAAAAGCTTCTGCTTTTTATTCTTGCCACATAAAACCCATAAATGTTTACTTATTGGTCTTTAAGTCAAGCTGCAGCACCAGCATAGGGATTCCTGAGCAGAAAAAATCTTACTCATTTCTTTAGGGAAGGATCTAAATTGCAAAAGCCTGTGTGCTAACTCTAGTATACAAATCTTTTGGTGAGCAGATTTCAAGTCAACCAGTTTCTGACCTTCTTCCTACACTTCTGATGTGCATCCTATTTCAGATTTCAGTCTTGCCCTAGCCAGTCCTGGCACTCCTTGGTTGGAGTAGTGGCTGGCACACGGTGCTGGAGTCTCAAGCTGGGCAGGCACACTCTGGCTGGGCAACCATCACAGCTCAGAGGGGAAAAAACATGAATCCTCTTACCCAGGATGTCCCATCCTAAGCAAGTGTGGTACATCATGAGGAACCATTGTATGGCACAAAATGAAGGTTTGATAGGAAAGGCATGGATGCTGGCAGCTGTCCAATAACAAGGTGCTGTTTCTGGCATTGCCAGCTCAGTTTCATCTTACATGTCAGCTGTCACAACACTGTCTTTAATGCCCTGTCTCACAATGCTGAAAAATTGTTCGACTTCTACTTACTAAAAGGATCACAAAAGAAAACTGGAAATGTCTATATGTCTTAATGACAATAAAGTAATCACAATATCTTGATATTATAATGTATACAATGTGTCATATGTATTATAAAGTTTGCACTATGAATCTTAAATGTGGGGTCTTGATTCATAGCTTAGGAAAATGCTTTATTAAGGGTTTGATAATTTATAGGCTGATGATAGTAAATTCAAGGATGGTTGAGCAGAAGGTGTGCTGTCAATAGATATCAAAAGCAAGCACAAAACCCTTGGGACAGTGATTGATGCCCCTGTGGCTTGGGCAGGAAATGAAGAGCTGTTTCTTAGCAGCATTCCTAGGTGTTGGATTCCATTCCCCACACTCGTGGAGTGCAGCTGGCTGCACCCACAATCCCATGTTTGGTACCCACAATCTCCATGGGTACCATGTTTGGTACCCACAATCTCCATGTTTGGGTTTAGTGGCCACAGATCCCTTGCACGGCTACCAGAATTGTATTGAGAAACCAGACAAAGCTTTACATGTACAACTTTGTGTTTCCTAATCTCTGGCAGCTTTGCCAGACATTCAAGAAAGCCTGACTCCTTTTTTTCCCCCCCTTCCTCTCTCTCCCTCAGGATTATACCCGAGTGGTGAGTCCCATCATTGATGTTATCAGCCTGGATAATTTTGCCTACCTGGCAGCATCAGCAGATTTGAGGGGAGGTGGGTATGGTGAATGGCTTATGTAAGTTAGACCTGAGGAATGGTGCATGATAAATAATTTGTGTTCTCTTTCAGCTTCCCAAGAAAACAGAGTAATGATCTTTCCTGATGGTTTATCTGTCCCTTTTTCTCTGCAACTTGCAAGGTCAGATCTTTTGAAGAGTTAGGACAAAACTCAACTAGTACTTTCCTCTTTACCTTGAACCACTGTCATAACGTTTAGCAGTTTCAGGACTTAGTTAATTGATTAAATATCACACCATGTCCTCACTATGCTATCTGTACTGGAGTCTGACAGGCACTTCCAGTTGCAGCTTTGATTTTCCAGGCTATTTTGTGGCATCCTCTGAAAAGCATTTACACATCTCCCCTCACAGATGAACCCCCTGCAGCTGTTCCTGTGTTCACCCCACTTCCTGGTGCCCTTCTACATATTTAATGGCTGGGGCTCATTTCTGCACTGCCCACCAGCCAAAGGCTATCTGTTCCTTGGCTACCCTTAGCAATGGGATAAAGTTAGTGACTGTGCTGTGCTCTACTATCCACCACAGACCATCTGTGAGTGCATGGCACTCCTGAAAGACATGGTGATTACAGTGATCTGCAGGCCTTTGTTCACAGAATATGTCACATCCCACAAAGTCCTTGATTAAAGCCTTATAACTCTGGCAGACAGGGTTTGCCTTTGGTAGAACAAACTGGCCAGAATACAATTACATCTCAGCCTGACAACACTCTCCTGAAGGTGTGGAGTGAAGTTGAGGAGATATCTGTAATGCTAAGGAATGAATGTGCCAAGACAGAAGCTGGTGAGGTCTACATTAGGATAGGCTATTGCCATTTTGGATAGACTGTGAGGGAGGTCGGGGAAGGAACACAGGGATAGCCTGTGATATAAAGGTGCAAACTATCACTGAAGCTAGTAGTACTGTTTTTACAACAAGAAGATCAATTTGGCATGTCTTTTTCCTTTTCAGGGTTTGACTGGAGCCTTCACTTTAAGTGGGAACAGATTCCTATAGAGCAGAAGATGTCCAGAACAGACCCAACTCAGTCTATAAGGTACACTCTGATGGACAGGGTGCACTTCTCCAAGTACCTGTACTAAGCCTTCACCCGTGTGGCAAGGAGGGTACAGGGACTGCCTTCCTGAGGACAAAATGCCACAGCGTTCACTTGATGATAACAAACTCTTCATGTTATTTTCTGAATACATTGTGGTCTGTCTATACCCTAAGTGTGAGAGTACTGCTCTCTGAATATTGTAAAAATAGTGATTATTTACTATCATGCACACCACCTTTACAAGCCACCTCTTCTTCTATATGTTTGTTCTTGTGTTCTCCCTAACTCAACACTCTGAATGCATCAGCAATCGCTTTGGGGTTTTTTAATTACTTCCATCTTTCAGATGAAAACTTAAAGAATGAAGCAGATAAACAGTCATCCTGCATGTGTAAAGCAGATCAGAAAACTGAATCTTACCTAGTAATGTGAACATAGAATTACTCCCACCTACTAAATCTGCATGTCCACGGACAAGAGATTCTGTTGGCTGGAAGAGTTGTTGCCAGCCTCACTGCAGGGTACATGGCTCTGAGACATGTAGAATGTAACAAATCCTGATATGAAGAGTTATGGGGCATGTCTGTATAGGCAGACTGCTCCCTATTTGTAATATAAAAGTATCATTTAATTCCTCTGTGTAATTTGCGAGCCTCTGTTTTGCACTCCAGAAGCAACCAGCCTGCTAACAGTAGAGCAATACATGCAGCAGCCTGTCAGACCATGTCTAATTGGTGAACACAGTCATCAAACAGTGCCTGTCATTCCTTCACACTGTGCACATTTGTATAAATGCAAAAGACACAGCATTATCCTTGTAGTGCTTGCAAGACCATCTAACAAAGGCATGAGTATGATCTAGTGAGGGGCATCTCAGAAACCTGCTGCAGGCTCACATTCCTGCTCTACTATTTTTCTCTTTTAAATTTTTCTCTTTTAAATTTTTCTCTTTTAAATTTTTCTCTTTTAAATTTTTCTCTTTTAAATTTTTCTCTTTTAAATTTGTAAGGCCTGGACAAACTGTCTGCCCTTTAAAATTAGATTTGTGGTGCTACATATATGTGTGATTATTTTTTTTCTGGATTTCTGTTTTCTCTTCCAGAACCCCTGTCATAGCAGGAGGCATCTTTGTGATTGACAAATCCTGGTTTAACCACCTGGGAAAATATGATACTCAAATGGACATCTGGGGAGGAGAAAATTTTGGTAAGTTTAGGATGTTTCAAGGGGATAATGCACTAATGCAGAACTGCTTCCCAGTTTTCATTGCTTACCAGAGCTGTTTTTTGTGAGAGATCTGATCAGCATGTCAGTGTAAGGTTAGGGACATGGTCTGGTAATCCCGAGGTGGTCAGAGCTGTATCTCTGTCAGCATAAAGTATGTGTGATCAGGGCTACACTCTCCTGCAGGCATATGTGCTATTATACAGGAGCTTCCACAGTACAAGAAAGAAAGAGGAACATCCTGATATTTGAATTGTTGCTTGTTTTTGGAGAAAATTGCTCCAGTTCTTCACATGACAGTCTGTGTTACCCCAGCTCTGAAGTGGGCAGCCACTCCTGCAGCCTCTTCTTACACCTGTTCCTCTTTTGCACAGAAGTCTGAATTGCTCTCCCAGCTTGACAGGTCAGAGAGATATTTTTCCTAGTAAAACAAGCCTCTTTGTAAATGGAATTTGGTTACAAATAGACTCAGAATGCAAACATTTAGAAGCAGGTTAGGGCATCACAAACATCTGAGGAATTCAGAGGCCCAGTGAGGTCTGTCCACTCACATGCTGTTTTTGGGCATGCTGCTTAAACCTATCTCCTTGCACTTAACAGTGGCACAGGTATTCCAGGCATCTCTCTTTGCCCAATATGAAGGGATGCTGTAGTGTCACCAGGTGTTAAGGACAAAAGCAAGATGAGTGTTGAAGTGAGGTTCATGGAGATCTCAAGTATTTGGGGCATGCATTTAGAAATGGTGCAGATGGAGCTGAGGAGATAAAAGCCTTACTTTTTGTAGTCAGTTAAGTAGATTTCTCTGCAGCTAACACTGAAAAAAAAAATTCTCTTTCTGCAGGTTCCATAAATGTCACAGATTTGTAAATAAAACCTTTCAAATAATAGTTTGTATGGTGTTTCCTAGCACCTGGAGAACCAATTAGAAAGAATGAAATAGTCAGGAAGAGGAAACTTGATTCTCTGAACACAGCTGTGAGAGCTGCCTCTTTCTGAACTGCTTTCTAAAACCATTAAATAGTATTTTGGGCTGATAATAGACTCTCAAGGTACCACACTTTAAAAACAATACATCTAATAATGAATGTTCTCTGTTTTCCAGATCTTGATTCAGTTTTATGGTATTCGTTATATTAAAAAGAGATATTAAATGGTGCTGGCATTGAAATCACAGCAGTCACAGTAGCATCAGCTAAGCACTGTGGCAGAAGTAACAGGGAGCCTTTATTCAGGCATGAAGATCCCCTCCCTTATGTCCCACAGGAGCAGAGTCAAACTCAGCTCCTTGCCATCACTAGCCCTGCTCCAGCTGCAAAGCCAGCCACTTGGCCATTCTGCCAGCCTCTGAGCTGCAGCTGTGTGAAGGCTATAAACCCCAAAGATGGAGAAAGGGTATTTCTTTAGGCTTTTCTCTGTCTGCTTCTGCCCACTTGAGAGTCCAGTGTTGTAGTTTGGTCCATATGTTAGCATGATGCTAACTCAGCACAGCGTCCATAAGTAGCAGTAAATTATTTGTGTGCTCACAGCTATTCTTCCGTATAGAGGTGATCAAAACTACAGAATTGCTTCACAGAATTTGCTTCATGCTCCTTGAAATAGCTCTGGTAAAGCCTGGCAGTAGCTGGGCCAGGCTGTGTGTGACTCAGCCACATGCACAGGGCTTCCCAGTTTTGCCTCATTAGGAGGTTTTTCTGTAAATTCAGTGTCTCCTGTCACTTGTCCCTCATCCTCCATGAAGTCTGTTGCTGCTGAAAGCAGAGGGATGGAAACCAACCTGGATTTGACAACAAAAAATATTAATTTTCCTTGAAGAACTCAGAATGGTTAATTTAACCTCTTAAACAATCAGTTTACCATAATTAATTGAAAACTGGGTTTTCCGATGAAGGAAAAATATCAATAATGTTCTGAAACATTATTTTTACTAAATATTACGATTTTGAGTGGGGAGGGACTGTTTGAATTAGGTCCTCCTTTGTAGATGAGATGAGAGAGTATGAGAAATACTCTCTTTGGAAATAGACATCTCTTTCAAGTTACACATGCCAAACTGAGAGTTTGGTTTTGTTGTAGGCCAAAGTGAGTCAGAAGCTCATTCCAGGAGAGCAAATGTCAGCTGTACACATCACCAGACAGAAACTTATGTCTTGGTTGTTTTTTTATTATTATTATTTGTTTGTTTCTAAAACCCTTCTCTTCAAATCTGGAACTCCCTGTTAAAAAAAATCTGAAAATAATTAGGTCTGGATAAGAGTCAGGGGAGAAAAGATCTAGTAAGAAATACTACAAAATACAGTCTAATCAAATGCTTTTTTTTACTGAGAAGCTACATTAAATATACCATCTCTCCCCACCCTGCGACTCACTGTTTGAACTACCTCTCAGTATGCAGAAAGGAAAGCTGTGGAGAAAGATGAAGGTTCCGAAGATGTTAGTGTGTGTACTTGGTTTCAAACATCCATTAGATCTGGATACGTAATTTCTTTTTGATTTCTAAGCATCAGAGACACATAAATCAGGCATTACTGGAGGGAGATCCCAACTGAGTAAAGTTTTTGAAGTAATCAGTCTATACAATCTGAAGCCCTTTTGGTAAAGACTACCAAACCAGCCAGCTAATTTTCATTTTCCTTCTTCCTTCTCTTTTCATCACCACATGAATTGAAAGTGGAAAACCCCTCTGGTGTGGCAGTGATTAAACTTGTGAGGACAGACCCACAAGCTTGAGCAAGGTCACATACCTTCTGTGTTGCAGATAAGTGCCTGCACATCAAAGCTCTATGCTCTTCTAATCCTTTAACAAAATGTTGCATCTAGCTTCAAGATAGGGTTGGTTTCTTCAAGTGGCAGGATTCTCTCTGTATTTTCATAGTCACACTATATGAGACTGCTATCTGCTCTGGGCGGCTCCCCCAGCAGAGGCAACTGCAACACAGTTGGTTGCTCTATTTCATTATTAGTAGAGCCAGCCAAAAGGAGAAGAAGGAACTATTGTAGGGTGGATAACATAGAGGTATGGGGGAGAGGAGTTAGCTCTAGACATCGATTCCCTATACCCTCATCTTGTTCTGTTCTTTCCCCGTGTCTTCAAAACTCCCTTTCTTCCTCACATGATTTGCTTTACACAGTGAATTCTTCCTTTTAATTCCATCTATGTGCAGGGATGAGAGTAACAGGAGTCTGAAACAGGGGGGATGTGTGTGTGGGAGTCTGTTGCCAAATGCCACCCTGAGGGCCTGACATCCTGAGCAACCTTGAAGACCTGGTCAAATGCAAAGGCATCTCACTGAAGTGAGACCAAAGAGGAGCAGGACTGGAGAAGGTTTGGAAGTCCCTAAGCCACAATGGTTGCCTCCATTTGAACAAAGGAGGGACAGTTTCTCCGCTGTCACCCTGGCATCTCTTTCCCTGATTTTGCTGTTACAGGCAGTACACCTCGAGCAGAGGGGCAAGAAAATTGCCCTTCTTGGAAGTGTTGCAGCTGTATGACTCTTGGGGTCTCTTCCAGAGCTCTCTTTCCGAGTGTGGATGTGTGGTGGCAGCTTGGAGATCGTTCCCTGCAGTCGAGTGGGACACGTGTTCAGGAAGCGCCATCCCTATGACTTTCCTGAGGGCAATGCCCTGACTTACATCAAGTAGGTGTTGGGTAGTTCCTGGTAGCAGCCAGGCCACCTTTGTGTTGGGCATGTCTAAATGAGTCTGAATTCTTTGTTGTGCTTTTGCCTGGTAACAGAGAACAGCTTGTGGCTGAGCATCTGTTCTCAAGGGAAGGATGGGTCGCTGTTTTCTGTGAACAAAACCTGTTCCCTTCTCTGCTGTTTGTATTGGTGTCTCTCATTCCTTCTCAGTCTCTGGGTGGGGAGGTGGGCAGCAGCATGCCAGACAGACACCCTGGCCATTCACAGATGCTGCTCTGTGACATGTGCGTGGGTAACAGCAGTCCTTGGACATGTCTGTTGTCTCTGAGCTGTACATGCTTTAAGACAAACCCCAAGGACAACTTCTACTGCAGGACAGATGGGAAGAGAAAAGAGATGAGACAAAGTGCTTGACAATGAAAGTGGTCAAGCACTGCTGCAGGACCCCTGAGAGATGGTGAAATCTCCATCGTTGGAGATTTCAAAACTCACCCAGTCAAGACCCTGAACAACATGACCTAATATGAAGCTAGTCTGATTGGGGGTGGAGGTTAGAGGTTAGACAGAAGTGCTTTCCAAGCTGAATACCCGTAATGTTATTCTAATGTGGGAAATACTGTAAATGTGATGGTGACAATCAGGCCTGGTGTCTCTGCAGAGGACGTATATGCCGAAAAGTCATGGTAAACTATGGCTGTTAAGTTTTTAACTTCTGAAGTGTTCTTGCGAGGCTTTGTAGACTTAACACATCCAATCTCTACCCATCCGTACTGCCTACTGGGTTTTGTGTTTGGGACTGTCCCCCACTACGTCAGGCCGGGGTCTGCCCACCCCGTGCCTGCTGGCTGGCAGGGCAGGCTCTGCAGCAGAGCCCCTCCTCAGCACAGCGTCTGCTCGCGCCCCTGCAGGAACACCAAGCGCACGGCGGAGGTGTGGATGGATGAGTACAAGCAGTACTACTACGAGGCCCGGCCGTCCGCTATTGGCAAGGCGTTCGGGAGGTAAGCTGCCCCAGGCCTTGGTAGGAGGGCTCTGGTAAACACCTTGGTGGCAAGAAATTGTTTTTAAGTCTTCTCTGGGGTTAAATGTGAGAAATAGAGGTGCTCTGAATGTCTGGCTTGCCAGGGAGGTTGTAGCTTGAGTGTCTGGCTATCGAGGTTTGCTTCTAATTCACTTTATTTTTTTCCCGGTAACACTGCATAAATAATTTGTTAGCAGAAGGCCAAAGGGATCTGTAATGAAATTTAAAGACCAGACATTTTAAGTGGATAGACAGGAATATTTTTTTATCACAGCATGCAGCTGTTGTGGAAATGTGAGCTGTATCTTGAGCTTGATCTGAAGTTCCTGTGCAGATGCAGAATCCCAGGGCAAGCACAGCTGGCTGGCACGTGGGGAAGGTTGCCTTTGGTGCACTCCCCACTTTCCTGATGGATGGAGGGTAGTTTGCCTGGTTTGTAGGGCAGGAGAGAGCATGGCCAATGGTAAGATTCAGAAACAGAATATGCAGAATTGTGCTTCTTACAGCACCTTTGCTAAAGCTGTCTTCAGGCAACATGGGATTCCTTGTTATCAACTTAACAGTTCTCTGTGACCCAGAAATCAGTGGTGGACACCAAACCTGGGATGAGAGGAGAGCTTGCTCTCTGTGCTCTCAAACCCCTATGACTCCCAAATAAATGCAAAAATCCAAGGAGTGCTGTATTTCTTGGGGTTCTATCTGCCTGTGAACAAAAGGCTATTGTTGTATCAGTGTAAGGACTTGGCAAATGTGGTTGTATCTCAAATGTGTAGCTGTGTGCACAGGATAATGATGTATCTCCTACTTATTTATGACAACCAGGTCACTTTTCTTGCTGTACAATTTGCTTTATTATCATGATGCATTGCATATCTTCATAAAAATAGTGTTGCCTACCTAGTTTATCAGTTCTTGAGCTGACTGCAGCAGCTGGGCAGGGAGCACATAGCAAGTAACCCTGCTGCTTATGAAGGAAACCAAACTATTGCGTATTGTATATGCGGATATATTACTCATAGTGGCAAAATCTGTAGTTCCTGTTCACACAGACTTCCTAGTGACTTTACTGGCAGCATTGGCTGGAATAAAAGCTGGAGCAGAGCATAAGACTTTGATTTCAGGCCATTTCCTGTAGTAACAGCTCTGTCAACCTGCATTAAATCTAGATTTTAGGGTGCAAATGCCTTTGACACCCTCACTGGCCCTTAACTGGGCCTAAAATGGACCCTCCTTCCCCTCAATTTTGATGTGGATATAAAATCTAAGAACATTCCCCTGAGGTATGTGGCCTCATGTACATGTACAGTGGCCTCTGTGGGCTGAGGATGGAGAGGTACACGGGTATAGTTGAAATTCCTTCCCAACACACGGATGTAGTGTTATAGCTTAAAGACAAGAGTTCCTGGTTTCACTGCTCAGTAGGACTGCTGGAGGGAAACCCTCTTCAGCCAGCTAAAGCCAAACAAATTAGCAGTGGGAGGACTGCCACAGCAGACAGCTACTGAGATGTGTTAATCTCCCCTTATACTCCCACCCTTCCCCCAAACTGCTTAAGAGCAAGTAATTGAGTTCTCCAGGTCTCAGTTCTCCAATCTGAGCCTAGACCTGCTGCCATGAGCTAGAGACATGTGCTTTAGCACAGACAGATTAATAATCTGTATGTACCTGAGCACAAACACTTTCTAGGCCTTTTCAGCAGCTGATTGTTGTGCAGGTTTCATGGTGTGCCTCTACAGGGGCACCCAGAGGCAGAAACACTTTCCTGATCTTGCAGCAGTTTTACTGCAATGTAGGATTTAACCAGGTAGGACCTGGGCCCTGCCATCGCTCTGAGCCAAAGGAAGTGCAAGAACAGCTCTCTGAAGGTGTTTGTCTTCCATTTCTACTTCCTGCCACTTTCCTCTCTCCTCCCCTTCACCTCAGGTCACTGCTAGTGCTCTGAACCCAGCAACAATTATGTGGGAGAATGAGTAATGGCAAAAAGTTGTGTAATTTCCCTCAAACCTCCTGGCCAATCTTCATTGTTCCCCTCCCTCCTGTTCACTGCCATATTCTCAACAAACTGCCTGTGTTTCCAGTGTTGCAGACCGAGTGGAGCTGCGACACAAACTGAACTGTAAATCCTTCCAGTGGTATCTGGAGAACGTCTACCCCGAGCTCAAGTGAGTCACTTCTTTGCTTGTAGAAATCTCTGAAGGATTTGGGAGGTGGATCACAATGGGAAGATGAGCCTTGACAGCAGTGGGCAGAAGAGAGATTTATGCTTGGAAAACATTTTCTCTGTTCTTCTTTTTTGTGAGAAACCTCTTGTGTTTTCCTGGCTTGTATTATCACGGCTCTGCAAAAGGTCTGCCTTCTGTTCTGCCCCACGCAGCTGTCCCTTGGAGATGTGCAATAGTGATGTTTTCAGAGGTTTGGGGTGTAGACAAGTGCCAGAGCACTACACCCCTCCCAGTTTCGACTTGGTCTCTACCCGTTGGATGCTCTTTCTGGAGGGAGTTGAGCCAAGTAGAACTGGACTGCCTCAGTGCAGAGGTCTGGGTGGTTCAGAGAAGGTTCTAAGGAAGGCCAGAACCAGCTGTCCCTGTGTCTTCTCCTGCCCTGGGTCAGGACACGGTAGTGTTGTGTCCTTGCCCAGCTGGGAGGCAGCCTGGGTAGAGCTGTGTTATTGGCATGTGCAAACCAGCACCCTCTGGCAACGCATCTTTACACCTCAGTCTGTGCTAGCGTGAGTGGGGGCTGAAACATCCAGCTGTAGGCTGGCCTTGACAGATCTTTCCTGCATTCCTACCAATGAGACAATGAATATGTGTGTTAGCTGGGGAGAAGACTGAAAAGGGGGGAGGAAGAAGCAGAACAAATCAGTGTGGACATGGCTTTTTGCTGGAAATAGCCTCTCTCAGAATTTCAGAATTATTACATTAAACTGCTTACGGTACCCCTAAAGATCATGGCATGCCTTCTGAAACAAAAAGGTACCAGTCTTCTGACCAAGTTCTCACTTGATTTTTGCCTCCTCCAGTGGATATTTCCAGTGGATAGCATGATGTTGTTTATTTTCTGTCAAATATAGGGGACTATGTTTCAGTCAGGGGCCAATTACACCCTTATAAAATTACTTTGGACATTTCTATGTATGAAGTACCATGCAACTTTCATTTTACTTCTAGGATTCCTGAAAAAGAGTTGATTCCAGGAATAATTAGACAAGGAGGAAACTGTCTGGAGTCTCAGGCACAGGATACCACAGGGAATATGTTGGCTGGCATGGGAAACTGTAAAGGGACAGTGAACAATCCACCCGTCACTCAGGTAAGGCAGGCTTCAGTTTGGTGCTTTGCTCCTGCTCCTACCCTTTTTATTACCTGAATGAAGAGGCATCTCTGGCCTTGGTGGATTGATATGGAGGTGAAGGAAGGAAGAATTTGACCCTGTAATGATTTTAATAGTAAGCAAAAAAAAAAGTCCCTCTCTCGGAGCTCTGTTGGCTCAACAGACTCAGCAGTCAGGCATAGAATGTGAAGGGTTTAATCACTCAGACACAACAGGTAGTGCTTAAATGCTCAGGGAGTGACAGACTCGTTGAGAAACATTTTGAGGCTGTGCTTGACTAGTACCCTGGCATGTGAGTGAGAGATTTTTTTGGATCAGAAACATTCCTTGCTCTGCCAGCTCAGCTGTAGTTGCAGATGACTTGGATTGTGCTGTATTGCAGATGTGTTTCAGTATAAAGCACAAATAGAGTTTAAATAGCTGACCCCAATGGCAGTAATGTGGTGCAGTTCTCCTAAAGGCAGCGGACCTGTGATGGTATATACAAGGTGGAGATCTGCACTCAGGCTCTCTGTTGGTGACTGAAAGCAGCAGGGAAGCAGCTTGAGAAAGTTAAGGGTCACAGTAGGGTATTTTATGCCAGAAAATACATATTCAAGTCTGTTAACTGTTGGAAGCTAGTTTGCAGCCAGCATTCGGTGTGCTGTTTAATCTGACTCATTGCTCTGTGTCATTACCACAGAGATTTGAAATCTCTGAAACTTACTGCATTTTGTATTTCTTCCTTGTGGAAAGTAACATTTGATTGGATCAGGTATTCATCAAGTCAGAGGAAAGAAAAAATTAATCAACTTGTCCCTCATGCATGCTAATGATATATGGATATGCTTGCATCTGTTTTGCTTTGCTTGGCAATCTATAGGTCCCAGATACCTGTTAGAGAACATGCCTGCTGTGTGAAATAGGCAGAAGCAGTTGCACGTCGTCTGTGTCAGGGCTCAGGATCCTCCTTGCTTTGCAGGCCTGAATCTGTAAAGCTGCAGAGCAGAGAGTTGCATGGGATCCAGGGTTAATCAGACACCTCAGATAGTGAGAGAAGGCAGCTGCAGGCTTTGAAATGGTCATGATGCACCAAGCCTGAGCATAAACTTCTGATCAGGTGACAACTGCTGTGGTAGTCTTCCCAGGGAGCCTTTCATGGGAAGAGAACAAAAGACAGAGGTTTTTAAAATATCTGATAGAAAAAGCTCTCTCTCCCTCATCTGATCACTGTTGGGATCCTAATGGAACCTTTCTTTTCCTTATTCCAAAGGAGTGGATATTCAGTGACCCGTTAATTAGACAGCAGGACAAGTGTCTTTCCATTACCTCCTTCTCTACTGGTTCTCAAATCACACTGGAAGCTTGCAGTCAAAAAGACAGCAGACAGGTAGGTAACTGCACCTCTTTCTAATGCCTTCATTGCCACATACCAGTGCACCCACATCAATGCAGCCAGCAGGGACAAACCCAGTACCATTAAAGCACATTATAGTCCTTTCCATCTTCTGCATCTCCCTCTCTGGTGTGCTTCATAAGCTTGGATGTATGAGAGTGTGTGACCAAGCAGGAAGTGCAGTAGGTATGTGGGTGTCTGCTCTGCCTGGGCCCTTGGCAACATGGTGGGCTCCAGCTCAGTCACACCCCACCTTTGCTTCTAGGATAAGTTTATGTGCAGCCAGATTGGTGCATGGATGAAGCACAGCACCCAAGAGAGATAGGTGAGGCAACTGCTTTGAGATACCTAAGGGAAGGGTGGTGTGTGCTCTCATTTGTTTATTTAATTTGAAGTGAGATAACTGTGTTCTTTGTGCTGTCTCTGGCCATGTGAGCAGACCTTTAAAACTGAACGCATGCTACTCAGTTAAGAAATACTGACTGGCATAAAGCACCGTATGTTCCACTGGAACTGCTCCCTAGAGGAAAAATACACAGCAGCAATGTTCCCAACAAAGTGTAGTTCTTTGACTTATGCTGTTTCCAAGACGTGCATCCCTGATCTGTCGGGACAAATCAATCATTTTGCCTTACCACACTAGGTAAGGGATGGCCTCTGCAATGGCTAGGGTGCCCTCAACAGAGATGTGATGTGCCTTTTTATCAGAACTGGGCAAAGCACAGAAGGGAACAACACAACACTGGCAGACAGCAGATTGGACTTGTTTCCTTCCTAGTTCCCGTGCTTCCCTCTACACCAAGAGAGAACAAATTTTCTGTCATCTAAGGCTGTGCTGACTCTGTGCTTTCTGACATGTTTGTTGTTTTGATAGCCCAAAGGTAGAAGACGGTTCAGCTTTGACCAGTTCTCAGCATTGTCTTCTTTTGTCAGTACTTTCTAATGCTGTATGAATCCTTGAAATTAGTTCTTCCTGAAAGAAAGCACTGCAATCCAGTCCTGCCCATTTATGGAAAACCTGTGTAGACTTTCCTCTGGAGGGTTGGTTAATGCAGAAATGCCTTGAAGAGTTGTCACCATGAGTACACTGGGAAAACTTTGAGCTTGGATTAGTCTGCAAGGGTATCCCAGGTGGGCTGTGCTTTCCTGCTCCTTTTTCTTGTTGGCAATCACTCATCCCATTGCTGTGTAATTAGGTCACATAGCTTCTCTTTATGTGCCTCACAGTATTTTCCTCCCTGGCAGCAGAGAGGACTTTAGCAGCTGCCAAAATCAGCTGTCTTTCCTTGCTTCCTCTGTCACGGAAGGACAAGAGTCCCTCAAGGAGGGTGGAGTCCAAGCTGTATCAGAAGCCAGAAGAGAGATTAATCCACAGTGATACAAGCAGGCTTATTCTGCTGCTGGAATAGGATTTATTGAGTCTTGATGTGTTGATTATATATAGGCTCATTATAAAGACATACACACACTTAAGGGTGTGAGCTGTTGTTTTCCATTACCTTATGTGAGCAAACTGCACTTACATCAAGGACTTGACCTAGCCGATGATTTAACCAACTGACTCTAAGCAAGGATTTTGTTTAAGAATTTCAAATAATTAGAGACTGATTTGAACTACAGCTGCCATTCCAAAGTGCCTTGTGGCTGAAGGGATAAGGTGGGGTGAAGTGGGAGAAATGCTTTTGAATTTTTTATGTAATTTGGGTTGAAATGCTCTTAAATGCTGGCGTCTTTTTTGTAGTCTCAAACTACCATTTCAGATTTCTACTTATAAAGCCAATTCTACTCGCAGTGCTCAAGTTTGTTGTGTTCCTTAGAAATGTTGTTATGGTTCTTTCCTTCCATAAACACAACAGTAATTGTTGTTAACATTGACATTAGTTTTTAATTATCTGGAAGTCAGTCATCTTGTAAACTATTCCATTCTCTCTCCTCCTGATATTTGAGAGGTTGATGTCCCAGAAAGAGCAAAGCTGGAGGGAACAAGTTCCCTGAGTTGCCCTACAGCTTGCCTGTCTCCCCATGGATACTCACAGCCCAAACTGCATGTGCTGGGGGAAAACAGTGCTTCCAAACTCTGCATGAATGTATCCACTTCTCAGTTCAAATGGCCTTCTCAGAAAGTCAGAGGAGCTGAGTGGAGGGTGGAAGGAGGGGAGCTGAGCTACTTTGCAGAGCTGGAAATGACAAGCAAGAGCCCTGAGAATGTGGTCTGAGTGGAGGGGACATCACACAATATCCTAAAAGGAGATGGCAGCATAATGAAAGTCCAGCTTTGAACATCTTTCCTGTCACTGTTGTCAGAGATCTGTGATGAAAGATGTTTGGATTTTTCTGGATCTAGATTTCATGTCTGTGTCTGAGTCATGAAAAAGCAGCATTTCTGACAAAATGGTACACGTGATAGCTTTGGATTTTAGTGTCCAGGGAGTAGATTGGTTAGATCATTATGACAGCACCACACAGCTCCAAAAGTTGGTTTCTGCTTTCAAACATACTGAAGCTGTGTCCATGCTACACAGCTGTTCTGCATTTAGCATGTCCCAAGAACAGATAATTTTGTTGTTAATTTTGAGTGCTAAAAACAGTCTGTCTAACACATAGGTAACACTCTAGCACAGGCTTTAGAGTATTATGATTTGTGTCTAGAGTGTTACCTCAAAATATATCTAGAATTTTGCAAGCAGGAGGATATGAGACAATAGTCACACTTCAGATGATTTTTGGTGCTGTAAGACTCCCTTGGGTTGAAAGAAACCAGAAATGAAATCTATTTGGCAACATGATCCTGTTGATCATTCAACAGCAACAGCTGGCACTGCTAGCAGAAGACCAGCCAAAAGCTATTCTGCATAATCAGAACTAGATTTCAAACCAGATGGATGTTATCCATAATGTTATTTGGAGAATAGCGTTTTTAGTCGAATGCACAATAAATTATTGCCTTCAGCTTTGTTTTTTGGCTCTGACTGACAGTAGGAGTGGTGTTTTAATTCGTATTATAGTGGGGACAAATAGAAGGCAAAGTGAGAGTCAGACACTAAAACAAGAGAATGCAAATGAGAAACATTGGCACAGTATTTCCCAACAGAACAAGAAATGCTGAGAAATCCTATTAAACAGCTATATTTCATTAAAATGTTCTAAAGGAATGTGACCTCAGCCTGAAAATGAGGACACTGAGTTTTCTTGTGAGACAAACACTATTTGAAATCCCATGTCCCTTTGTATGCCATTGGGAAAATTTCCCCACTTTACTTCTCAGTATATATTACCTGAAGATGAATGCAACTTTATATAGAGTATCCAAAAAGGAGTGAAAGCCTGTCTGTTTTGAAAGCACCTGACTCAGCGTCTCCATGGCAATAAGTAGGTAAAACAATACTGGCAATATGCCATACCTTGAAAGTAGTTTTCAGGAGACAAGAGTTTCTCTTAGTTGTGATTTAGTTTTGCAATTTTAAGTGCTCAAAGGAAGACAGTACTTGCTGGATGCTGGTGTGAGCTTTTCCATCTTCTGTCTCTGCTCATATATTTAAAACTTAGTATGCAAGATCAGCTTCAGGCTGCCCATGGCTCTGCAAATACACTCAATTACAAATTACAACATCCTTGGCTACTCCAGTTATCAGGTCTCCATACATTTCTGTTTGAAGCAACTCAGTCCTCATGAACAAAATTTCCTTTCTCAGCTGTGCCTCCTGAGCTTGGCCAATTCCATTGTTTCACAGTTAGGATTTTGAGAGAAACCCTGGACTGCCTGGAATACTGGGAGTTAAAAGAAAACTTTTGATTACACTGAAAGATTAGGCTAGTGTAAACAATTTCAGCTCTTGTGTATATTGGATAGAAGAAGACTGGCTATTTCTGACTTTTCTCTTAGTTATTGCACATGGAATGATTCTATCCAGCCACCTAAAACTACTTTGAAATGATAGATAAAAAAGAAGGAGAGATTCACAAGAAAGTGGGGGAAATTTTGGGTTGACGCTGGGGAAAAGGATGAAGACACAGTATTTCAAAGAAAAAATTATTCCTTTTTTTCTTCTTCCGTCTTCATTCCAAACCTACTCTGACCAGTAAACGTGTCAGAGTGGAGGGGACACTCCATCTGCACAAGAAAGGGACACCAAAGATGATTTTCAAGCCAACATTTCTCAGATTGTGCAATGCCTGTATCTTCCAAAAGCTTTCCTTCCAAGTACAGTCCAGTCATAATGTCTGGGTGTAGGAGAAGAGAGGATTCCCTGTAATGTGTATGCAGGAGGTGTCTGCTCTGTTTATTTTTTGCTAAAGATGTTCGTTATTGCTATCATTTACAATTTATCAGTCCAGGTTTCTCCTGTGGTCTATGGAGAAAGCTGAGCTCTCCCAGAAGGGGCTTGTAGCTTGGACCCCTCCATAACTCTGTCACCAGACAATTAGTTTGGACTAAATTGCTCATTTCTGAGGTGGCTGACAGTGGGAGATGAGAGTCCTGTCTCCTGTTCCCATCCATTCCTACTGCCCACCCTCCTGAAAGGTCTGAGATGTGATGTGAGGTACCCAGCAGGGTGTTGGGCTGTCTTTGGTAGGCCTGTGGTCTGCCTTGTGGCCTTGTCAGGCCTTGTGGAAGTTTGAGGTGAAGTCAGGGGAGTTGCTCTGGTATCTCGTGAAGGGCAGAAAAGCACAGTTCCTGATCAGAACAGGTAAAAATCATCATTCTGAAAATACCCCATGCATTTGAGATGAGGAGCCCTACTTTGGCTTTTACTGTTAGTATGCTTTATAACAGCAGCACACATGGCACCTCCCTGCAGCCCAGATGAGCCTTACCTTCAACTCTCACCTTCTCTCCTCCTTGCCCCACTTTATTTTGAACAAAGGGATCTGGGGTGACTTGACATGCTGGGCTTTGCAGTGGTGTGACTCACTGAGGAGCTGATTGATTTTGTTAGCAGCAGTAGATGTGCTCTGGGGAGTGTTTGCTGGTATCCTGCTGAGCCTGTTGCTGCAGGCTCTCCCTACAGACATCACACCTGCTCAGCATGGACAGGTGCCACAGTAGCAGGTCTCATCTGAAGGAATAACATAAGCAAGCCTCCAGTGGTGCTTGTTGTCTCCAGAACAGAGAGGGGGAAGAAGAAATCCAGTGTCTCTTGGTAATTGGCCTTGTCCTTCATCTCAAATCTCATAACAGCATATTTTACAGCAGGGTCTTTGGTGAGCTGTGGGGTGTGTGGGAGCGGCAGCTGGCAGGCTTCCTCTAGCACAGGCACAGGGGAACGTGGAGACTGAGAATTCACAGAGAGCTAATGGGAAAGTGGAGGGCAAGGAAGCAGGTGTGCTCTGGAGAAGTTCAAAAGGCTCTTCACTGGGGTGTCTGTGGCACTGGGAGACGCTGGTGGGGAGGCTGTCGTGCAGCAGTGGCACCAGCTAGGCACAGAGTGCAGCTTGCCAGGGGAGAAGACCCCCTCCTTTACACTCCATCATTACAGCTGCTGATTTATGATATTAACTCTTCCTAAGCTCTTTGCAGGGAGGCTTTTGCCAGATGGGAGCCAGATGGCTCTGGGACCTGTGTAGGCAGTGGGTTGCAGCAGCTGGTGAGGACACTGTAGTGCAAAGACTGCATTGTATCTTCCTGTCCATCATCACTGCATTCCTCTGCCCCCTTCTCTGGTAAAATCAGCTTCTTCCTGCTGCACAAACAGCTCTCCTTTAGTGTTAATCCTGTCAAACAGGGCTAGCAGTACTGCAATTGATACTGCCTCTGGTATTTAGACTTGAAGAAATATGTGATACAGGAGCAAGAGATTACTCTGGGCTTTGCAACTGTCCTGCTCTCAGAGACCTGTAACAGCTGCCACCAATATGTGAACATAACTGAGTATCTTAAACCACACAGCATGTGGCAGTCCTTTTGCTATGCTACCCAAAAATTAAAATGTTTGTAGGTTTTGACATTGTCCAGATATTGCAGGAAATTTTTTAATTCCCTTTGCATATCTTGCCTGCAATATTCTTGAATTCCATCAGTAATTGTCACACTTTTTTTTCTTCATCAGTCTCATGGGTTAGCCAAAACGTCCTTATAATATTCCAAAGCTCTTTACTGACTGAGCACCCAGACGACAGTTCTGACTGGGTCATCTGGCTGGTGACTGAAGAGAATGAAGGGAAAGTCCCTGGAGCCTGTATCCCTCAATCTTCTCAACCTGTTGAGCTCAGCTGTGCCCCACTGGAGATGAATGACACTGCCTCATCTGGGAAATCCCAAATCCACAGACTTGTTTCTACTTCTTTCTCTTCATTATCACCCACAGTGTTCCCAGGTTGGGTTTTTTCCCAGCAGGGATAGAAGGTACAGCCCTTTCCCAGCAGAATTTTAAATTCAAGGTTAGGACATATTTTTGTTTCCTAGTAAGTAGCATGACCAAAGTGGACTCTCAGGAAAGGGACCTTATGAATTTGATAAAAGAAGAGATGAGGGAACGAGGGATAAGAAGGAGATCTAGTCAAACAGTAGAAAGTGTGATTTTTGCTTTCTGTGGAAAGGTTGCTTTCAGTGTTGGGAGACATTTTTAGTTCTTTGCTTTCCATGGATTGGAAAACAGCCATAGGAGGGTTTCAAGTTTTGGCAGGTGTGGGTGCCCAGGACAGAGAATGGCCCAGAAGCTGTGACTATAATATGCTTTGAAAATGCCGTTACTTGCTGATTTTTGTGTTGATAGAACCACACAATCATAGAATACACTGAGTTGGAAGAGACCCACCTGGATCCAATCCCTGGCCCTCCACATGACACCCCATCATGTGCCTGAGAGCATTGTCCAGGTGCCTCTTGAATTCAGCCAAGGATTGGTGCTGTGACCACTACTGTCATTTGCCTTCTGCATGCTTCTGAGTATCCAGCCCTGTAACTCAGCTAAACCCTAACCCTACCTAACTGCAGGTATCATTAGTACAGGAACCCAGTGATTTAGAGATGCTGCTCATACCCAAATTTTCATTCTTCCCAGTTGCTGGAATTTACTTGAGATTGCCCTCAATCTGAAGTCACAGTTCTGTAGGGGAATGGAAGTAACATCATGTTTTTTCTGTGTCTTCTCACAGAAGTGGAAGATGAAAGGCAGTTTCATTCAACACTCTGTCAGCGGCCTCTGCCTGGAAAACCAGACTGGAAGAGTGGTGACCAGCCCCTGTCAAGCAGGTGTACCTGGCCAACAGTGGGAGCTCCTACAAGCTACATGATGGTAGCACAGAGATCTCCTTGTTTCTTTGTGCATGAGACTTTGGGAACAGAGGGGGATCAGGAAGGGGAGGAATGGTTTTATATGTCTGACCCTAAATGTTTTCATTGTGCGCATCAGTAAGCCTCCACTTCAGCTGAGCACTTAATATTTTTGAGTTTTTCAGAGAAGAAGCTGGGGGTGAGAGAGAGATCAGGACAGTTGTCAAAATCTTCCTGTCTGTTGTCTTAAGTTCTCCTTTGTAGCTGATGCCTCTGCACAGCTGTGCCTAGAGATAGAGGAGGACCCAACCCAATACTTGCAGCTCTCCCCATCCTTTCCTTTCTCTGCATCCATTGTCCTTCAGTTCAGCAGATTAGGCTGTGCTTGTACAAGCATTGGTAGCTCTTTGGCTTCCCTGGATTTTTGCTCTAACATTATGCATACTTTATGCATATGTCTCTCAGTGAGGACTGGCCAGAAGAGCCATCATGATCCATGGAGAGGCTGGGAAAGAGCTAGCAAATCCTGGGGGCAGGATTGTCACCTCTTTTTGGTGGGCCCATTCCTTCCTCTGCCTACAGTAGCTGCCCTACAGCCAAATATGCTGATGTTGGGCAGTGCTGACAAGAGAGATTGAAAAGGGAACATCTGTTTTACCAGACTAACCAGGGATTGTTTCAGGGACTATTCCCTGTTGAAGTCTTCCAGCTTTTCTGTGTGTGGAAGGCCAGCCCTGCCTCCAAGAGTGGCCCAAGCCTGCAGGTTCAGGGTACCATGTTGTGGTGGTTCCAGTCAGACAGGTACCAATGCTTGGGGATGTTAGGGAGACCAGGACTGTTCTCTGGCTGCTCTCAGCCACTGCCCACTGCACCCCCACCAAAGGTGGTGCAGAGAGCTGCATGGGCAGCACACACAGACAGAGGGGCTGCACATGGCTCAGGCCTGTGGCAGGAGCCCACCCAGATCCCCACTGTGAGGGACAGAAGGGGACAGCCCCTAGGTCATAGCAGACTTCTTGCTGCTGGCTGGGCAGGGCCACAGTTCTCATGCTTGTCTCTCCAGCTCTGCATAGCCCCTGTGACCAGAGCCTGGCATGACAAACCACTCACTCCCTCTGTCTAGTTCTTTTTCCTTCTCTATTTGAGAAAGATGAGGCAAAAAGGCTGAGGCTGCTCTACTTTTGACACCTCTCTCTCTTCCCAGCGAGCACCTTGGGGAGAGGTTAGCTGGGGAGAGAAGCTGAAACTGCCCCCTGCATAAATGCTACCACAGTGCAGGCCTGCCCTGAGAGAGGCTCCTTTGTGTTCTGGAAATACCAAAGACACTGGTGGTCTCTAGCTAGCATCCCAATCCTGCTCCTACTTACCAGTCAGCTCTAGCCATGGGTGGGTTTTCAAACCTCTCAAGGGATGCTTACCTATTCAAATAAAGTCCCCATGACCTTACCTTCTCCTAACTAGATCTGTTAAATTTTCCTCTTAGGTAGATTTTGTAAACTGACCCTCCTTTCCAAGAACCTGACAGGGGAACCATTTGGTGGGACCATCTTCATTAGACAATTGCTTGCCTGGATCCTTTCTGATCTGGTGTAGGAGAAACAGGTTTTTCATTTGGATTCTGAACAGCTGTTTGCTTTTGATCATGTTTGTATCTCTTTTTAATTCTTTCTCTTAGCTTGGTATTAGCCCAAACAGTTGACAAAAGAACAGATAATGTTCTTTATACATTGCATGTACTTAGTGTGAAAACTGGACAATGTTTTTTGTTCTTGGTTTTAAAAAAATAAATCCATCATGTGGCAGGAGCTCTATCCTGTCTCCCCCTGCACTTTGATATCAGATCCCCATCTCAGCACTGATTAGCCAGAAGAATGACCTGCCTGCACTGTGAAAACTCACAAGGGAGTTCCTTTTGATCCTTACAGAATGGTGCAGCTGCTCTTCTGTGTGGAAATGAGGGCACTGACTCTGCAGTGATTTCTCTTTCCCTGTATAGAGATGCTTTGGGCCAGAACCACTGAGGTCAGGAGAGGACAGAGAAGGAAGGAAAATAGCTTAGGAATGGAATTGAGACTGGGCCAGACAGACCCATTGAGGGGAGAGGTGCCATCCTATTTAGCTGCTGCATTTTTAAACAAGAATATACAGGAGACAGTCCTTTCAGAATAGCATCATTATGCAGTAGCAGACAGGAACAGTCAAGTTCTTACCTAGCTGGTTTGCAAAATATTGATGCAAAGACAGATGAGGGGGCCCTGAGCAGGTACTGTTTGTAAGCTCCGCATACAATGAAGTGTGAAAGGATTACATATTTTCATCAAAACAGCCTAAGTGGACTATGTGACCTCCCCCCATTTCACTCTCCAGCAGCTTATGTGTTGCAGCTAACAGCATGTTCACTCCTCTACCAGGTACTGCCTCCTTCCTCCCTGCTCCCACTGTGTGTGTGCAGCTTTCTTGCAGTCCCTTCTTCATAACCTCCCTGGGACCAGGACCCAGCTCCTCTACAAACAATGCTCCTGACTGCTGCAGACCACAGAAACTTTGCTTTTTTACAGGCTCCAAGCTCTGGGCCAGCCCCAATTTGAAGGGCTTTTGTCAGCATGATGGCAGCTGCCCTTGGCTGTGTGTTTGGCTCCCATGCTGGAGGTAGCTGACTGCTCTTGGAGCAGACACACCTGGACTAGCTGTGTTGATTTGTGCCTCTCTTCCTACTGCTCTCCTGGCAGAGTGTGAACTGGCATCCTTCTTGGGCTGTAAGCTGGGGCTGCTAAAGATGGGACACTCTCCTTCTTCAGGTGCCCTGGCCTGGGGAAAGAAAGGGCAAAGGTGGGCATATGCTAGATGTCAATAACTCAAATTGCTTGTGGAGTTTGGAGTTCCATTTTTTAGTTCTACCTGGTTTTGGACATGTTCACCTGAGGTCACCTCCCATCTGCTCACTCTTCTGTCAGCTAAAGCATTGCTTTAGCTCAACATAGACCTCCCCACACATCATCTTTTAGAAGCTGTTGGTTTCCAATGTATTTTAGCAGTTGCTGAAAAGGAGGTACATTACAAAAGGCTGCTGTCAAGTGTGGACAAACTGAACTTCTTGGAATAAACAAAGTCTTGTTCAAACTCCTTATTAGCATACTCTACATTTCCCTTGCACTGAAGGGGAAGGAAGAACAGTGTTATCTCTACCTTTTTACTCAAGGTCCATGCAGTGCCATGTTTTGTAACAGGTGTCTGTTAGAATTTCTTCAAGCAAACTGACTATTTTTTACAGTCAGAACAAGCAGCTGCTCACCCTTGTTTTCCTGTTTACTTTAAACAGCCCCCTAGACTGTCAATAGAGAGCATTTGCATTGGTAATACCCTTAAAGAAAGCTGTTACTGTATCAGAACATCCAGTGTAATTTCCTGTGCTGTGAACCAATGGGGGTTTATTTAAGAGGAGCTGAACCTACTGTTGTACAGAAATTGGTTTCAAAAGGTTTATTTTTCCCACTCACTTGTAAGTTGCACTTTGCCAGATGTAATTTATGTGGAACCCAGATTAATTTTCCTTTTTCTTGAAAGAAAAAGCATGTGCCAGAATCTGTTTAATGCCTGGAATAAAATCCATTTTGAAATAAGTGTTTCAGCCTGTTCTTATTCCCCTCCACTTCCTCTACTGGACAAGACTGTCCTTTCTTCCCTGGTCCCCTCCTTTGTTTTCTCCCTAGATATACACACTCCAATTCTTTGCATGGCTTTGGGAGTTGCCTCAGGAGGCACACTACATGAGCAGGCAGAGAAGCTTCCAGGATACTGTGGTGTACCAGTTGAAAGGACTGAAATAGTCCTTCTCAGCTGGATAGGGAGACAAGTACCCTTCCTGGCAATTAATGAGCTGACTTACATGCTGAAAGAAATAGCTGGGGCTGTGGAATTAATTCTAACTCCCTCCTTGATATTTTCCTTAAGCTAGCAGCCTGCCTCTTTTTTACATAAGCCTCCCAAAGACCTTTTTTCTTCTTCTGGCTTGAGGGCAAAGAACCATCACCACCCACAGATGTCTCCTAGCATGTGCATCGCTGAGCTTCAAATATTGTGGCTCCCCAAGGAGGCTAGTAAGCTTTTCTAACCTCATATTGTTTAAAACAAAAAGAGAGGGGAAAAAGAAAAAGAGAGATANAAGCCCGGCCAGCAGTGCCAATTTGGCGACCTTGAGTTTAAAATCAGGGCTTAACAGCCTGCCAGTTCACCTGGCAGAGGCTTTTTCAAACTAGGATCAGCTGGGTCTGCCTCTACAGAAAGCTGCTGTGCCAGAGCATCTGTCTAAGGAAGAAGAGTGAAGGTATGCTGGAAATCAGCTGGTGTGGGGGGAACCACTGTTTATCCATGCTGCCTGATGTTTGATTCCCTGTGCTGTGGGAACTCAGCAAAGAGGAGAAGAGTTGGGGCTTTATCTCTCAGTGCCGCTCTTGTAGCAGGACGTATCTGGTCTGTGTCCCTGGAGCCCTGCCATGCACACCCTGAGTGATGACCACCAAAGTGCCCTAGAAACCAGGGGCTTCTGAGGCTGTAGTGATGGCTGGGCTTTCTTTCTTTAGTCCTGCCTAGGAAAATAATAGGGTTTTGATCTGAAGAGCCAGACTAGGGGGTGGGAGGGAAGGAGAAGTGGGTGAGGGATGGGTTACCCTCTGAGGATAGGGTCAGACATGCAGTGGTCTGACACATAGAAATAGGAGGAGAAACAGGTGCCTCAAAAGGAACCAGAACATTGTGTGGGAAAAATTATAGGGGAATAACTTCTCTGCTGGAGGCTGAAAACCTAAAAACACCATGTCCATAGCAGTCATACAGCTGGGTCAAATTCAGTAGATGCTTAATCTAAAAAGGAAAATCAAGTGTTGTTTGGATTTGTTGCTTGTTTTTTTGTTTTTTTTTTTAATACTCAAATACTTTATTTGAGAACTCACAAAGCAGATTATTTTCTTAGAAACAGAAGTATTTTTCAGGCTACATTCAGTAACAAATCTAGGTGCTAAGGGACCATCTTTTTCTACAGTTTGTTAAAAGGTTTGCTTGATACAGAGACCTTATGGGAATGTCTCTTAATTCTCAAGACCCTCTGCTATTGGGCTGCAGGGTGTGTGGAAGGGGATGTCTCTAGCCCTCTAACTGGACTTCTTCAGCATTTTTGAAGTATATTCTAAGTTCAGAAGCATCTGGAAACCTGACTGCTGCTCTTCCCTCGGGCAAGCATCCTAATGTGCTCCCTGCATCCTTTCTCTTTTTGTCTCTACTGCTTGGTGAGTGTTCAGACAGGAGCTGAAGAGCTCTTGTAACTCTCCCTTTTAGGGGGCCAGAGATTCATTCCTTCATCATGACTTGTGAGAACTTTAAACAGAAACAGAGAAGCCCTTGAGAACTGCAAATATTGAAATTAGATGTTTAGATCTACCTGAAACAAACTTGTTTTCAGTGTGTTTGTTTTGCTGCTATAGTAGCAACAAATCAGCAGAACAGTGCCTTATGAAAATAAACAGGATATTTGCAGCATGCTGGCTTCTGGCTCAGGTTCTCCAGTGGAGGACTCTGTGCCCATATGTGGACAGGAGGCATTGCCTTTCCATCTCTCCCAGCTGGGGTGTGAGGCAGCAGCCATCCCCATTTCTAGGGCTTTGTTTCAGTAAGGTGTTTTGGGAACAGCTGTGATACAGTCCAGAGCTGTGTTTAAAAAATGTTTCTTTGCTGCAGCACGTTGCAAAGGAGCCACTGGGCAAGGGAAGCCTGGGGACACGAGGGAAGTGAACAACCTTTTGGTTTTTTGACTGATCTGCATCTGTTTGAGAAATGCTTCTTAAATCTCACCAGTGACTGACCAGTTATTAAAACCAGGCCAGAACAAAGTAGTATTTCTGTGCTGGAAATAACACTGGTAAGTGTTCAGACTTGCCTTTTTTTGAGACATCCCATCTAAATGGAAATAGCAACTTCTGCTTGACTTATTGGTGAAACTTGTGCTTTACAAATCTGAGTCATTAAAATAAATTCAGTTTCATCTGTATTGCATGGTGGAAAAAACAAGAATGAGAGAAAAGACAACAAAATAATCCACTTGGGACAAAATTGTGTTTTGAATGTGATTTTGGTGGAAACCAGCTTCTGTCTTTTTGATTTCCATGGAAACTAGTACAGCTTAGCATTGCCTGCAGCAGAGCTGAGCTTGGCAGTAACAGCAGCAGTGTGCTGGGTGATGAGCTGGCCAGTGCCTGGGGGAGGCACAAATTCATGAGCATGAAGTGAACAAAATGGGTTCACTGACCCAAATGGCCACCCGTGAATCCCTCTGCACTTCCATATCTGTCTACTTCCTTTTCCCTATGTCTCTTCTCCCTGAATTTTGTGTTCAAGAGTGCAGGGCTGCTTTGCCTGTCCCCATCCCAGTCTCAACTGATGGGTGGATCTCAGGGTGCCCTTCTCAAGCAGCCTGAGCTCCTTGCAATCATGGTGGTTGTTACCTGCTGGATGACTGTGAGCGTTCCCAGGCTTCATCCCAGCTCTTGAGGTCCCTTTTCACCTCCTGCCGTGGTATTTCATGTCACTGCCCTGTGGGGCTGCTGTGGGGTCCCCTGGTGGTTGTTTAGCTCTGACCTGTGGACCTGCTGCTCTCTGCTGTTGGCTCCCCTTCAGCAGCTGGGTGCCAGAACTGGCCCTGCAGTATAGCTGTATTTTGGAAGTGTCCACAGCAGTTTCAAACAAGTGGGACACCTGCATACAAAGTACAGAGAACGGTTTATTTGAAGAGATGACATATTTTATAGTTCACCAAAGTTTGTGTGAATTTCTTTACCCACCAAAACACCTTGCTTCGCAGTCCTCCCAACATAGAATGAGGGCAAAGTAGAAGTCATGTCGATGCTGGTATGTCTTGAAGGTGATGGCTTACATTTCACCCTTGCTGAAGAAATGCAGTGTTGTTCCCAGTGCTGTGGCCAGCAGAAAAGCAGTGGATGGGAAAGTGCTGAAGTGAGTATGAGGACACTTAAATGTGGCCATCGCTTCCATTGTTGGAAAAATGGGAAGAAGCTTGATAAGTGCCTTTCACTCCAATCAGTAATAGAGCAACAGGGTGAAGAAGAAAGAAATGTGAAAGGAGTAGGAGTCCTCCTGTAATGACTGGGGGTGTTTCTAGGACAAGACTGTTGGGTCAGGCTCTGAGCAACACATAGACCTGTCTCTTGTTTCTAGCACCAGCTACCCCCAGCCTTTCTGCAGGCTGTCCCATTTCCATTTCAGGAGACAGCTTGGCCTGTGCCAGCCAGCCAGGACTTGCAAGCACATGCTCAGACTGTGACTTTCAAACCTGGCTCCCATGGAAAGGTTGTTATGCCCCTGGCAGCAGGGTGCACTGGTGTGAGGGTGTCTGTACCTCAGGCTGCAGCAGAAGGCAGGGCACTGGGGTGAGCTGAGGCTGATGTCCCAGCCCAGTCTTGGAGCCACCTGCTTCTCGCCCTGCTGTCTCTGAATACTGTTTCTTGAGTCATGTTTCTCTGGATCTCAGTGAGACAGTCCAAGGCTCACCAGGACTGAACTAGCTCTTTTCCACCCCTCACCCCAGTGATTCCTCCCCTTTTAAAATAGACACAACAGCTATCGGTACAACAGCTGGAAGTTCCATGTAAGAACATAAATAGTGACAGTTAATTCTCGGTTTTGCCTCATCTTACCAAGGGTCAGAGTAAAAAGAACGTGTTCTGCTCTCAGCTGTGATCCTCAGAGACTGCAAACCAGTCACATCATCCCAATACTGCAACATGAAGTGAGCTTGAATTCAGCCATCTTAGAAAAGCAAATAGGAACAGTTTTTGTTAGTGTTGTTTCCTAATAAAGCTCCTCCTGTGAGTCATTTAGTTCTTTGTTGACTTTTTTCCTTGCCTGATTGTTGTCTGAGTTCTCTGTGCTCATTGTGCAGCATGAAAAAAGGAAGCCCTCTCTCAGGCACCAGGCTCAGCACTTGCACCACAGCTGGCACTGCCTGGATCTCAGACTGGGCTGTGCAAGCTGCTGGGGACACCGTGCTGCAGCAGTTTGCCTGTCCTGATCCCCTTGCTGTGTTAACTACAGCAGTGGTCACCCTGCAGCTGGTGTGTGCACCTATACTTACAGCCTTGCCTGCCCAAGGATGAAATTCTGCTCTATTTAGGCCTTGTGTGTTCTGTTATCATGTTCACTTACACCTGCACTCCTCCTTTTTGGTCTTGAAATAGATTTTATGAGTGAGGAGACTGAACAGAGAAACATTTTTCTTAGCAAAAATTGATGTTGGACTCACTGCTGCATTTTTCTTTCTCTTTTTGCAGGGTTGTGTGGCGGTTATTCATTACTGCATACACTTGTCAGATTTGGGAAACAGACTCAGTCTGAATTGCTCCTGCTTGGTCTAAATTTCTGTTTGTGAATTTTACCATTATTGGCTTGAAGAAACGTGAGTGGCTGGGAGAATGCTGCTTGGCAGTCACCAGCTTTGTGGAAGAAGCAGGAGAAGCAATAAAGAGCTGGACAAAGGCAGGTTGGAGACTGAGGGCTAGAGGGCAGCTTGGTGCTTATCCTGCTTGGTATTTCTTCAGCAACAGACACAAGGGATCTGGTAACACAAGTCTTGAAGAGGCTGCTAGGAAGGGCAGAAATACAGCTACTGCTTGAATAGGATCTGCATTCTGTACTGGCAGTGTTCAGGGGGTGCTCTGTACAGATCCCCCCTCAGTGTCCAGCATCAGTTCCCTTCTGAAACACCCTACCTATCTCAAGTTGTTCATCTGCAATACTGCTTAGCACGCTGATACTTCTGCCCATTAAGATCAGCTCAGTACAGCTGTGGATGAAGGCTTGACTATGTTGGCTTATCACCTGGACTGCCTTTGCTGCTCGACGTGCTGCAGGGCAGGGGGCATGCCGGTGGTGTTTCAGCGACTCAGGTGTGGAGGGATCTATTCGAGGCAGAAGTCGTTTTCTTCAGGCCATTTCTCAGATTTTGGAGGAATTGTACTATTGTACAGTTGACAAATTGTAGCAGACCTATTCCGAGTTGCCAGGTTTGCTCAGCCTGGTGTATTAGGCTTGCAGGCTGTTTTGCCCTTTTGGCCTGAGTAGTTTTAATTCGTGCCCTGCACCAGGCTTACCGGCACAGGCCAGCACGGTGCAGCCTGGCTGTGGGTGGAGAGATTCAGCTGCCAGAGGGCAATCGGGACCCTTGCTCTTACCTCCTACCCGGTCTGGGATTTTCATGGCGAGTACTCCTGTACCTCCAGATTTGTTTAGGCTAAATCACTCAGCGTGTGAGAGCTGATGATGTGGCAGCCTGTTGATGAAAATGGGGTATTAAAAATGCAACAGACATAGTGAAGTCTAAAAGCGTAGCAAAGGGTCTTCTGCTTGGGGTGGAATTACAGAATGCAAGTGTTGGAGCTGGTGCTTTCACAGCTCCTCCCAGAGCTTCAGCGCGGATTGTTCCATCTCTCAGTTTTATCTCTCTTAAACGCTCCTTTAACTGGAGGCTGCGCGTTATAACGCTGTTTAGAAGGACAGTGATGTCAAAGTCCCCCTAATTACCCCCAGATGAAGTGTCTCCTCTGCTTTCTTTCGGAGGAGATGAAAGCAATGTTCAAAGAGACCCACTTGGTACCGGAGCGTTTTTTTAAGGCAATCAACTTTTCCAAGCTCTTTTTCCCCCAAGCAATCTAAATGCTAAATAGATCTTTAAAATAATTACCATATCTAAGACGAGGAGCCATTTTTCTCTGCAAACACCTGATGCTCATTAGCAACATTTAACCTGTCACACATCACCTCTGCTTACTCTAAACTTTCATGGCAGGAGTTTAGTCAGATATCTGCAAGTACTGAACTTATGCTGAAGAGTCTGAGAAAGTCTCTAGAGCACAAATCCTCTGTCCTGAGAGGGAACAGATCTGTATTTCTTCAAAACGCTTCAATTTCTCCCCTCCCTGTTTAATTTTGATCTTATTAAAAATAAATAGTGCCAGTATAAACTACACCAGCCTGGCACCAGTGTAAGCCAGATACCCAAATCAGAGATGAGCTTAGCCCAGAGCAGCAGGGTGGTAGAAAAGCTGGCTTCTAACTGTCTTTGCAGCTTCTGTTTCCCAGGGTAGAACAGGATACAGCTGGGTCACAAGAGCCCTGGGCAGGACCAGCAGCTGCCAGCACAGCTGGAGCCCCTTTGCCCAGGAGCATCTGTAGCACATGCTGAGCTATGAATCCCCCAGGGCTGCCACAAGGCTTGTGCAGTGGTGTCCCAGCGGGAGCAGAGTCCTGCCAGGGAAGTCCATAGGAGGGGCTGTTTGCTGTAGCTCATATGGCTGTCAGGAATCACTCTCACCCTTGTACCAATGCAATATATCAGAGCAGGAACAGACTCTTTGGGAAACTGGGGTTTTTCAAGGTGGAGCTGTTCTTAGCTCTGCCTGCTAAAGCTGTTCTACTTTGGACTTCATGTGATAATAAAGCTTGGTTTGAACAAACGGTGTATGATTCTAACCTGGTGGTTGAAGAGCTTTCAGTCTCTGGAGCAAGGCCTGGAGCCCAAGATTACTTCAGGAATTACTTTGCATTTTTATTCAGCAACTATTTAATTTCAAGCTCATAAACAGTCTTTGGAACAGTGCCTGGAATGAAAGACCGCCCTGTAAATACCCCAGCTGCCACTAGAAAACTATAATTACTTTCCCTCTGGTGCAGGTCATCCTCAGATTTTCCATACCAAGGATTTCAAAAGACCCTCATCATAAGACGTTCAATATTTTGTCCTCTAATCCCTCTTGCCAGCCCCAGACAAGCCTATACAGCTTGGTGAAATAGAAAAAGGTTTGACTCTTGTCTTTCTATTTATTTGCAATGGCTGTGCTTGGAGGAGGCCTATCAAATCAAGCAAAATGGAGGAGCACTTTGTTTATGAGTTCCCTTGGCACTTCCTGACACAGATGGTCTGAACACAGCTGAGACTAGAGTGCTTCTGTGTGGGTGTTGAAGGGGGTCCTGAATTGTGAAGATTAAAATGTGGGTATCTGATGTGAATCCAGCTTTGGACAACAACTGAACAGAGACTTTTATAATTCCAAAAATCTAATGATTGAAACGATTCAAATCCCACCTACACCCTTTGGATATGGGCTTCTGGACACCATACATCATCTGGGGTGCAGTCTGGAAAAGATTCTGAAATCATCTGACTTTGAGTGGTGTTTTGGCTAGGATGCTACAAATCCCCTTCAATGCACACTTCTTAAATTCCTTATTCAAATGTCTCATTTGAAAAATGTGTGCTTCATTACCACAGAGGTTCTTATCCTGTGAGATACTGCAAACAAGGCTGAAGGTCTTGAGTGAGGGGAGTTCACAGGACCCTTTCGAAGGGCGTACTTTGCATGGTAATGCTGTCAGCTGTGAACTCTGTGAACTTGGTGCCTCCAGACACCATGTTCATTAGTAAAAGGGATGGTAAAATCTCAGGGCTGGGTTTTTTTTGGTGTTGCTCAGAGGAAAAGCAGGCACTGCTGCACAAATTCCCTCTGAATTAGTAATAAAACCTGACCCAGAGGACTGTCAACATGTGTGAGAAGGGTTATCTGGGGGCTCTGCCTCATAGCCCAGGGTTCCCACCAGCTGATCTGTTCAATCACATCTTAATCTGACCATAATCCTAGCAAGTGAGTGAAAGGGAGCTAGCAGGAAAGGGCCGGTGCCTGCTGCAGCAGTGAGTGACCAGGCAGATCCTGAAAGCAGTAAAAGGTTTTAAGGAGATCAATATTCCCTGTGCACTCGTTTCTAATTGGGCTTTATTGCAGGTCTCTGATTCATGTAGTTCATTAAATGGACTCAGATGGAGTTTCTAAAACTTGAGTTTATACTCCTAGGGCATAGGATCAAAATAGCAGCAGCAAGCAATTGCCAAGGCCCCTAGAACTCATCTGGAGAAGTAATTGCAAGAGTGCTGAAGCATTAGACTTCAAAGAAATGCGGATGTGGCTAAATGAGTATTATTAATTACATTTAAGTTTACAAAAAAAGTTATCTGCCATGTTAAGGGTCACTTTAAAAACCACTCAGTGCCATGAAGTACATATTTCAACTAATTTATTACACCACTTGCATTCTGGGGCAAGTATTGTCTGAGTTTTCATGAAACCCGTGAGTGAACAGCTCCTAAACAGTAACTGTGTCAGCTAGAGTTATATCACTGCCAGCTCTCTTTCTCAGGACACCATGCCCAAAACATCAAACTTGTGGAAACGAGGAAATATGTGGAAAGTAAATGGAAAAAACCCACTAGCTTTCTACCTTAGGTCTGCATAAACCCTTTCATCTTCCCTGCAAAATATCTGCAGGAGATGTTTGCCAAGTAAACAAAAAAATCCACCAAACCCCTGCAGCAGCAGAGCTCCTCTGTATATCTGATCAGATACAAGTGCCACAAAGCCCATTAACCTGGTCCTGTCAATGACCCACACCAAGTATCATGGGGGAAATGTAAGAAGAGGGCAATTGCATGGTAGTCCCTCTCCCAAAACACTCTCAGAGCCCTCAGTTACTCCTGATGCACTGACACCCTGAGCCAGAGCTGTTATCCTTGTGTTTAACAGCCATCATGGATTTCTCTTTATAAATAGGTTTATCTAAGTAAATAGGAAGAGGGTGTGTTTCCATTCTCTGAGGATGCTCTGCATTAACTAATTAGCACTACTTATTGCTAGTTAGGGTGAGCATCAAATTTTTGACAAAGGTAGAGCAAGAGATTAACGGTTAGGTCAATGCATGTGTGAGGAGAGAAAAGGAGGAAGTGCACCAAATACTGCTGGAAGTGCTGCTCAGCTGGAATTGGGCTGGGACCTGCATTTTACTCTTACATTCCTCCAGGAGCCAAAGGAGAGTCTGGGCAAAACACACAGGTAATTTTTTCAATCTGAATTATGTGTCAAATACATTGAGGCTGGACCTCTATTCTCCCTGCAAGTGGGTTGGAGTGACGTCTAACTTCTAAGGACAGCGTGCCTGGAGGAAGTAATGAATTTTCTATAGAAATAGTTTAAATAGAGAAGTCAGATTTATGGAGCTTAAAATGTGTTATTTTGGGGGCAGGTGGAGGCTGATAAAAATTCTCTTGGCTGCTATTCCCTTATAAGAAGCATGTGGGGCTCTAAGTGAGCTGCTGAGGTGTCCTGTAGCTAAGGAGAAGGGGGTCTGAGGAGTGACAAACAGTGAAGCCAGCACACTGAGCAGAGAGCTGCCTGTGTTATGCAACATGCTATCAAATGTTTAGTCCAGTGTAAGATGGAGGGAGGTGCCTGTTTTTCCTCGGACTTTTCAGAAGGAAAATACCTCCTGGAGCTATGGCTGACCTGATTTGGGTGCCTTTCTGCCAAGAAACAGAGCAACATAGTTAAATGTAGCTCCTACTCTGCTTATTTCAGACAAGCTTTGAGTTCACTGGAATATCTGAGGTGCGTGTCCTCATTAAGATCAAATACTTGGTTATTCTCATGTGTTTCTTTCTCAAGCTTTCTAGTTGAAGTTATTTAATTTTGTATGAATAATGAGTGTTTTTACTTGGACATGATAAAGGCAAGGAATAGAGGGTGCACTGAGTGATCACCAATCGTGTTGTAAACATGAAAACAAAACATTCAATTTTAGGGGGCATTGAATGATTAATTCCTGGTTAAGACTAAAGCAATATCATTAACACAGCATGAAAGACTGGTAATCTTCATTTAGGGCTGCAGGTGCAGCTGGTGCCATTGTTATTTCATTGAGCTAGGTTCAAAGACAGGAAAACTTGCAGAAAACTGCTAGTATTAGCAGGAGACAAACATACATTAAAAACTCATTTGGCCCAGAATTTAGAAGGCTACTAATGAGCTGAGAAAGGTGTTTAAGAAGACTGTTGCTAGCCAGGCAAGGAAAGCAGCACTGGCTTGGCACTGGCTAAATTTCTAGAGAGCATGAGGATGGAGAAGAAACAATTCTGCATTTGAGGAATGCACTTTCAAGAGGAGAGTTGAACACTGACTCTGCTTGCTATGTTCTGGTTAGTGCTTCTACTGCATTCCAGGGGGAATGTACAAGCTAAGAATTCCCTCAGAGACCAAGCTGATGTATTGAGAGATAAAAAAAATTCCCTCCTGCCCCTCATTTCCTTTTTGAACCTGAAAACAGACATAATTGAAATGTGAAACAAAGTTTTTGTTTAGTTCTGGCACAGATTTCTGAAACCTTTTATGTATTTTTTTCCTCCTTTTACTTGAAGGCTGGAAAGGTGTGGAGAGTATGGAGGGTTGCATCTTGGTGGCAAGTCTGATGACCTCTAGGGACTTAACCTCTATGACAAGGCATTATTCTCAGTGTCCCACATGAACCTTCATATGACGAGAACATGAGAACAAAATCAAATTTGACTCTTCTGCACCCTGTCTTCATCACTGGAGAGCAGTTGCACTTTCTGTAGCCTGGTCAATGCTACCATTTTCAGCACTGTCCTCAATGGCATGGGGAACACTGAGTTTGAGCAGCTGGATGAAACTGCTCAGAGCAGGGACTCAGATTTCCCACTTTTCATGACGTGGGATTTTCTAGTAGTGACTCCAATAGAATGATGGATCATTTAGATTGGAAGAGAGGCCCACCTACTTACATTTGCCAATTCTGTGAAAACTTCAGCTAGTGAAATGACCACAGCCAATTTGTATGCTAAAAAAAAAAAAAAGTGAGCAAACCTTTAAGTTAAAACTTGCAAACCTACTTTTCAAAACACTAAAAAACGTACCTTCACAAGGTCCCTTTCAAAAAGCAGAACTGTTAATTACCACCTCCTTGAAACTACCTTCTTCCTATTTTCTGCTGGAACATAAGAAATGTATATTTTATATTTGTTTACTGGTTGGAGTTTGCACAGTTATAGCAGAGCCAAAATCAAGGAGGAGGGAGAATTTTTAAAATCAGACCAAACGTAAGGTACCTTTGAAGGAAGAGCTGTGCTGTGTTCCCATTCCTGATTATTAGAGATTCAGCATGCTCCTTTGTGCTTTTCACAGTAAGGAAAGAGACCTCATTGCTGGTTTTCCTTAAACTGAAAGCAAGTCCACAGAATGAGGTAAATGTTTATTTGGCTTCATTTAAAGACTGCAAAATTGTATCTATGACAATATTGGAATTTTTACAAAAAAAAAAAAAATTGAAGTTAACTTCCAACACATTAGGAGACAACATGTTATTTTAGTATGTGCTATTCAGGAGGATAAACTACAAAAGCTGTTTAAATAATATTACTTGTATAAAATCTGTTATTACAGGGGCAATAGTGAATTTTCTAAGTATTAGTTACTGAATCAAGCTGGATATAAAACTTACATGCCAAAGTATTTTCAGATTTAATAATCTTAAGTGTAATAAAAATATATTTCTGACCTACTATGTTTTGAAAATCACTTTTGATTATAAAGGAAGCATGTTTTGATGTTAGCAAATTGAATTTATTCCTGGTCACTATAAATTCTAGAGCTAGTAGGTCTAATCTCCAACCTGTACTTGTGCTGAGAAGTTTAACACCCTCACCCAGTTTCATTCTTAAAATTTATATCCCTTCAGTGATTTGATTCCCAGTCTTCAGCAGCTATTACTTATCACTTAAGTAAAGCTATTTTCATTAAAGCTTTACTACAGACAGTCAATTTACCTCGGATTCTTTTCAGCCAGTGCATTTGCTGTGAGGTCCATCAGAAACTATTGATGTGTATTAGGAAGTTAAGTGCACTGGAGAGAATTGCATTCCTCTGTCAGTCCCAGAACTGCTCTTGGTTGAGTGTAATCTGTACAGTCTGTTCCTATAGTAGGCAGACTTTAAAGGTACAGTGTACCAATCCAGCCTTTCTTTTCTACCTGCTCTATTTTTTGGTCTGATGGTCCTCCAATCCAAATTTTTCAGTACAGAAAAATTACAAAAACATCAGCATTCAAGATAGGTGGGGGCAGATATAATTTACAGTGTGGGCAAACAGTTAGGTCTTTATCTTCTGTAAGGAGAAAATGAAGTTTGGGGCAGATTTTTCTCAGAACAATCTGCTTTGCCTATTCCTTTCTTGGGAGAAAGTTGTAAGCAGACTAATTCAAGGGGCCTGTCATGTGATGGATCCAGCCTGCTCTCATCCATCACCAATCCCAGAGCAGACACACCTACATACAAATGCCTCCTAGAGAGATCAGCTGGGCAGTGCACGAGGGTTGCTGCGTTTCCCAAAGATGCCCAGGGAAAACAGTACCAAGACTAAGCCAGAATTTGAGCTGTTCTGTAATACAGGAAACGACTGTTGGTTCAGTCCACGTGACCAACACTATCCCTTGGATAACAGGGAAAAAAAACCTGTGTTTTTTTGTCAGGAACCACAAAATTGAGCACTCAAATTTAACTAAAGGGTAGTTTTTTATTTCCCATTAAGACATCTCAAGGACATAACTGAATGTCAAAAACCCACAGAGGGGCACATACAGCAAATGTGGTGAAGTACAATGTGAACAGCCCCAGGGGTTCAAATAAGGTAGGACTATTAGCAAACTGGAGGAAAAAAACCCCAAAACTCTGTGGAAGATGTACTTTCTTCTCCATTTATGCTGAAAAAAAAGTCAAATCCAACAAAATCCTTGTATCTCTAAAAATACAATCAGTCCTGGCTAACAAGTTTATCAAGATGGCAACAGGATGACTATAATACAAAACGTTCACTACTACACTCTGTACACGCCTGTTGTCCAAACCCTCCCCAACCCCACGTAGCCATGGTGCCCCCATTATTTGCTTGCTTGCTGGGCCTGCCTGCGGAGGAGGACGTAGATCTTCTCCTTTATCCAGTCTTTGTTGTACGGTTGGTACGTCTGAGTATCCGCACGGTAACTGCAGAGGAAACAAGAAAAAAGGTCAGTCTGCTCTGCAGTACATTTTCCAGAACTTCATAAACAATTAACTGTCCTCAAGTGTACGAGACAGAAAGTGGTGTACAGAAGATACTATCAGAAGTAGGTGGGAATTGCCACTTATCAAATGGATTTATTCTGTTCTCTACAAAACTGTTGTCCAGCACATCAGTCTGAGCCTTAAACAAAACTAGATGCTCCAAGCACTATTGAGTGACAGGATCAAAGTGTGTTAACATTTTAATTTATGCATTTAATTACTTAAGGGAGACAACAAGTAGAGAATCTTGGTATTCTAGAGCACAACCTGCAGAAAAATAGTTCCACCAGGAAACAATCTAATTTGTCTTAATGACTCAAATACTTCTTTAACATTATGTCAGGGATTTATTTAAGTTTTCAAGTGTTCAACTTCCGTGTGAAATTTTTTTGAAAATTATTAAGATCAAATTTTTCCAGGGGCAAAGGCAGACTCACAGATGACAAAGGATTCTTGCCAGTTAGCACTGAGGGCAAGCTTACATCTAACAAGGATACTTCATAAAAAGCAAACTGAAAACAAGAACCCACAAATGCATTTTCTTTGCTACTCAAGGATCATTGATAAAAGCAGTTTACTAGCAAGGGCCAGAGAATTCAGCTACTCAGGGCATGTTGAATTAAAACAGAATGAGACTGAAAAATGAAAGCAATCTGAGTGAAGTTCTCTGCAGGCTCACGCCTCCTTTCTCCCTCAGCCATTAACGCAGAATATTTTGTTCATGAAGATGGCACTTTCAGCGAATGACTCAAGAACTACTTAAGTCCTGGTCAGCCTTTAAATTGTGGTGTGCTTTTATTTTTGATCAGATAAGAAGGGTCAGATGGTCAGTGGTAAGAAGCTGAGTAAAAATCCCAAGATAACTCTAGAAATTTTTCCAGAAAAATTTATAGTTCTTACCTAAAGAAAAAACCCTAAGCGTGCTGTTTCTAAGGAAGTCTTACTATTTAAACCCCAGCATGACTGGATCAAGGCCAAAGAGCTTCAGTCTATGTTCACACAGCAGTAGTTCTAGCACAATGTTAGAAATGCTAGTTTCAGGAAAAGTTGCTGATTTCTACCCTCCATCCCCAAATCCTTCCATAATGCTACACAGCAAGAGCAGACATCAGGTACTTCAGGAATTTCCATGAACACAAGACGTGTCTATTACACTTTGTGCTAGGTGTGCCATCTGGTGGAAAACTAAAAGCTGAAGTAGAATTTGGCAGGACACTGATTTTAGAAGCCTAATTAAGAATGGCACAAGACTATCCTAGAAAACAGTTGCTATCTCCTAAAACAAGTGGCTAGTTTCAGTCTGTTAGACAAACTTCCATCTTGCTGTATCTTGATCAAAACAAACTTTTGGTTGCAATGCGCTTCTTGTAGACTTCTACCCTATCACAAGTACTGCCCTCAGCTGAAAAAAATTCTATAACCATTCTGCCTCCTGAGGAACTGGACCAAAAGCACAAAGGCAAATTTCAACACGTTCTAGTAGGAGTAAAATAGTCAGCTGTACTTAACTGCTGGATTTCAGTCAGCTTTAATGTGAGTCAAATCCAAGTGGAACTATTAGTTTCTAAGCCTTCTTTAGAGCTATCTTGTACCTATGCAGTTAATTGGCAACTTGCTAGGGCAGCTGCAATACTGCTAAACCCACATAAAACAGCAAAATGTTAAACTCACTCAGGAGTTTAGAGGGAAGACTTCTGACTTTGCTAAGTCACTGAAATGGACTTGTACAACTGAACTTACACAAGACAGCTGAGGTCTGCCAAGTCATCAATGAAGTCAAACAACTGGCTGATATCATATGTAATGGATGGACTGTTGGGATTCATTCTCTTCAGATGCTCTTCATACATTTTACAGACTCCTACACAGAAACAAGGTTAACAATGCAATATTACAAAACTGTATTAGCTGGAACTTTTTCAGCTCTTGATCCACACATAAAAGTTTAGAGATTACCACCATAGAAACAATCAAAATTTCTAGAGCTGAAATTCTTTTGTTCCTAGTGATTTGCATTGAAACATAATACTATAAAACCAGGTAAGATGCATGGAAACAAAAGTTTTCATCCTCTATGGGAAGAAGTGTTAGTTCTGTCAAATATGTAACTTTCCATGCAGTAAGCTCCAACGGACATCTGGAACTCCTTCTAATAATTTTAAGACAGCAATTAGAACATATATTCCTACCACAGGAACACCTGAGAAACAGAAGAACTCATAAGAATGATCATTCTTGATCCAAGAGTCAAACAGGGCCTTGAGGTAAGAGTGACAGTACAAACCTGTATATACATTAAAAGCACTTTTATTTATTTAAACTAGTCCACTAATAATTCAGATACATTTGAGAAGAATGTTAACATTAAAATGAGCATAGAGACTTTACATGGCCTTTGTTATACTTTTGTTTGCCTCACAAAGCCTCCTGCAAGATTAATGTTAAGTGAACTACAGCTCTAATATTTCAATCTCCTTTCCATGCTCATTACGTGTCAAAGTTTTGCAGGATCTTACTCTGGCAAGTGTGCCATGAGACTGCAAGTTATGCATCAATTGCACATAATCCTTTATTTAATGTATTATTTCCAGTAGCAATCTTTGCCTTACAGTGCTAAGAAAAGAATACTGAGAATTAAGTGCTGATCCTGCAATGAAATGCATTGAAACAAGTTTGCTGCATGGGCCCAGAAAAGAATATTGTCTACTTTCCCAAACTGGATGTGGTTTCATCTAGTTAAATCAAAACCAGACATTTAATAGAAAAAGCAAGTCTGGGAAACAAATAATAACTAGTTTTTAGTTTGCTAGAACATTAGTAAGCTAAAAGCATGAGGGGTTTTTTTTTGTGAATTACCTTATAAAAACATGAAGAGCAACTTATTTTCTTATTAAATTTGTGAATATGTCAAAAATAGAATTTTAGCAAAAGTTTATAACTCCCATGTCTGCATCCACCCACCTTCCATGCACTCATTCACCGATTCATAATCAGCATATGTTCTGCCTTCTGGCCTCTTGGTAGGCTGGACAAGTAGAATTGTGTGAGACTGGAAAACAACAAACACAAAAATACAGGTTACTTGCACACTTTGAATGATTTTTGTTTAAGTTATTTATATGAAAGAAGGAGTAAAAAGAAGCATAATAGTAAAACATTGGACTAGCAATTAAGGACAGACATTTTCCACATAGCATTTACTATTTATGTAAGCTGTGTTACTAAGTTTTGTTTCCAGCAAGTCGTATAAATCCTTATGGAACTTTAAAATGTGTAAAATCACCAGTAAAGCAGCTATTGTATTGAAAAAAAAAAACCCCACAGAAATAGTTTCTATTCAGACAGACAAGCAAAGCAATAAAGTCAATGTATAAGAGCTGTAGCATTAGGGCATTTACTTTATTCCAAATGCAAGCTGTTAGTAAAATTTTCAATGCCCCAATTATGGAGCAAGGAGGGGACCCAACCTAACCACACTGTCAGTCTCACCTGAAGGATTTTAACAGAAATAGCTATTCTGAGTTATCCATTTAATTCAAGGGAACACGGATGACACAATAAATCTTCACTTAGCACTCAAGATTATTTCTTGCAAAACAGATGTACTGGTTTTTCACACTTCAATGAGTTTACTTAAACAGTAATTATGGCACAGAAAACTGTTCCAAACGTTGGAGTCCCTAAGCTTGTTCTTCTGCAGGGAGGGCTTTAGATGATTGTACACTCTGTGGCTTCCATAATTTCCATAACATTTTTCACTTGGCTACAGCAAGTAATTTGAGCAAAGAAGCAAGATTTTTAAAGTGTACACAATCTGTGATCTAATTAACAGGCTGCATACCACAGAAAGTTTGCAAGCATGCTGCAAATGGCCGTTTCCAGTGCTGCTAATTGGATCCAACATTTTCAGAGCTAATGTATCAGGTGAGCACACAACATCGAGGCAACTGCAGGGTAAGACAGTAGTTGGCTTAGATTAATCAGCAGCTGACAGAAACATCCTGACCCATACTTTGGAAATCAGTGAAGATGCCAGCTCAGTGCTCATGAAAGCAGTGACAGAAAAGAAAAATGGCAAATGTTAGGATTTACAGGAAAAAAAAAAAAAACAACAAAACAACCAGGACAAATTCTTATCCCATAACTGAGTGTTACCATCCTTGGAATACAGTTTTCACTTCTTTAAATTGTCTCAACACAGCACTAGCAGATTCTCAGAAGTTCAGGAAAATGTTACACAGAGAAAAAGAAGGAGCAAGACTTTTCCTAATCAGAAATAGAAAAAAGGGGAAATCTGAGCTGCACACTGTAACAACAAAAATCATACAGAGGAGAGAAGATCATTTAAATCCACTTTCATGTATGCCAGAGGATGATTGATTTGAAGGGAATTCCCCAAGGGGGGCTGGTATCTGGCTGTTCCTAAGTGCATTGTACTTGAACAGACATGTCTTAGCAGGGAGCCTAAATGACTGCTAAAGATTATCATAAAATAATTTTTCCAGCACTATCATTTTAATTAGATGGTCACTGAGGAGCGCTAAATGAATGTATAAATTCTGAAATTATCCCAATAATCAGATTATAGAAAAATCAGTGAGCCAGACATGTAAGCCAGTTCTTTCAGAACTTCACAGCAGAAATAATTTGGGCTTCTGACTTTAGGTCATTTAACACTTCAGACACTAAACAATATCCATTATCAGATACTGTTCCAGAAAAATATTAAAATTAATGCCATTGGATCATGTGTATTTTAGAATTAATGCGTTTCAAACATTTCTTTGGGAGCTTGACATTATTTTACTTTAAAGGAAAAAAAAAATGTTTGATTTGATAAAATTGCTGGTCCTGTCCTACCATATAGGTACAAAAAAAAGATAAGTTCAGAGGCCTGAGGTTAGTCTCCTCCAATTATTATTACCTGCCCCGTGTGCCTAGGTGACAAAACCAAAAGAAGGGAGGATCCATAAATCTTTCTGCATTAGCACAAGGTTACCTGGAGAAGCCCAAATGGACCCTTATTATTATGCTGTATATGCTGAATTTCTTTGCATTTTCCTTAAAAGCACAGTTGTACTGGCTGCTTTTAAGGAGGACACGGAATGAGACACCACATGGTTTATATTATCCCATTTTTTAACTTCTCCAGAGCACTTTAGAAATAGCCCTGTTACTGAAGGCAGAACCCTGTAAAACTGGTTAAGGCAGTGCCAAGAGCCAAACCAGCAGGACTTAAAAGCTATGCAGCATCTGCCCAAAGAGGCTTTCACCAATTGTAGTGTATTTGACGATAAAAAAAACAAAAACACAAACCAAAAAATCCTCGAAACAATAAAAGTGGGAGATACACATATCGCAAGCGTCAGATGCGACGAGATGCTAATACCGACCAGTAGCATGCTGCACACACCTAAATGCCAGGCAAAAAAAGTGGTCTAAGGACCACCTTTCATTTTGGCTGACAGGGCCTGTAGCTGCTCATCATGGCCGAAGCCAACTGCTTTGGAGCAAGTACCAAGCAGACAAGGAACTTCGCTGCAAACCTACAAGCAGCTGTGCTCCCACCGCACGGCAGCAACTTGCTACAGCATATCTTAATTTGCTAGAGAACGCAACAAGCCACGATGATAGGGAGGCTTTGAGCTTCAGCATGCCATTCCCAGAGCCCTCCAAGGAAGCTCCCGCCTTTCCCTCCTCCGAGCAGCGGGGAGGAGCAGGGAAAGCAGCATGGAAAGCGCAAATCAGCCATTTAAGGCCGGCTCGCTCGACGGGCGAGACTAGCGGGAAAGCGCTGCGCTTCCAGCGGCGCCCCGAGAAGGGCCCGAAGCTGCCGCGGGAGAGGGGCGGGAGCCTCCAGCGCGCCACTCCGCGAGCGCCGCCGCCGCCTTTGTGCCCC
>VYXF01002413.1:431814-479742 GCA_013397295.1 Polioptila caerulea
CCCCCGCCCCGCCCGGCCCTGCCTCGCCAAAACGTGCTGCCGCCCGCCCGGGCCCGCACCGCCGGCCGCGGCCGTCCCGCCCGCAGTGACCCGGGGCACGGGGAGAGGAGGGCAGGGGAAGGCTGCCCTGGCGGGCGCGGTGTGCGCAGAGCCCGGCGGTCCCGTCCCGTCCCGCTCTCACCATGGCGGCTCCGCTCCCTCAGCACCGCCGGGCAGAAGTGGCGCGCGGCGATCCCCCACAGGCCNGGAAGGGGAAGCGCTGAGGTGGCACTTGGCCGCCGGGGCAGCGGCCGGGGTGCGGCGTGGGAGCGCTGGTCCCGCACAGTCTTCTCGGCCCCGTCTGCGGCTGCCCCGCCGTGCGGAGCCGCCTGCGTGCTCGCTGTCCCCCAGCCCTCCCTCCCGCCTCCTCTGGGAGCAGCGCGGGGCGGGGGGAAGGTCCCCCGCCCCAGGGGAGGGCCGGGCCCGCCTGCCGGTGGCCGAGCCGCCCGCCTGCCGCCCCCTGGCCGCGCAGCCCCGGCTGGGGGCCGAGCCGGCCGCTGCCGCCGGGAGAGAGAGACATGGCTGAAAGCCTCTCCTGGGAGCTCGGTGTCTGCACGGGTTAAGGCGTGCGGTGGGGAGAGGTGGAAAAGTTGCTGTTGGATTTCACTTCAAGGGGCCGGACAGAAAGCGGCGAAATGGATGACTTCCCCTCTATCTGCCTGCTGTCCCTGGCCATGCTGGTTGCCTGCTATGTGGCAGGAATTATACCCTTGGCGGTTAATTTTTCCGAGGTAAGACAACTCCGCCAGACTGCTCGTTGGTTGCTAAAGGAGAAACAAGAGAGATCTCCCAGTAGGAGTTGGTGCCGTTCCCTTGCAATACGGCAACGCTGTTAAGGATGAAGCTTTATCTTTAAAAGTTATAAATGCGATATTAATTTTAATTCAAAACTGCTGTGTAAAATTATGCTTGCTTCACAGTCGGCATTTAAATTTGTCAGATTTGAGTTGAGTCTCTGCTACAGGTGAGTCGAAGTGTCAGCACGTAGTGTAAGGAAATGAACAAGCGTGGCTGTTCCTAGAAGCTTGTGTAAGAAATTGCTGGAGTCAGTGATTATCTCTTATGTGCCTGTGGGCTACTCAAATTAGGGCTTTTAAAAACAATTCCAAGAATATTCTTGGAAAAAATTTGGCTCATAATTTTGCTCACAGCTTGCACTGTTGAAAATTAAACCTTAGATTTTGGAGGGATTTTTCTCTTTCTAAATGGTGGTTATTGTATAGAGGTGTGGTGTAGTGAGAGTTCAGGTGTTCTAAGGTTGTAAGAGCACTCGTATGGGGGGGTTCCCATTTCTCTTGGAAGTAGTGCTACTTTTGGGAAGCAAGGTGCTGGAGGAGAAATGTGCCTTTGCCTTCTGTCAAGTCAGAGGGCTGCTTGCACCTGTGCTTTGGTCCCATCGTTGCTAGGAGGTTTTGGGCACAGGACAGGGCCTGAGTGGCATGGAAGGAAAGGCTGTTCATTTTAGGAAAAGTACAACTCAGCTAAATGAATTGAAAACTAACTGTGTATTGGGGCATCTTCACATGAACATCAGCAGAGTTCTGGTTTGCCAGTGCTTCTTCTGATGCTTGGGTGGACCGTCCCTTATGTGTCTTCAGTGTTGTTGCTTCCACTGTCTTGCTCTTCAAAACTAACTTCTGCCCTGAAGCCCACAGAGGGTTTTCTTGCAAATTTGCTGAGAGCACTGCCTCATGTGCTAATATTGTCTCTTTTTAAATTTAATTTTACATTTTGTCGTGTATATGCTTGGTAGTCACCTTTTAACTCATAACTTATATTCAGTGTTGTTTGAAGTTAAGGTTCTTGATCTGTCTCTGTTCTCTTTGTGTAGTTGAATCAGTGGTCTCCTAACCTTTCAAGGCTTCCAGTAGCTGTAGGAATACAGATGTGTTGAGGATCCAAAACTGCCTAAGTAGTAATCATGTACTTAATTAGCCTTTTGTGTGTGTGGTATTTTACCATCAGTATGCAATGTGCAGTCAAGTTTATTGTGGTATCTTAAGCTCTCAGAAATTCTTTACTCAGTTTTACACCTGATCTAAATCTTAGATATTTTTAAGGGTTTGCATGTAGTGCTGGTTTAAAAGAGCAAAATATCACTGCACATGATGTACAAATCCTAGGTAATCCTGGAAGGGTCTAATTAGAAGTTATTGTTTTGTTGAAAATTGTTGCTTAGGATTCTGCAACAAAGACAGCTCTCAAACTGAAATGACTGTTTGGACAGTCCATTCTATGGTTTGCAAAAAGTTTTGCAGGTAGCCAAAGCGAGTTAGAATGCCTCTTCCTACTGGCCATTTGTAATGATTGAGTTGAAAACAAAAGTGAATGCTGTGCCTAATATACCCCAGATGCTAGAGAACAATAAGATTATTCATTAGTGCTAATACAGTCCTTCAGATTATTTTTTTGCCTTGGAATTTATTGTTTGTGTTCTGATCTCATGCTGTGTTCTTTTGTTTCAATTAGATATTCTTGAAAGTATAAAACTCTGGGAAAGCCAGGTATGACTAAACATGAATGGTAGAAGGTACCAACTGAACAGAGCTTTACCTTAGTTCTGTGTGCAGAGGTACCCTTCCACTTCAGTCCTAGTTTACAGAACACTATTGGTCTAATTTAGGGCTGGAAACCACTCTGCCTGTTCTGAGGCTATCTCTTAAACTATAGCCTAAATGAAGGAAAAAAAAAATGAAGTTGTAGCAGTTTGAATGTTTTGGTGGTGTAACAGAGGCAGGAACTGGGGCCACTTCCTCCTGAAAGGTCCAAGTAAGAGTTTCAATGCCATACAGACTTAAAAAGCAGTGGAACAGTTTGCTAATTTTGAGATTTTTCCCATGGAGTTATAGCACTGCTTACTGTGTTGCTCTTGTTTTTTAACGTGCAAATGTATTTAACAGAAATAGTTTGATTTCTTGGATAAAGCTGTTTTCCTTTTGCCTATCTATGTAGACTTTTCTTATTAAATTTCTGTGTTCACCACACCTATCTATTTTACTCCTGAAAAGGAGATGGAGACTTACCTTGAATGATAACTTTTTGGTGTGTATTCTTTTCATGGATCTTTAAAATTCACAGGTGCCCGAGTGAAGGCAAGCTATACTATGTATTTGCAGTTGTAATAAATCAGTATTACTTCTGACACTTTCCTCTGAGTTTATGTGTGTATGCAGAAAATACCATAGTGTTGCAAATAATTTTTTTTTTCTTTGTATGGTACTATATTTTTGCAGCACTACTTTATGAACAGCAGATGCTGAAAATTTATCTTCTCGTGTAGGTTGCTGCTGTGTGACAATTTACCAAATATAGTTGTTGTATCTGCTAGTATACAGTGCATGTTTGTGTGAACTTTACACTTGTTTTCATCCCTTGTACATTACTGTTTGAGTTTTCCCCAGTAATGCTGCAGTTGTTCCCTTGTGGTCACATTTGGCTTGCTTTCAGGAGGCTGGTTGTGCATCTCCCTGGTGCCTCCTGCTTCTTCTGTGCAAGTGTTGCATGTTCTGGTGAGACTGAACAATTTGTGTGGTTACGGTGCATGAAGGAGAGTGGATGGCATAATAATGATATGCAACAAGTGGTTCCCTGTTATTCAAATGCTGACTTCTGTCTCTAGGTCCTCAGTAGTTACCATTGGTGTTTTGGTAGCTTCTCTTTGAACATGGAAGATGATGCTGGTTCTACCACTAAATGTGTGCTACACAGTTGCCAGGAGGATCTAAACTCCCGTGGTTGTTACGTGTTACGTGATAGGGGTTCTTACAGAACTTATGAGTGATGGCCCCTCTGCAAGCTGTCACATTTTGGACCCTGTTATATGTTTATGTAATTGGATTTTAGTATGTGGCTTTGACTTTAGCCTGTCAATGTAGTTTCAAGGAAGTGAATTAGTGAATTTATCACTGAAACAGAACGTGATTAGTTTGGGAGGAAGATATCTAAGCTTTTTGCCCCAAGCTAGAATATAACTAGGAAGATAACTCTAATAGTAGCAAGTACTGAAAAACTGTGTGTGGCTTTTATTTTTGTTACAGAAATTCTTCCAAAAATATGAATAAAACTATTATTCTTTACTATGAAAACATTAAGTTTATGTATTGTTAAGGTTTAATGTAAATTCTCAATATTTATGCAACAAGTAACCTCCTTCCCCAACCTCTCTTGATAAGGGAGAATAAAGAAAGCATTTTCATTCTTAAAGATCATACTTGTTTTGTTCTTACTTGCAGGAGAGATTGAAGTTGGTGACTGTTCTGGGTGCTGGGCTGCTGTGTGGAACTGCCTTGGCTGTCATTGTGCCAGAAGGAGTACATGCACTTTATGAAGACATCTTGGAGGGTGAGAACCAAACCCAGATGGCCTCTTTCAAGATAACTTAGATCATGGTGTGTTATGATATACTGAGGCTTCTTTTTAGGGTTTTTAACATGAGGTTGATAGAAGAGCTTCACAACAGCATGACACAAAGCAGGCATAGAAATGTAAAACTACTGTAGGCATGATATTGCACATTGAGGGATGTGATCAGACTGCAGATTGATGACTCTTGCTGAGTTTTCCAGTCATTTGTGGGTCTGGATTCTGTTCAAGGAATAACAGCCTTTTATGGCAGGTGATGTGTAGTGTTTCTTATTCTGGGGAGAGTTTAACTTCCAGTGGAACTTCAAAGGAGGTGTAAGGGTGCCTTTGGCAGAGAATGAAATTATGGAGTATTTGCTGCTTCTCTTTGTACTTTAGTCTGCTTCTCATTAAAGCAATTGCAGGAGGTGTTTTACAAATATATGTCCCTGCCCTAATAAGAGTTTCCTCTGAGGCTGAAAAGCATCTTGGAATTAATATACTTAGCTGAAAATTATGGTTATATGGGGCTAATTTACAGAGTAGCAGGCATTTCTTTTTTACACATCTAAATCTCTGTGTTCAAGCATCCAGTTCTAGTCTGCTGTCACTGTCTTAACCACCTCATAATCTTTAATGAAGAGCTCAAAGTGAGCACAGATAGTGTCTTGCAGGGATGTTTGTGTGGAGCATATCTTATAACCAAAAGCCTTAACAGAGCTCAATTTGAGGTTATGACATTGCTTTAAATAGCCAGGGCTCATCACTTCTGTTTGGAGTGCACTTTAAATTTTGCTTTTGCCTGGAGACTTGTGCTATTAGATGACCATTGCACGTATGAGATTTTTCCTGCGTGCTCAGAATCAAAACCTGGAAGGTAAACAGCAATGGCTTACTAATTGCAGGGGAAAGCAGTATAAAGTTGAGGCTGTAGAGAGCCTTGCAAGCATCTGGTGTACTGTTGTTGCTGATCTGGGATTGAGAGGTAGCTATAGTCCTTTACTTTTCCTGTGGTACTGGGTTTTGTGTTTCTAAACTTTTAAATTTCATTTTAGTAATATGCTTTAATTTGTACTATTTTAGCTTCCACTAAATTGATGTTGTTCTGCTTAGATTTAGAATAAATAGAATATAATACATAAAATCATCCTTTATCAAGAAGTGAAAGAAGCTCTGATTATGCTTTTATACTGTACTGTAATTTGTGCACTCTGATGTCAGATGTCTCTAATGAGCTGTAGTTGTGGGTTTTCTCTCCATTCAATTTTAATTCTGAGTAGACTGATTTTCTCTTGTAATGGTGCAGCTAGCAACAAATACAATTGCTGTGAACATTTGTGGGTTTTAATACTTTTTCACAAAATGTGGCATACTGTTCATGTATGACTCTTCAGCTTGCTGTGTAGAGCTGTATGGGGTATAACTTTGTTTAGTATATGGCAAAAAAAGATACTTCACAGTACTGCAGTAGTAATAGCAGAAGTATTTACCTAGAAAAACGATTTTGTGAATGGCTTCAGACTCAGTGTCTAACTCACAGTATTGTGTCTTAACATCAGTCTGTCTGAATTTTTTTTTAATATTGCAAAGGGGCAGAATTAATGGGTATTACAGATTTACCTTCAAAAATTATTTCTAATATTTTTCTTAGAAAAGTAGAATATTCAAAATTGAGCTTAAGCATAAGAGAACAGCTTTTTTTTTTTTTCCCAAGTTCACCTATTTACATAATTAAACCTAGGATGGTGCAACTAAGGGAAATGTTGAGGTATATTCATATAAGTGGAAAAACAAAAGGAGAAATCTTTGTTCTCCCTCTTTCAAGTTTATCTTAACTCTGACTGGTTGCTTGCTAGCAAGCATTTTAGTGTTTTCCATTGATACGGAAGTAAGTTGCTATTACTTCTGTGTTTATCCACAGGTCATGGAATAAATATCTTTTTGATTTTCAACTTTGTAGGCTGAGAGCAAATAGCATATCATGACTTGGATTATTCTTTGATCATAAACCTGTGTACATGTGTAGTGAAACCTTGGTTTGGGTACTGCCAGCAAATAAAATTCATTTGCTGACTTCAGTCCTTTGTTTTAACTGCTGAAACTGTATACCCTCTGTCAGAAAGGTTGCCCTGAGTTATACAATTTTATGGCTTGAAATGATCTGAAGCAAAGTCAACTTCATCATATAGATGGCAAAAAGTCTTGTGTGGTCCAAAGTAATTTAATTTGTTCAGCAAAGATATGTTTGAAATCTTTGCTACCAAACTTATTCTGATGTGCTTTGACTGTAGTAATGGCACGGTGACGTTTTGTACAGTGGGATGAACATACACTTGTCTCATCCAAGAGAATGTATGAATATTCCAGCAAGACTTGCTAGAGTAAGTCAAGTTCTTGGTATAAGTTTTTAAAGTTTCTTAAGAGTAGTTGCCATCCAAAAGACCTAAAAATGAAAAAAAAAAAACATGGACAAGCTTTAATAGCTTGTGTAGGGAAAGGAAACCACACATCATTCATCCCCAGGACTTGGACTTGGGGTTTCTGGGATGGTTCTTATATTTATAGGTCAGCGTGTTTGATTTAAATGTTTTTGTAGTCCATATCAATGGAGTGTATCGATACCAGCTTTTTTATATCTCAGCATCAATTAATCTTCTTAAAGATGGTATTAAATCTTTTAGTGGATGGAAGCTATTTTATCTCCTCATCTTGTATTTTCTCACTTAAATGAAGATAATGAAGTAACGGCTTGATGGTATCTCTGAATATTGACAAAACTGGCAACTTCAGTTAAAAAAGGAAGTATACAGCAAATTTTGTGAATTAATTTGTATTTAAAATGCAACCCAGCTTATTTTCCATGTTGAAGATGTATGAGGAGAAACCAAGCCAGCTTTGCTTAGAACATCATCTAAGAAAGACCTTAAACAAGGGCTTGTGTGTATTGTCCAGGAAAGTGTGAGGAAGGCTTTTGGCAGTAGAGGAAAGAAGTGACTGTGTCATGTTTAGTGTCCTGATGTGTTTGCTTGCCTGTCACAGGGAAGCATCACCCAGCGAGCGAGATGCAGCACGCGATGGAGTCTGAGAAAGTAGCGAAAATCCCAGCAGTGCATGAGCACGGCCATGACCATTCCAGGTTGCACGCCTACATTGGTGTGTCCCTTGTCCTCGGCTTTGTCTTCATGCTGTTGGTGGATCAGATAGGCAGCTCTCATGTGCACTCTACAGATGGTAAGTAAAGATTCACTTAAATTAGATTTGCTAGTTAGTCTTAATTAACAAGTTGCAATTTTTTTAAAATGCTACCAGGATGTACTTTGTCCAGTCCAGAGTTTCCGAAGGTACTTTAAAAGCATAAACCAAGGGCCATGTGAAATGTTTATGCTGGAAATCTATCTCAAAATACACCGTAATTTGAGAGCTTGCCTCAAATGCATGAGCACATGTATGGGGTGAAGGGTGACTTCCCACTTGAGTGATTGTCTGTTTTACAGTATCACCCATAGAGGGTTTCTTTGGCTTACCAAAAAACTTCAGCTTAGTCTTATATTCATTTGGCTTTCCTAGTTAATTGTCATATATGTAGGTAAAATTTGCAGAGAACAGCAAGTTACCTTAAGTAAGATGGCAGAAATGATTACATGTAAGCTCTGGTACTTTAACTGCATAGCTTGGTCTCCCACACTAGTCTAGTGTCTCACATACTTCAAAGTACTTTTTGCTTTGTGTAAAGATTTGTCAGCTTCTTGCAAGACTCTAAAAATGCCTAGAGTTGCTTTTGTTTCCTGCCTGTGACTTCATGTTCAGAGTGTAGCTTGAAATGCACCAAAGGTGTTCTGTCACTTGAAAAGGTATTTTATTGCCTTTGACTGCTCATTTTCTCCCACACAATGTCCTCTGATGCTGGAATTTACCCCTGAAAAAGTAAGGAATTGATCTTAAATGAAAAGTAAAACACACACAAAGGCAGGGGGATATGTTTTGGCTGGCTTCTTGTCAGTTCACGGTGCAGCTTGTTTGTATGGGGTTACTGTGGTGGGACAGATGAAAGGCCAGTGCAGGGGCTATGTCACCTGTGCTCTCCTGAAGAAGTGTAAATGGAGCCACAGCCATGGATTGCTGATTTTCAGAGCTGTTCTAAAGAAACACTGGCAATGAGGATGTCAGGGAGATGCAGGTGATCAACTTTCAAAAGGATCCTTGGTTGGTATAGGTTGTGGCCCTTTTCTATGTCTCTGATCATAGCAAATACCAGGAGATGACTGTGACCTGTGTTAGAGATACACACTATAAAATAGAGTATTGAGTAAAGTTTTATCTAGCCTCTACCTGTCACAAGAGATGTTTTTGTAATGTTTTTTAAAGCGACTGAAGAAAACCACTTCTCTCTTGAAGTCAATGTCTTGTAGTTTATTATCTACCAAGTGACTAGATGTTACTTTGTCTAACTAGAAAAATTCAGCAGACCAGAATGAAGAACTAAGTCAAATATGATTCTTTTTGTTGAGTGATGGTCAATCCAAAACAACTGTAAAGGAAACATTTTTTGAGTATCTCCTCCTGTTTGACGTGAGGATACCATTGCTGTCATGCAAGTGCAGCTTATGCAATTAATTACTCACATGGTTTCCCCTTCATTCAGAAGATCAAGCTGAGCAAAGAGAATGCTTTAGGTTAGATTTGACTCATTGGGAAACTGCATGTGTGCCTGGGAATGAAGAGAGACTGAGGGTAAGGGAGCAGGCAGGAGGAAAGAAAAAGACTGGAATTTCAGTTTTGGCATGACTGTAGAATTAGTGAAGCATTGTAGGTGTGCTTACAGTTGTTATACAGAACACCGGGACAATTCAGTCATGGCTGTCATAGTCAAACTATCTGGAGTTAAATAGTTTAATAATAAGATGTTTCTACACTTGTGTAGGGCTTACCCACTCTGCAGTGATTCTTTGTAACAGTTTCACCACTGATTGTGTAGAAGTGGGAGATATTGATGTTGCTGTGTTGTGCTGTGTAATGAGCTAACCTGCAAATATCAGGCAATTCTGGTCAAAACACTGGATCTCAAACAGCCCTGGCTGCATTTCTCCTTTGTGGTATATCATGTCAAAGGAAAATCTTTTCAACTGGTGCTGTGACAAGCAGACTTTGTTTACTAGGAACTGCCAGGGAATCACTGCAACAAAAACTGACCCAGACTGTCACCTGAAGGAAACTATGGATGTTGAGTTGTGTGGGGTAAAAAAATCATCCTGACTCCCATAGCAGCTCTTCATTCTTGGGATCCAAAAATAGCTTTTCTTTTTCTTGGTGGCACAGACCTTTAACATTTCATTTTAGGAGGTTAAGAAAAGCATCTGCCTCTGCCTGTAAGAGAGATCCTGCAAATTGCAAAGAATTGTCTATGAATCTGTCACTTGTTTGTTGGCAGAACTTCAGGTGATTTGAAAGTGTTAAGTGTCAAACTATTTTACGTTAAATCTAATGCAGAAATACAGAAGCTGGTAGTTTTGAATACAAAAAAGCAGCTGGGGAAGATATGTACAGTGATACTTACAATTTTTTTTTCCAGCTGTGGTTGGTTTATTTTTTGCTGTGAGGTAGGTTTAGGAGAAAAGCAAAGCAGGCTCAAACTTCGAAAGGGTGTAAAGAAAACTTCATTACCAGAACTAAAAGAAGAATAACTAAATTTAGAATAAAACCTTTAGAACACCTCTCCTCCTCCCCTTAACACTCTCTTTCCCACTGTTAATGCACAGAAACAACACCTGGACTTCTTAGTTGGTTCTCTACTTCTAGAATAGTTTTTTTTTCAGTTTACTTAGGTAGAGGAGCATCTTTTTGTTAAGCTATGGAGAACTCTCTACAAGAAATACAGTTTTCTTGTGGCTTAAATTTCTATGAACAGCAGCTGCCCAGGAATCTGCATTCGTGAAGTTACTTTCATAGCTTTTTCTACAGCTGTGTTTATGGGCCATGTCAACTTATAGGGGTGCTATTTTAAGGATGAGCTAGTCTAGCATAAAACAAAAATTCATTTTTCACTGGGAAACAGAAGTTTTATTCTTTTATTATTGGGGCAAGGTTTCTTGTCTCTCTCTCATTTTTCTATTTCAGATTCTTATTGGAATACAGCTGCTGTAACATTTGCTTACTTCAATACTGGTGCCTTTGCTCACTGCTGTGATTAGAATGCTACATCTCCCCAACACATTTCCATAAGCTACAGGGAAAACCAAAGTTTTATATACCAAATATATCTTTACTATAGCCTTACAAAAGAATTTCAGCCCAAGATTAAGGCCTCTTTAGTTTTGCCTATCTAAAATTTAGCTGCTTCTTTACTGACTTCAGAGTCCTATGTTGTTGTCTTCATGTGTCTTTTCCTTTTCTAGATTTAGGAGAGAATTGGTGTTTGTGGGGTTGTTTGTTCAACTTTATCAGTTGAAACAGTTTTTATAGAGTCTTGCAACACTGAAAGGTTAGTCTGGTCCAAGCTGTGCATGGGGAACGTGGCTCGCTGTGCCTCTCTGGCCACATGGTCTCTGCCGGCTCCGTGTGAGCTGTGCTGGCCTGACTCTGCTGGGGCGCCAAAAACAGGAAAAGCTGCTGCCAGCCCTTTTGTCTTTCTATCTGCAGCAAAACTGGCTTAATGTGGCTAAGTCAATAAAGTTCATTGCAAGCCATGCCGAGGTGGCCGTGGCCGGCCGCTCTGATCTTGGCTGTGTGGCCGCTCTCNGGGGTTGTTTGTTCAACTTTATCAGTTGAAACAGTTTTTATAGAGTCTTGCAACACTGAAAGGTTAGTCTGGTCCAAGCTGTGCATGGGGAACGTGGCTCGCTGTGCCTCTCTGTTTGCCACATGGTCTCTGCCGGCTCCGTGTGAGCTGTGCTGGCCTGACTCTGCTGGGGCACCAAAAACAGGAAAAGCTGCTGCCAGCCCTTTTGTCTTTCTATCTGCAGCAAAACTGGCTTAATGTGGCTAAGTCAATAAAGTTCATTGCAAGCCATGCCGAGGTGGCCGTGGCCGGCCGCTCTGATCTTGGCTGTGTGGCCGCTCTCGGTCTGGAGCAGCAGCAGCCGCACGGCCGCTCCTGGCCTCAGGGCCAACCCCCCTGAGTTGTTCCTGGTGCCAGTACAGCCTTGGGCTGGCACGGCCCGGCAGGCTCTGCCAGGAAGGGGCCCAGCCCCTCTGGCAAAGAGATCCATCTGCCCACTGGGACAGGGCCCGTTGGGCTCCCCAGTGAGGGGCTCGGCAGCCCCCTCACCACCCCTCCAGGGGCAGAAATTTCGGCCAGGCCAGGGGGACCAGCCCGGGCCTGGCCATGAGGGCCGAGCGGGGCCAGCCTTGACCTAGCCCGCCACCTCCTCCAAGGCTGGAAGCCAAGAGAGCCATTCCTGAGGTTTTTCATCTTAAAATGTGTGTTTCANACCCCCCTGAGTTGTTCCTGGTGCCAGTACAGCCTTGGGCTGGCACGGCCCGGCAGGCTCTGCCAGGAAGGGGCCCAGCCCCTCTGGCAAAGAGCTCCATCTGCCCACTGGGACAGGGCCCGTTGGGCTCCCCAGTGAGGGGCTCGGCAGCCCCCTCACCACCCCTCCGGGGGCAGAAATTTCGGCCAGGCCAGGGGGACCAGCCCGGGCCTGGCCATGAGGGCCGAGCGGGGCCAGCCTTGACCTAGCCTGCCACCTCCTCCAAGGCTGGAAGCCAAGAGAGCCATTCCTGAGGTTTTTCATCTTAAAATGTGTGTTTCACAAAGGCATATCCGCCCTTTTTATTAGTCTAATCATATGTCAATATTTAAAATTGACTACTAATTGGCTCTTTGTTATGTCCACAGGAAGCTAACAAGGCCTCAAACAAGGAACTATTCCATACCAAAAAATAAATCAATGCTAAACTAAAACACCAGCACAGTTTATTTATTCATTCATTTATTTATTCATCTCTTTTTCATAACTGTTCTCATGACTGTTTCAGATCCAGAAGCTGCAAGATCAGGAAACTCCAAAATCACCACAACACTAGGGCTAGTAGTCCATGCTGCAGGTAATGTGGGACCTGTTATTAGTGCTTGACAAGTATATGCATTGCTGTGTGGGTCATCTTTAGGTGTGATGGAGACATTTGGGTTTTGCTTTTGGAGATGGTTTTTCTGGAATTTACTGGGAGCTCAGATGGTTCATGGAGTTTTATTTGGGTACAGAATTTTCTCTTTCACTCTTTACCTTACTCTTTGGTTTTTTCCCCATTGGAAAGGTTGTGTGATGTTCACTCTGCCTCTTCAATTCCTTTGCTGACTCCTTTAGCTGCTAAATTTCAATACGTGCTAACACATTTGAAAAGTTGTATGAAACACCTTTGGGTTTACTTGTTGGTTGATGATTTTTTAAAAAAATACTAATTTAAAAGAACAGTACCTTGTAAGGGACGAAAAGGACATTATAAAGTAGAGCACAAAGACTTGACTGAAACACATTTAGGCTGGCTTGCAAGGACTGACCCTGAGGTGTGTGTTACAGTCAAGCTGTGTTCACACTGTGATTCTTCAGTATGTATGGGTAGTATAGATATGCTGCTTTTTCATGTCCTGCTGAAGGTTGCTGTCTAGCTAAGTCAGAAGATGTTGATCAAAAAAGATATGTCTTCACTAAACAAAGTGTTTATATATTGAGTAGTATAGTATCATTTTTTTCATTTAGACAATATATTTATTGTAAGTGATAAAAAATATTTACAATAGTATTTGTATTTGAAAAGTAATTTAAAGGGTAATAATTAAAATTCTTGCAATGCTTAGTATCTAAAACTTTTTTTTTAATTTAGAGAGGAAATCTCTTCTAGTGCAGAAGACTAAAACAACTAAATTTGTTACTTGTTCTGATTTGAAGGAATGTATCAATGCAGAGTAGATTCCTGTTATGGTTTTTATGGTCTTGGGAAATATGAGACAGCTCTTGTTGAGGATTATCTGATGTTCTGAAATGTTATGAATTAACAAACAAAGGCAAGTGAATTCTCTGTTGGGTTGCTGTTGTTAATGGCAATTTTCAGTAGTAGACCTTCTTAAATCAAATGTTTTCTACTGTCAGCCTTTGAGGGGGTGGGGAAGCTCATGTAGAAGAATAATCCATGTATCTGCCCTCCTTTTTCAGCTGATGGTGTTGCATTGGGTGCAGCAGCGTCTACTTCTCAGACTAGTGTCCAGTTGATAGTGTTTGTTGCGATTATGTTGCACAAGGTGAGTTATGTCAAAAAATCCTACTTGTTCTTCAAAAGACTGTGAACATCCACAGGAATTGCTAGAGATCTTCAGTTTCATTAGTGACGAAATACAGAAGTGTTTAATGCCGTTGAAATGAAGATGTTAGTACAGTGTCAAGGACCAAAAAAACACGGGTATGAGCTATGACAGAGGAGCATATGGTTGATGCTAAGTCTGAGTGGGGTGCAAGTGAGAGAGAATTCTGACTGCCTAAGGCCTACCTTGGCTGCAGAGGTTGGGAAAAGTCTTCCAAAAGTAGAGAGAGAAGAGTAGGTCATGAAGAAATGTGTCAGCTTCACACTGACTTCTTCTGAAGCTAGTTTATTTAACAAACAAAGAAACCCTAGGTTATTGCTGCTGTAAGAGACGTATTCAGAGAAGTCCTAAAGGGTGAGGCCCAGAAGTATGTGCTAGTGCATTCAAGAAGGAAAAGGAGTTTTATGCTGGTTACAACAATCTTGGTTCTGTGATGTTCATCAGAAAATGGGGAGAATATTTGTTGTGAATGGTTTTAGTGTTTAAAGGGTTAGTCTTTTAAAACCAATGAATATCAGAGTACTCAATTACAAATTCTGGTTACCTCTATTGTAGTAGCTGCAACTAGACCACTCATAGACCATTTCTGTAGGAAAACAAATGTTTTGCTGATGGTTACAAGCAAACAGTAGGTGTTGAAGATGGGGAGATCTTTCCTGAATACTTGTGTAAATGTGAACCTGTTGGCTATGTAGGCTCTAAACATACCTGTGCAGATGAAATTTGCCTTATGGTAGCATGAGCGTGGTTTACAGTGGTTAGTCATAAATTCATCAGAAATCATATGTAATTACATGTTCAAAATGTTAAGAAGTGCACATCTATTGTGTCTTTTCTTTGATGTTCATACAAGTAATTGTGGTTTACATAACTTTCTTTGAGGGTGGCAATGTCACTGTCTCATCTTGGGGCTTAACTTTTGGCTATTGCCAGGTGAAACTTGCTTATGTTATTCTTAATATTCTTAACTGACTTCTGGAATGGTACAATTTTAGAGGAGGAAAATTTCTCTTATGATTATTTGGTATTAGAAGAGAAACTTATTTCTTCTCTGGTGTCTTTTTTTCTATTCTCCTGATCCTGACTGATTCTTTTGTCTTACCTTTTTTCACTTATGATTTCCTTCTATGTTAAAAAAAAATATTCTCTGTATAAAAATGCTTAAGGTATTCTAGTTTTATGTCTTGTCTCAGAACTGCCAGGATTTCTATTGTCTTTATACAAGCAAAAATATAGTAAATTCTGTGAGTAGTGGGACATCTTTGCCTTTTGGGTAAGAAACTGGATGCCAGCAGAGGGAGAAGGAAGTATTTGTTTGCTTCCTAGTGAGAACAAGAATGAAGACTAATCACAAGAACTCCTAAGTCTTTGTTAACATGGAGGCTGACTGTTACTTGTCTTTGGGCAGTTGTTTCCCTCCCCATGTTAACTGTAGAATTTTTCTACTGCAGATGAAGAAACTGTCTATCTAAGGATGTGTGAGAGTAACAGGATGAAAAACCTAAGTTGGTGGAGTCTTAGGGATTGTAGCAATGACTGTAGTGAGAATGAATGTTTTAGTATTTATAATGACTACACAAGAATGTGTTTTCTGATAGCCAGAACATGAGTTTCCATTCAGTTCGCTTATTAAAGTGGGCCAGTCTGCAGAGTGCTCTTGATTTGGGTTAGCTGCAGCATGCTAGTGCCCACCCTGGATGTCTTCCAGTTCAGTCCATTTCAATGTAGTAAGTTGTATTTCAACCTTCTCTCATTTTTCAGGGGGTTTCAGAAGGTATTGTATTAGCAGTGGATATTGTTTCTTGCAGGCACCAGCTGCCTTTGGCCTGGTTTCCTTCCTGATGCACGCTGGGCTAGAACGGAATCGAATCAGAAAACACTTGCTGGTCTTTGCCTTAGCAGCACCTGTTATGTCAATGCTGACATACTTGGGGCTAAGCAAGGTAGGTCCATGGTTTTGTTCTGCCCAAAATCTAGCTTAGTGGTCAAGTTTGGGGAAAGGACTCTGATATGAATTTCATATTACTTAATTCCAAACTGCTTGAAAAATTCAGCAGAATGAAGATGTAAGAAATCTTGATGAAAAGGTAGCAATATGAATGCACAAAACAAATAATAATCCATGCATTTCCATCAGAATCAGTGACATGACTCCTTTAGAGAGTTTGCTATGGTGGTTTTTTTTTTTTTAAAGTCTGGTTTCTGTCTTTTATCCTTTCTGCTGCTCCCCACTGAGAACAATTTACTCATATAACAGGTTTTATGTGATGCCTATTTAAATAAGTAATTTTCAGCATTGTTGCATGCATTCTTCTTTTAATATGCAGGTAGGAAATAATCTCCTCTAGCTTCCCCCAGCATCCCAGAAGTGGTCCCTTGTGTTCAAAGTCTGTGTCAGAAGTTGAGTCCACAGTCTTTTTGCCTTACTCCATAAAGCATCGTTGTGTCTTGGGTGTGTACAACAAATGGCCTGTGAAGTGGGACACTGCACTTGAGTGTATCATCTCTGTCCAAATTAAATGTTTCTGCTTCTCATAGTGTGTCCTGGGATGCTCCTGTATTTCTCAGCTGCGGTGTGTCCTGCTGGTGACATGCTATGGTGGTGTGTTGTAAAGGATATAACATGATCTCACGAAACTCAAGGCATGAGAGGAAAGATTAAATAAATCATCTGGGCTAATCCTTTACTTGCTGGATAGGATTTATATTTGACATTACAGTACAGAAGACAGCAGAAAAAAAGGTTGGGTCTGTAAATAGAAAATAGAATTCTCTTTGAGCACTCTTGTGAAGTGTCCTTGTCAAGGGTTGAGTTTTCATTTTGCCCTTCAGAAAGAACAGAGAATTGATAAGGCATCAGGGCTGTCACAGTGGTTTTGTAGTTCCAGATGATGTATCTTTCTCTTTGGAAAAATGACCTGAGAGTAAAAACAAGAACTAAGATTACACCTGAATTGGAGAGCATTGAATAAGCATGTGAATCTGATATGAGTGGGTTTGCATTTCATTGCATTTACTGATCTGTAGCAAATCTTAATCCTATTACAAAGATGAAGAGGTGCTCAGTTTTGATGCAGAAGATGCATTTCTTCATGAAGTTTGCATGGAAGTGCTGGAAAAGTTTTGTGTGCTTACTTCTACATAAATATTTAATGAGTGATGTTTTGGGACTTGGTTCCAAAGAGCAGTGGAGCAGATATGTAAAGGCTAACATCTTATATGAACCTCTTGTTTAGAAAAAGGGAGGAAAAAAGTAAATCTTGAGCATCCTCCCTCAAATTTGTGGCTTTACAATATGAATGTTATTTTTTTTTTCCGAAATCTGTTTGGTGTGTTGGCTGCGAGCTGATCAAACAAGATGTTTCAGTAGACTGTGACTTCTTCCATTTCTGAGGGTTCTCTTGTAAGGGTTTTTTCTTCTGTCAGTCCAAAATGAGGTAACTAGCAGGAGGGATATCTTTCTGCTCCCCCACAACTTCAGGGTGCCAGTTACTACATGTAAGGTGCAAGACAAAAATCACACTAAACCATTGTCATTGTGCGACAAGACTTGATAGAAATCCTACTGTTACTGATGCTGAGAGAATTTTTTTTATTACTGATTGAAGAACTTCTACTTACTCTGAGTTTTTTTGCTCTTTGTGTTTCAGAGCAGCAAAGAAGCCCTTTCAGAAGTCAATGCTACTGGAGTTGCTATGCTGTTTTCTGCTGGGACTTTCCTTTATGTTGCCACAGTTCATGTTCTCCCAGAAGTAGGAGGAATTGCTCATAGCCACAAACCGGAATCAGCTGGAGGAAAAGGACTCAGTCGTCTGGAGGTGGCAGCCCTAGTATTAGGATGCCTTATTCCTCTAGTTTTGTCCATTGGACACCATCACTAAGCGCTCAAATTTCACTGTTCTCCTCCTTGATAAGACATGAGCAGTAAATGTCTGCTGCTCCCTTTGTTCTTTTACCCATCATTCATCCCATCTACTTTATGGAGTTCAGAGGGAATCTTGATTGCAAAACGAGAAATACTCGGAAAGTTTTTAGTGTAGCAAAATGTACTTTGGCAGCCGGACACAAATTCTGTGTAACTTTCTTTTCTGAAGACACTTGCTATTTTAATTGTTACTTCTGGCCCTATTCTCAGGGAGGATGGAACTTGAAGTTTAAGAAGGGTGAGCAGGGAAGAACATAGCGACTCATCACGGAATTGCAATCACCAAAGTATCCTGCAGTTCAGCTTTCACAGCTGAGAGCAAAACCCAAGGATGGCTGCTTCGTGAGAGGTTGAAGTCTCACTAATGAAGAAGGGGGCTCTCCCCAATCGGTTCTTCAAAGGGACTGGCCCTTGTGATGGTTATCACTAATTGTATTGTGGAAATGGGCTACACTGGGAACTCTGCATAACACTGCTATTGTCACAGAAGTGTCACTTGATAGGCAAAAAAATTATGTAGACAATGTGTAAGATTATAGGAAGAAATGAGCTGGTTAAGGAAGTGCAAATGAGTTTTGCAGTGTATTCCATTGTTTAAGACAAAGGATAGAAGCAAGGAGCATAGTGTTTTGATTGTTTATTCAATTGCTAATAAATTCTAAAGTGGCACTGTTTCTTGGGAGATAGTCTTCTGCCAAGTCAGTCAAGTGTAAAGCACCAAAAATGTCAGCAGGAATTACGTATTGGCTACTGTGATACACTACTGCTTCTGTTGAGGGAGATACCCAGAGTGCCCTTTGAAATAGAGCTGTTCTGGGCTCTGAGGAGTAGAAATCTGGTGGATACAGCTGTTGAGGGACCAGAGAACTTTACTAGCTCATTTTCGATAACCTGAACTGCTGAAATCAGTGGGGGGCTCTGTGGGTTTTTCACTAAATAAAGGTATTACGGCTAATACAGCAAGATGTTTAGTTAAATATTTATGCTGCAGATAGAATACAAAGTGTTTGTAAAGCAGTTCTGAACAAAAAAAACTCAAACCCACAAACAAAAACCCAAACTGGTGGGTTCCCAGTGGACCTGTTAGACATTTTGCTTTTCCTTTGGGAATTGTTCATTTGCCTCTTACTGATAAGCATCGGTTTTGGTGACTCTACCAGAGGACCTTCTGCCAATTGCTGATGTCTCTCACTGCAGAGGAGTGGTAAAAGATCCCTCCATTTTCAAGGTACAGGTTTGTCTTACCAGGCACCATTTCCCTTATGGAAAACATGTTACTCTGTAATGTGCATTGAAAAGTCAGGAATGCTTGACATGCACAGAATCAGCATAAAATTCTTTCTTTAGAGGAAAACTTTTTCATGCTGTACCCCTTTTAAGCTATACTTTGTCTGCACTTTTTGAAGATAACATTGCCAAATATATTTTTTGTTTTTCTTTTTTTAAAAATGATTTTTGAAGATATATCTTCTTAACTGAAGTGCTTCTTGTTTCCATATTAATGAGTGCAACTGTTTGTCATGCCCTTTATTACTTAAATTGCAGAGCCCATTGTGCCTCATAACTTCTTTACATTTTTGTTATTGTTCTTTTTGTCTGTTAGTTCAGAGAGTAATGGGTATGGCCTGGCTCTTGGACTAGTGATGGTTTTGTGTGTTGGCTCTGTAACAGTACTGATGTATCCCAGGGTTGAACCTAGTATTGATTCCCAGGAGTGCTTGTTCATTTTTGTGTTTTACTATGTAAAATCAATGCAAAATTATTAGAAGTCATATTTTCCCATAAGACAGTATTTTCAGACAGAATTAGTGCTTCAGGCCTAAACAAGCATTTTCTTTTTACATTAGACCTTCAATATTGTGTTCTGAAAAGCCACTGCAAAATTAGTGATGTGGATGGGATCCTCTTCTGTGTGCTTTTCAATTTTTTTTTGTCTGTTTGTTTTGGTTTGGGGATTTTGCAACCAGTACATAATGCAACTGGTAAGTTACTGGTTTAAAAAGTTCATCGGGACAGGTTCCTAATACGTGCAAATGATACAAAGGGATGTTTACTCCAGAGTTCTGTTCTTCCTGATCCCCCCTCATTACCTTCTTCCTTGATAATCTCACTATTTTACCATGTTTAATCTTTCCACATAACCTTTTCCAAAAGCTGGGGGGTTTGCAGGAGCAGGAGATAACTTATTTGTAAAGCAGTAAGTTTTTATTCTTGACCCTCTGTCCTGTCACTTGCGAGTGCAGCCCACGCTGGGAGTTCAGTCGCCGCTGACCTCTTTGCCCGTAGCCTCACTTTGTGTATAACAATAGCTGAGGTAAGGTCCCGTTTCACGCCTTTTGTTCCCGGCTGAAGCATGTGGGTAGGAGCTTTTACATGGACCGGTGTGTATTGGTGAGGGGGCGGCAGCCAGGCTTTTCACTGCTGACATAACCTCTGGCATATTCATCACATGTGCCACTGCTGAGAGGTCTTGGCATCTTTCCATTTTCCTGTCCTTCACATCATGTTTCCAGTTTCTGGGGCAGCCATCAGAAATAGCAATACTCGGTTTAATGATTCATGAAGTATAGAGGCCAAGTTACAGCAGCAGGTGAGGGAATTTGAATGGAAACATTGGCAACTTAAAATTGGCACAAAAAATGTAAAAACACTTTTTATTTTGGCATTTGGTTAAGTGACAGAAGACTTTAGTGATTTTTTATTTTTTCTTCTACCCATTTAGAAGTAGCAACAGCATTTTGTTTTGGCTGCCTGTTATCTCTGTTGAATTATTATTTTCAATTCTGTAACTGAAACTGCAGTGACTGAAGAAGCTTTTGGTTATGATGATATGGAGAATGTAGAATTTTATATTATCAAACCTTTCAAAATTTTGGAACCAAATGGAGCATTATTTTCTTGATGCAGAGCATTGTAATGAGTTAAATTAAATGGTCCATTTTATTATAGCCCTTTCTTTCTACCTATCTCCCCATCTGTCACAGTAAATCCAAGCATTGCATATAGTCAGGGCCATCTGGTATCATTTTCTACTCCTCAGGAGACCTTGGTGCAAACAAATTCCTCTTAACTCTCTCTGTAATAGCCTCTCTGTCTGTTTTTTCTTCTGTGAGGTAGGTGGCAGTAGGTCTAGCAGGTAAAGGCTTAAACCAAGTGCCAGCCATGTCCCACTTTACTTCTGTAAGTCCCTCTAGGAAATCCATAATCTTCTCATCACCTGTTTCTTTTCAGTTAACAATTTCCTAATTTGCAATAGGAATTGGACTAAAGCTGTTTCTGTTCATCCTCATGTCTTCAGGTACTTTCCCTACTGTTCTAATGCTTTTATTGTTCCTTTTATAAAGAAGGGAATTATTTCTTTTTCAGCATTCAGTGACAGAGGTAGAAACTTCACTGACATTAACTTAAGTAAGGATGGCAGAGCTGTCACACCAAGATGGGATATTTTGATTGTTTTGGCTTATCAGGTGGCTGGGTGTTAAACAGAAACCTACTGTTGACTCCAAAGAACTATTTCCAGGTGGATTATATAAAAGGCTAATCTTACCCAAGAGGCCCAGGAAAACCACTGTGTTTATTCAGGAACTAGTTCAGAGCCTTCAAGGAGCTTTTAACAGTAGCAGGTGTGTCCATGTGGTATCAGCTGATTGCAGAAAAGAGAGATATTATGTGGAATAAATGCTCCCGCTGCTCCCTTCCTGTTCTGTGCTGGCACTTGGGAAAAAGAGAAGGAAAGTGTGCTTGTATTCTTTTGAGGGTGGAAGGAGTGATTGCAGTATGGTGGGAAAGTTTATGATGATATCAGATTCTTTATCACAAACTTCAGATTCCTGTTCACATCAAACTTATTTAAAATTTTTTTTTTTTTCCTTACTGTTCTTATCTCTCTTAGCAGCCTTGGCTTTCCAGGGGAAAACGTTGTGTGGTCATTGCTGTTTACCTGACTCCATGTATGGAACTGTAATTTTAATGTCTTTTTTCCAAATCATTTGTACACAAAATCATTCCATGAATGGCTGCCTTATAATTTTTCCACTTTAATTGTGAATGGTTAAAATAATATTGCCGTTTTCAATTTGTTTTATTATATTAAATTTTTACTAGGTGCAGTGCTGTGGAGTTGGCTTGTCATTTACTGCATGAGGTTTTGTGACAGCTCTGATGGAAAGAAATTACAGTCTTAAATGGGATGCAAGTGTTGCAGACAGTGTTTTATTTTTGTGGGAGTTTGTTTTCTGCTTTTCTTCATGATGTCTGAGTACCTCTTGTAAACCTGGAATGTGAAAGTGCATGTTGGGAAGCAGCATAGCAGGTGGATTTGGATATGGCTCTGAATGTGTTCAGCAGTATTAATGCAGAGATGATGCGACAGCTCTGCTTGAGTGGGGCATTTGGCAACTCATGTCTCTCTCAGAGTGTTTAGGAATTGGCATTGCCCTGAAGCTATCTCCCTATCTCCTCCTGCACCCCCAGGGAAATCTCTGGAGCTTACAAGGCTGAGACCTCTTTGGAGGGCAACAAGGAGATGATGGGCTTAAGGTTGCTGCAGGCCACTGTTAAAAGGCTGGAGGACCCTTGGGAGCTGAAGGAAATAATCTTTTTTCATCTTGTGCTCTCAGTCTTGTCAGTCCCAAACCAAACAGGCAAACACTGAGTCTGGCTCCATCCCCTTTGCAACCTTCTCTCAAGTATTTGTATGCATTGATGAGATTCCTCTTAGAGCTGCTGAGTTGACCTAGTGTATAGATGTTCTCCATGCTTTCCTGCTGCCCTGTAGGCAGGACTGGGGTTTAGACCTGCATTTTCAGAAAAGAGAAAGGGGAATGGTGCTGTTACAGCATGAGTGATGTATGCATTTGCAAACTTCATGTATTCGTTTATGAGATAGTACTTGATGGAAATTACTCATAAGCAATTACTTTTAAAAAATGGATTTATGTTTTTCTGCTGTACTTGCTGTCTACAGACTTACCTGAGATCCTGTCACACAGTGTTTTAGCTCTTTCACTCCAGCAATAAGCAATCCTCTCAGCTGGTTGCTTGCTTTTGATTTTTCTGGTAGCTCATAGGACTTGTGTCATTAAGAAAGTGTAATCTCTTTAAACTGGCTTAAGGACAAGAGAATATGATTAATGTAAAGTCAATAGGAGAACTGAAGCAGATGACAGAGGTGCTATTAAAGCTGGTATAAGCAAATGTCAAGAAGTAAGAAGGGAAAGCCAGTATTTTTCCCAGATAGACTCTTGTTTTTTGGCAAGTAAAACTCATTTTTAATGGTAAAGCTTTATGCAGTATGTTAGCATCCTTTTAGTGTATTTAGTAAATATGTCACCTCAGTAACTGGAGATTTAATCACTGTAGTCTGTGGTAAATCCTGTCAGAGATGTGAGGAAGTGCTTTGGGTGCATTTCTGTTACAAAAGTTACTACTACAAACTTAAATATTTAGCTGTGGTGTTGCAGGCTTCTTGATGATTGCTGTAGAGTGTTCCTTTATTTGTTAAGGAAATAAAAATGTACATCAGCATTTTTATGAGCTACTCATTAGGGATGAGCACAGCAGCAAGATGATGAGCTGTCATCTATTGTTCCAGCTGACAAATTAAGTCATTCTTCCACTGATATATGCAAGCCTTATCCAAATATCCCTGCAGGCAGAATTGCACAACATTCCACCCTCCTTATCACAGTATTTCTCCCTCTTGTCTGTGATGTGGAGAGATTAACAAACTGTTATTGAGGATAGGGGTTAAAGAAAAATGTCCCATTCAGAAAATCTTGTAGACCTAATGAAAATTAAGCTGTATCATGCTGACAGACAAAGCTACAAAGCTAATTGGAAAATCTAAAAGCAGATTGAAATTATTAGGGGGAAAATACTTATTCTGTATCTGTATTCCCAGCCAGTATCTGAAGTGGTAATTAACTTATGATACGTGATTATAGTTATGGTGGAGTCTGTGGAGGTTAATGGGCTTCTGCTGTCTGAAGGAACAATGAGATACTGAACTTTCAGTGAGATACCCCTGGTTATACAGGGTTGAAGAGGCCTCCTAAAACCCTGCTTGTAAGTCTTACTAGTACTTGGGGTGAGTCTTACTGTTTCACCTCAAGCGTTTCTTGCCCTCAGAGGGTGACGCTATCAGTAGAGTTTTAGGACTTCAATGAATCCCCCATGTTCTGTTGTCTGTTTTTGACAGAGAAACTGAGAGGTGACTGATCTTGAACAGACCTTTGTACCCCTTATATCTCCTCTGTGCAGACACTTCACGTGAAGGTGACTGGGTACCAGTGGATGACTAGGCAATGTGTCTGGGAGCTTTTCCATGTTTATCCCTATAATCTAAACTTCAGCATTGTGAAAGAAGCCTCATCTACAGAAGCTGTGTGGCAGCATGGCTCACAGGAGATTAAAAGGAGATGGCCCTCTTAGCCTGCTGGATGTTGTAGGGAGGAAAGATGCCCTTCCTTGCCAGGCATTTTATCTTTCATCTGCCTGCTGGCTGGCCTTGACGTTGCAGGGTTTGTAGTACAGCTGTCATGGGCTGCTGTAATGATAGATGGCAGCAGTAGATCTTGGAGCCTCTGTGCTTAGATAACCGCTTGAGAATGTGGATAGGAAGGAGGCAAGAGGTGTCTTGTGCCTGCCCTGTGTACATACCCAGCAGGAGCCCTGACCTTGGTGTGGCTGGCTGGATAGGCAGGACCAGCAAGGAGAAACTTGGAGGCTGCTGTAACTGGAGCTGAGGGGTATTGCACAATGTATAGGGGAAGGGTGTGAAGAACATTGCAGGTGTGGGCCCTGCAGTTTCCAGTCCTGAATGAAGTCCTGATTGTAGTGTCCATACTTTTTAAGGCCTTGCCTTCAGTGATTACAGCAATGGTAGGTGTCAAGGAAGCATGAGTGGGTATGCTAGAGCAATTGTGGTCTCTGTGTGCAAGTGCAGGACATTTTACAAACTTCACGTTAATTAAAACAGAGCTTGGCCAGTTCTGCTTTCCTGGATATGTATTTATTGTTAAAAAGCTAAGCCTGTGAATTCTTTCTTCTTTTGGCCAAAGGAAACAAAGTGGGTAGAAGTTGGTGGACTGCAATCAATATTGAAACCCTTGCAGTTGAGAAACACCTTGTGGATAGAAATCCAGCAGCTAACCTGCTGGTTGTTTGCCTTTCTTAATATGTAAAGGTATTACACTTCCCCCCTCCATTATTCTGCCAAGGAAATGCTAAGAAATCCTTCTCTTTTGCAGGACTTTTTTGGCTGCCCATGCTACCCAAACTACTGCCCTGGTATATGTATTCTTGTGATGCTCTGGATTTTGTACCAGTGTCACACATGAGGAGCAGTGGCTGAGGGAAATCAAGTTACATGCTTAGATTCATGGAATATTCTGAGTTGGAAGAGACCCACAGTGGTCATCAAAGTCCAGCTCCTGGCCCTGCACGGGACAGCCTCAGTCAGATAAGCAGCCTATTTAACTATTGAAGCTCCAAGCATTTTCTGTTTGTCAGGCACGTGAACATTTTGTAGTATTTAGGCTTGATGGGGGGAAAATGCAGTGCCTGTGGACTATCTTCTGGAGGAAGATTTCAGAGGTAGCTGATCACTCTGATATATTCTGAAAAATGGCTTTTTAGTAGAAATCTTTGTTTAACAACAAACCCCACCAGAGTAAATGAATTTTCTTCCAGAAGAGATATCTTAGTGGGATTTAAAACAATTAAAATTATCTTCTTTTCATGCTGAGAGAAATAGTCATTGGTTATGGTGTCAGTTCCTGGGAAAGCTACCTCCCCAAAAGCCAGGCTTTGGGGCTGCCTGCTTGCTATCAAATCCCTTTGCTTCAGTAAACTGGTGTCTTATTTTCTGTTTTCCCCTAAGTCTCCTGAAGTGGTGCTCTATCCACAGCAAATAGTTGGATTACTATGACTCCTGGGTCATCCAGCATGGATCTGAGTGTGTTTGGAGGGCTGGCATTGGTGAAGGGCTGGAACAGGTCACTGAGACCATGTAATCCTTACCAAGGGATGTCACATGGGGTTATAGATCTGTAAAGGTGATGTCTGATGGGGTTGCAAATCTACAGAGGCACTTGACTTTAATGCCATTTGCTGAGTAACTTTACTTTGGGTTCTGCAGAACAGCTCTAACTTTCCATCTGACGCTGAAAATTTAATCATTGTGCCAAAGAAACTTGCTCTGTTGGTGTATTTCACTAGAGGTGAATTGAAGTAGGCAAGTATTGCTTGTCTACTTACAATATCCTCTGCACACAGCTGTGCACTTAGGAAGCTGGAGCATCACTTTGAGAAGTACATTTGACATTTTGTCTTTGCAAGAATGATGTGTCTCAAATGAAACTGGAGCTGAACTTTACTTCTCCACATTGTTTGGGTACCTGCTAATAACTCCTCTAATGGCTGCTGTTTCCCAGGATTAAAAATGGCTATGGAACCTATCAGAAACTGTAAAAGGAAAGGCAATCTACCTTACTGGAAGGTAAAATCTGAATCTCTCCAGCTCTGCAGTGGCTCTGATCTGTCTCAAGTTACTGGCCCCAGCCCAAGAAGCAGCTTGTTCTTTTCTGCATAACACAGTATTGTTAGGCTGCCCAGAACATGAAGGTGTAACTTTTTGCTTAAAAATGAAAATTTTAAAAAAAGACAAGCCTCCTCAGCAGCTGAAGTTAGCCACTATGTGTCTCCTTAAACTGAAAGGGAGCATCTTGGAGCTGGAGGGTGGTCTGTGATGAAGGCACATGGAGTAATTCTTGGGCATTTCCTGTGCAGGACAAAGACTTGGACTTGATGGTCCTTGTAGGTCCCTTCTGACTCAGGATCTTCTGCTAAGAAGTGTTACTTCTGTATAGCTTGCACTGCTGTCTGCTTCAAATGTTTATTTTTATCAAAACTTTATTGGCTTGATGTGTAGGAAAAATAAAGACAACATATTAGCAAAATAATTGCCATACCAGTGCAGCCTGTTGCTCCAAAGAAAGATTTTTCTGATTTAAGGTCCAGTGCTGTCTCTCAAGGATGTACAACTGTGTTTCCCCTTCATTAGATTAGTATACACATAAAGGAAATGCTAAAAGAGCCACTATTACTACAAATTACTGTGTCCAGACACCAGCAGTTACAAAATTCACCTTGCTGCTATCTACTGCCCTAAGCATTGCTAGCCTGTCACTTGACAAAAGCAAGTTGCTCTTTCCCTCCCCTAGCCTGTTGACTTTAAAGAACTTGCTGTAACTGCTCTGTGCCTTGCTTGTCTTAGAGGCCTCCAGAGGGGGAAAAAAGAATCTTACTTTTTGATTTGCTTCAAAGCTAGAAACCTCTTTACTTTCTTAGTCTATATAAGGTAAAAATAAGTAAAGGGTGAAAATCTGTCTCCTTCTGGCAGGTCACTGTTGTCAGATCTTTGCATTGTTGGAGCAGTACAGTGGCAGGGACACTGGGTCATCTTTACATGGGAGCTCTGTGGCTTTTCACTGCACATTTACAGAGCAAAGTGAGGCCACAGGACCCAGAAGAATTTTTACCCTTTGTGCAACATAATTTGGGGGAAAATTTTCCCTCTCCTGGTTATGAGTAGCGTTTCTTTCTTGGTGCTGTGTATGGAATGGCTTCTATAGCATTAATGCTTTCTTCTGCAATGCAGTGTTGTATTTAAGAGTTAGAGCTCAGGTGAGATGGAGGCAGGATCTGCTGCTCTCTTCTCCACCCTCTGCCTTAATCACTCTGAGAGGGGGACATGTCCTGTCTGGAACCAAATGGTCAAAGCCAAGGGTGAGAGAAGGTAACAAATCATGGAGTTTGCTGACTCTCTCATCTATTGGTCAACTGTGACTTTTACCAGGGCCCTGCATCTCTGCTTTCTCTAATACTGAATGCAGCCTGTGAACCTGAGGCGGGCTGTCTCTGCATCTCCTCTCTTTAAGATGCTCTGCAAGTGCCTCTGACTGTATAAAGCTGAGTAAGCCCATGTCCTGGGGTGTGACCCAGCCTATAGCACATCCCAGGTTTCTGATCGAGGATGGGAAAGGCTCATGTGTCTGCACTGTGTCTCTTCTGGACAACTGCATTGGGAATGGCTGACATCCAACAATTGCAGCATCAAAATCTACTCATTTGGGATGGCACAGCTTAAATCAGAAGCAGACACCTCAGCATCTATTGCATACAAGCCTTACAGCATGGGATGTCTGTATTGGTTATAGGATATTCCAAAACCTCAGATGCTTCAGCAGCTGGGATTCTTCCCTAAATTCTGATCTTGGAGGGGAGGCAAGATGCAGTAAATGACAATATCATGCTAAACTGCTTTCCTATGGGCATTACAAAAGACAAGTTCTTGTGGAGAACTGGGTTTGTATGAGTGCAAGGAGAAAGTGTTTCAAGAGAGGAACAAGGACATTGGGAACCAGATTAAAAAGCTTACTATGGGAGTTCTAAGCAGGAGATGGACAGCTCATGAACCTGAGCTGTGTGACATATTCCTATGTGTCTATGTTGGGGCCAAGAAGGAGCTGCTACCTAAGAGGTAGGGCAGAGGCTGTTTTTGCCACCTCTCCAAGATGCAGCAAACATGAAGGCAGACAGAATTCTATGCTCTAACTTTTATCAGCAATGGCCCTTTAAGGCAGAGCAAGGCGTGCAGTATGGACACTGCCCAGTCCAAACTCAGCAGCCACGTGAACTCTCCCCAGGTGGGCAGTGCCAGGCTGGCACAGCAAGGCCCCCTCACCTTCTCTGATGACAGAGAAGACAGAGGGAGTCTGATTGAACTTGCTGGCTCCCACTCACTCTGCCCCAATTTTCCTCAGGACAAATGAGAAGAACCTGTCTCCGAGCACAAGATTTTGGGAATTTGTGTCAGAGATGCCTGTCAGTAAAACATCCGTCTTGCCCTAATTTCTGCATGGAGTGCTGCAATGTCGAGTGAGATAACCTTCCAAGCTGGCTCTGGTGCAGAGGTATTTTGGCTTACGTTATTGCTGAGAGCTTTCTTTCTGATGAGCTCTTTCTGCCTCTCTGTGTTTCTGATGTCTGACTCTCTTCACTCTTCTTTTTCCCTTGGGCTGGGATGTGTGCTGTTTGCAATGCATCGGGAAGTAATACGCAATGAGAAAACTCTCATCATCTGTGCATCAGGGAGAGAATTACTGACTGAGTGCTGAGCAGTCAAGTTATTGATTCAAACCAAAGCCCAGTCTCTCTGTCTGCTGGGCTGGTTACATCCTGCTGGTTCATTGCACTTAATCGGATTCCCTGAGCTGCCACGCAGAGGGGGCGAGTTAGAACCAGCTCCATCTATAATGTTTGCTTCAAAATCCAGTTCTGTATCCCCTTCTCCGTCCATGGAACAGGCAGATTCAGATGCTCTGGACATCAGCACCAAAGTGCAGCTGTATGGTGTGCTCTGGAAGAGACCCTTTGGGAGGCAGTCAGCCAAGTGGTCCAGAAGGTAAGCCACAGCTGCTGAGGGATGCTCGGGTGGAATACAAAGCCTAAGGGTCTGGGATAGGTTAAGAGCACGAGTGCTTGACTCTTCAAGTGCAGCCAGCTAGGCAGAGGCTAGGGGTAAAATTTGGGGCATAGCTTCCCTGCTGTTCTGAGTCTGCTTTACACACGTGGCACCCCATTGTGCTCTCTTCTTTATCTGCCCAGACCTTGTGCTCTGTGCACTTTAAGGTGGGAATAGAGACTAGCTGCCTCCTCTGGATAATTATGATGGCTTCACAAAAGGGGAAGAGTCAGCTCCTGTATTTTGCCCCTAAACTGCCTGACATTTTTGTCTTAGCACTCAAAGCTCTTTGAGTCCTTCGGGTGTGAGATGGCAGGGCTGAGCTGGCTGCGTGTGGGTCTCTCTGTGCCTCTGTGTGGTCTGCAGGGGTCTGTGGAACAGCTCCAGCGCTGCTGTGCTGCCTGGCAGTGACGGCGTGCTCAGAACAGCACGTGCAGACTGTTCCCTGGGGAGAAGGTGCCTCTGAATTCTCTCCCATCTGGTGTTAGGGAGTTGTAAGCTGCTGTGTGCTCTCTATCAGCAGCCGGGAAGTTTGGAGCTGGAAAGCGTTTGCTATAACCTTTAACCAAGGACAGAAGTGTGTTCTGTAATACTGAAGAGATGGGTCAGTTTTAAGTTTAGAGTTGGTGTAGCTTCTTTATGCAAATCACTGAATCTCTGGCACTTACCTTTTGTGGGTAAGTACCTTTGCTGCAGTCTGCAGTGTAGATACAAACAATCCATTTCTAAAGCCAGCTTTCCCAGCTTTGCCCTCTGTAGTAACCATAATGCTGGCCAGTCTGTGAAGATGGCATAGACTGAAAAAAAATATTACTTGGGAAACAGTTTTGTGTTTATAGCAGTCTTTGACCTGCGTGTGGGTTTTATTCCCTCCTGTGCCAAGAACAGCCTGTTTTCACCCAGAAAAAAAATTTGTGCTGATGCTCCCTACTCAGCTCCCAAATATTGATAAATAAATGAATTATGCTGGGAAACTAATGTGATTGTATTACGGAAAAGAAGTGGACAGAATAACAGAGGGGAAGGTAATTTGCCATGGAGGAGGCATTCTTAAAAGGCTCTCCCTAATAAAAATTTCTTGCAGGCAAATGGTCCATCTCTGTCATTATTTATTTAGTAGTGTTCTATTCCTAGAAGTCAGCCCCATCTTCAGCAAGTGGTAAATATTTTAGTGATAGCAGCTGGGAACAGAAGGGGAGGTGACTGTGGGGCAGGCATGATATGGAAGATTAGTTGCAAGCACAGCAGCTGAGGGTCCTGGGGGACTAGACACAGGTCAGTGAGAGCTGAACAAAGAATCTGTAGGGTTTGGAAGGGAGTATTGGGGTAAAAAGACTTGAACAGTAGGAACAATGTGTTGTTGATTTGTTATTTGTTTTATCATGGGAGAGACTTGCTTTAAAGTAAAATAACTTTGCATGTTATTATAACAAATCATTATGGGGAGATAAGGAACAATTCATTCATTTCCCCCTCTTTGTCCCCATGCCCAGCAATACATAGCTGATCAAGCTCATTTTTTTATGAAAAGAAGAGATGTTTCCCAGTCTGGTTAAATTAAGAAAAATAAATGACTATTGCTTCATGTCATTGAGGACCTGATCTGTGATAAATGTAGGTTTTGCCCTGAAATCTTGGACAACAGTACTACTCCTACTCCCAAGGAAAGTCTTTCCAAGCTATAGGAGATAAAACAGTGTGTAAGGGGGGGATTGATCTCATCTGGCCATCAGCCATGAAGATGGGTCTGTGTGGGAGATACATTATATTTACATTATATTCATTTGGCTGTAGCAGCAATGCTTCTGGAGAAACTGAGAAGAAAAGCAACTGTTTAAGGGAAGGATAGAATCTGACTGGATAGCAGATCAAGGAAAAAGTGTCCAGGCATAGTGTCCAGTAATTTGGTGATGGAAATCCCAGGTTTTGGAATTTCACAGCAGTAGAGGTTATGCAGGGAGCAGGGAGGGATAGCAGAGCCTTGTTTTAGTCAAGGCAAGACCCAGTGGCACTTGTGGAGACAGATGAACTTGGCCTGAGGCATGTGTCTGGAGCATTTTCAGTCCTTTCTTTTGCCCATGCAGTGGTCTGCTCTGAAGCCCCAATATTTGTGTGCTGCCTCAGGTGCTGTCCGAGAGTGGACTGGTTGCTTCTAGAACTGGGCCAGTGTACTGTGTTTATCTGCCAGGGCTCACATCTGAGCATGCTGCCTTTCAGAGCTTGATTTCTGAAATGCCATTAGCAGCATCCTAATACCTCTCTCTTAAAGGGAATTCTATTCCAAATGTGACTTTTCTTTCCTTGTAAAGTAATATCCTTCCAACAGGGAAGCAACTGTCTTCTGAGTTTACTGGTGCTTTTGACCAGTCTAAGCCTGGGTCACTGCTGGAGTGGCTTTGGAAAATCATATTCTCAGTCCCTGACTAATGATCCTCCTCTTCTGAACAACTGCACCCCACTCTTCCTTCCAATGCATGACAAGCAATTTAGTCTCTCCTGCTACAAAAGTTTTACTGGTAGTGGCACCAGCCTGGCGTGGGGGCTGGAGTGAATTGCATAATGGATAGGGCATGAATAGGGTGCTGGAGCTTTCCAGGATGGAAGAGGCATATCCTCCTGTACTATGAAAAATCCTAGTCCCATATAGAAATGTCAGGCTCTAAGCTGTCACCATCCATGTCTGAGACTTTGGGGTTCAATGGGACAATACCAGGAAGGGGCATCTGCTTGGTGGACAATTGAGCATCAGAAAAGCAAGGTGAAGCACAAGAAATTCAAAACAGGAGAGAACTGAACACAACATATGCCTATGTCTCTCCATAAATCCATCAGAGATTACAGGTTGGAAGGAGGGAAACACAACACGGTTAAGAGAGATTTTTTTGTGGTTTCTTGAACCAGTCCTGTCTGTGGCATTGCAAACCAGGCACCTAACCTTGTTTTCCGCCGTGGCTGCTAACAGACACTGCGTGTGGTCTCAGGAGAGATGGAAAAGGTCATTGTTTAGGATTGCTTTTCACTCCAAAGCCCCCCTGGCAATCACAGAGCTGCAGAGCAGCGTGTGTGTGCGGCAAAGGGCAGCAGAGCTGCCCACACAGTGGGGCTGCGAGAGCCTCTGCTTCCCTCTCATCCGTGTGACCTTCCCGTTTGCTGCTTCTGGCAGGGGGCATGCAGGAGCTGTCAGGAGAGGAGGAGAGAGGGGCAGGTACTGCGGACTCTGATCTTTATGCTGCTAAAGATGGTTTGCCATCGCTGTCCTCAGGGATATCCAGTAAATGGGGTTCGCTGCATGTGCTCCTGGTCCAGAGAAACACCGTCGGGATAAAGGGCCGGGGACACTGCTGCTGTTTTGTAGTGTAACTACTTCATCTGGGCCATTGTCATGTCAAAAACCTGTACAAAGACTAGCTAATTAATTTTATTAGCCCTCTGTGATACAAAGAGAGCACTTATTCCACGGAGATCAGGTATCTCCATTTGTCCAATGTAGAGCTGTTTTTTCTGCTTTACATCTGAGTCACTCAAATTGTTACCATTCCTCTGCTATTCCAGTTTAATTACACTGTGGCTTCAGTGGTTCCTTAGGGCAGGATCCTGCAGCAGGCATGGGTGACCAGAGCAGCTGACCACATGAATGGCTCTTCTATTACCTGTGCTGCCTGTGGAGTGTGGCTGTGCCAGCCTGCCTCACCTCTCACACCCTTGCTGCTGTTCTCCAAGGTTTTGAACTCTACTCTGTTTTTAAATTGCTTTTTTGGGTTCTTGTTTGTATTCAAAATCTTCCCCTGCCTTTACAGCACTCCCTTTTCTCCTGCTGCCACATCTGTGCCTAATTCAGACACATGTTCAGTGTCTCTAGTCCTCCAATCACAGTCCTAACTGGGTGTCTCTCCCCATTCTCCCTTGGCCATCTTTTCCCTTTCTGCACTTACTTACCTGGCTGCTGCTTCAGTCTTCAACCTGCTCTTGAGTCTTATAACTCTTCTCTATTCTTTTATTTCATCCTTCTTTTCACCATTCTGCATCAATTGTCCCTGGATTGTTGTATGGAGACTTTGTCCTGAAGGTCATTTGAAGTGATGGTCTTGTTTGCTCAGGTGTTGCTCTCCAGGTAAGGATAGTTGAGGGAATAAATACATATTGTGCATAAATACATTATGTGCACAAGCTAATCAGATTTTCAATATTTTTTCCTTCATTACTTTCAGAGGGATTTTGTTCTTATTATTTTTTAAACTCTTATTTTTTATATTCCAAATCCCCATATTTTCTCTCCACATCTGAGAGGTCAGGGATCTAAAAGATCTTTAACTGTGAGAGACATCCATTTTCAGAGATTTGTGCTATGTTTTGTTCTTATTTTTCTTTGATTTTGATTTCCATTGGAGCATAATCTAGAATATGATGATTATCAGCACTGAGCAATAAACACTATGTAACAAACTAAACTCTGGTTTTAATTATTGGGGGTTAATATTTAGATTTAAAAATCACGCAGAGTTAAAGATCAATGTCTTTACCTGTCTGGCAAATGTTTCTTGAGATTAGTCAGACTGGAAAGAATAGACTTTGTCTGTTCCATGTGGTGTGTTGACTTTTGACATCTGTAGATTCATACTTGTGCCCACAGTATCTGGTTCCCTCTGACTTATTGGACCAAGCACCGACCACTCTTCTTTTAAGATGTTATTTCTGTATTTATTGTGCAGATGAGGCAACATTTCTCTCTAAAATATTAAGTCCTCCTTGAAGTAAGCATAGGGTTGGAGACAACAGAAAGATGCAGCCACTCAAAGGAAAACTTTGTAATAGAGTTAATGACCAGAGATGTGAGGAAAAATTAATCAGGAAGGCACAAGGCTGCTGTTCACAGAAGTGATGTGGACAGGAGCAACCAGGAACAAGCCTTTTCTGCTCTCTGGAGGTCTCTGATGTCTGCCTTGGCAAAGTGCCTGCTTCTCCCCACCTCTGATGTCAACATGAGCAGATATAGATGAGAGGGCAAGGAGAAGAAAAAAATTGGGAAACAATAAGTGCTGCTGGTGTTTGTACATTCTGAAGATTTCTGGATGGAAATATACACATGTTCAATGACTGTCACTTTTAAACCCTTTGGAGAAGGTGCAAAGTAAGTCCAGAGCTTGAGTTTGCTGCAGACTTTCAGAACTTTAGCTTTGTTCTGTATTTTTTTGTTACCCCAAGAGCCTGTGTTCTCTGTTTCCATGGCATTTGGCAATTTCATCTGTGTTGCTAGAGCCATAGCAGAAGAGCAAGAGACAGAAGCTGATGGAAGCAGTGAAGTTTTCACTCAAGTCAAATAATTATAATAATTATTAATAATAATTATATATATTATTTTATTATAATTGTGATAATTCTCTGCCAGCTTCAACATCTTTCTCTAGCTTTTGGAACTAAACTGGTACCACATTGCTGTCCTCATCGGTACTGGAGGCAGGACTTGGCTCCATCTGACATCCACTTCAGGGGAGGACTGGGAGGGATGGGCACATGAAGGCATTACAATTGTCCTTATGGATCAGTCCCCTCGGCCTGGAGCCCATTACTAATGGTGGCTTCAAGGAAGGGTGCAGGGATGCCCGGGCTGCACAAGTGGGCAGCACTTCCTGCAGAGTTCTCCTCTTGTTCCCAGCCAGAAACAGGAGGGTTTCTTGGGAATGTTCTTCTTATTCACAGAAATGCCCTATCCTTTCCACTTTCCTCATGATCTCTTGTCCTCAGGACCAGATGAAAGTGATTTGCACAGCTGTGTTTTGTGAAGTGTAAAAAGGCATTTTTAAATAATGTTCACCTTCTTGCCTTTCACTTGCTTCCCAAATCCCTCTTTCTCATGTCAGAAAATATGTACAGAATGGAACAATACATTTTCTTTGTCATTTACTCTTTTGAAACCTCCCTTCTACACTTGTCCCCATTTTTTTTTTCAGCTGCTCTTCATAATTTTTGGGTGCTGCAGAGATTTAGACCAAACTGAAACTAAGTCAGCTATCTCTCCCCTGTACCACTGCCTGCAGAGTACGTGCAACCTTAATTTTTGAAGAGAGGAGGCACTCTCCCAGGGGCATTTCAAAAATCCAAATAAGTTAAAGGTGGCACTCCTTTAATCATAATTTTGAGGACACACTCCAGTAAGTTCGAGGCTTGGCTTACAGAAGGTGTGACATTTTGTGGCTCCTATACAATGATCACCAGAGCATACCTAAGGCTAAGTGAGCAGAACAAGGCATATTTTAATGTTACACATATAAGAAAAAAAAAATTCAATTTCCTTTGTAGTTGTGAAGGTCAGTGACTGGAGAGTTTGCCAGGTGCTCTGCTTAAAAATATCTCTCAAATTTATTTCTGCTCCTGAGTGCTTTGGTGGCCAATTTTTGCCTCAAGAGTCGCTTGGGGATGCTAGGCTGTGATTCTCTGTTGGAGTGGAAACTCTTCATGCTGAGGTGGAAGAGAGTGGCAGGCAGCATACTGCAAAATAAGAGTTTAGTTGGTCTTAGCCCCTGCAAGAGACCCTTGAATAAGAGCAGCTCTCTCCAAGAGGTTGAATTCAAGAGGTGAGCTAGAGAGGGCACGCTCGTAGAGATGCCCACAGTCTGTGGCCCTGCCAGGTCACGGTGCCAGGGTCTGCCCTCGGCTCTGGTGTGTGCCTGCTGGGGTGCACTGCAGGCACAAAGTACCTGAAACTGGCTCTTGTTAAGCACCAGCCCCTGGCTGTGAGCAGAAGTGAGGCAGCTCACCTTAGTCTCAGGTGGGAGTAGTAAACTCTCCTGCTCAGAAAGCACCTTTAGTTAGGTGGAGATTTTCTTGTGCTGTGAACCACAACCTCCCTTTCACCACAATGTATTTCCCTTCTCTGTTTTAAAGGTTTTTCATCATTAAGGAAAGCTTCCTGCTGTATTATGCTGAGAGTGAGAAGAAGAGTTTTGAAAGCAATAAATACTTCAATATCCATCCCAAGGTGAGCAGTGTTTGCACAAGGAGGAAGTTATTTTATTTCTGGCATTCCCTCCCCCTTCCTCCATGGGCCCAGCAAGTGATGAAGAGGTAAGTCCCAGTAAGTCCCAGATATCTCACAGGTCCAGAGAAGCCTCAAAAGAGAAAGAATCATATTGGTATATTTTCAGGATATTTAATGATTCAGCAGACATAGAACTTCTATTTTTTTTTTTACCTGATTGTAGATATATTACCTTGTTTTCATGATCTAATCAACTAATCTTGTGGCTATAAAGGTACTGTTGGCAAAGCCAGTGGTGGGGCTAAGAGCTCCAATTGCCTCTTGTTCCTAACCTGTGCTTGCACTTGTCAGCAGCTGATGGCCCACCTGCCCTCAGTCCTGAGTGGCCTCTGGAGCCACAGGGGGACCCTGTGCTCTGAGCCTGCTTTTGCTCCTCTGTAGTTGCTGGAGGCTGATGTAGCACATGAGCTTCTGGAGGTGCTGATTTCACCCATCCTGGTTAGCCAGCTGCCTGTCTGCCCCACACAGGGCGTGTGAGAACTCAACTGCTGTCAGTGACTCTAATGAATGCACAGCCTCTCTCATGATACCATACTGAATCTGCAACATTTGCCCCTGTTGGGAGATCCCTTCCTCCTTGATGAAACAGTTTCTGCTTCCAAGTTCTAGCTAGCAGCTTTCCCTCCAGGCTGAAAGCAGGACTGCCATCTTTACCTCCTTCCAGTTACTGGCTGAGGGTTTCCTGCTGGCAATGAGAGTCCCTCTGCTCTTCAGGAACTGTGTGTATTGCCCCTCCTGGGCTAGCCAGGGCAGGGGCCAAGAAAGTGACTGAGGGTGAAAGTTCAGTTTCTGGGTAGTTGATAGTTGTACTTGATTTTTCTGACTGATGAGAGTGCTCTGGTTTATCTCCAGGGTGTCATACCCCTGGGAGGCTGCATTGTGGAGCCCAAAGAAGAGGCCAACATGCCTTATGCCATAAAGATCTCTCATGAGGACTTCCATGTAAGTAGATTTCTTTTCTTCTAAAATGCTCCAAACACCACAGAACAGGTTAATGCTGATGAGCAGAGCTGGATTGGCAGTCTTTTCCCTCCCCACCAAGGTATGCCTACCCTCTCTGGACAGACTATCCTCAGAGCAAGGGATCAGCATCCCAAGTCCCCTCAAGGCTTTGCTGCTGCTGCTGCTTTGACAACCAACAAGGAAACTTGCACTTTCTGACACCAGGTTTTCTGATACTAGCAGGCCAGTAGACAGATTCTCAGGAGCCCTAGAGCCCATGTTGCCCTATCAGTTTTATTCCTCATGTGACTCTTTGCTGTGTGCACACTTCCCAATGTGTGGTAGGCCTAGGTCATATTTGCTCCCGTGTGATGCTTCTTCTGGAGGTGGAAGACTGTGGTGGGCTCTCCTCTCATCACAGCTGTGTCCAGTTTGTGCCATGAGTGCACAGAGGTGCAGAAGGCACCAGCCTCTCTAACCTGGGTTTTTTTCCCCTCCCCTCCCCTCTTCCAGGGTAACATTGTTCTAGCAGCTGAATCAGAGTTTGAGCAGGCTCAGTGGCTGGAGATGCTACAGGAGTCTGGAAAAGTGTAAGCTTCTTTCTATTCCTTATTTGCTTTGATCTGCTCTGTAGATGTGCAAAGAATAAAGAGGAAGAAGCCTGACTAGAAGGGCTATGGGGAGTCAGACAAGATCCTCAAAAACAGTGAGAGCTTCACTTGCCTCCTAGACCCATCCTTTCTCTAAAGGGAAGTGCTCTAAAACTGATGCAAAGCTTCCTGCCTTGTTGTGCAGTGTGTGTGCAGTGTGGCTCCCTGCTCACCAGCCCAGGCTGTCATCTGCCAAGTGCAGATACACCGAGTTCCATCTGCTGTCCCTGTCTCGTGCCTCAGAGAGGTGGGACCTGGCTCTGAATGGGAGCCCTCCTGGTTTGTTTTGTGTGGGGAGCAAGGTTTGCAGGCTTGGCAGAAGGGGGGTCAGACAGCCTCTCTGTATGAACTGGGGCTAAAGTAAGAGCAGAACAGGCGTGACATGAAGCTAGTGAGCAGCTGCCCACGTGGCTCTACGTCCTGCTATGAGCAGGGCCCTTGCCAGCTCAGTACTGATCAATGGCAGTAATTGTGATGCAGTTCTGTGTCCGTGGGGTGTGCGTTCCTTCTGCCCAGATCTGCGGCCGCTCAGGCCATGCAGCAGCAGGATTTGGCCTCTCAAAACAGTTTAACTGTGAAAAGTGGAGGCAGCCTAAATCCCAGGAGAGGCATTGTTAGCAAAACATTTCCAGCCCACTTGCAGGGCTGAGAGGGTTTGATTGCTGTGTGCATTCAGTACTGGTTCACACTCTGCTGAGAATGCTGGACAGAGATTTGCAGTTTGTTGACCTCCAGCTCTGCAATCCCCCAGCACCCGGGAGCCTGACAATGCCATGAGCAGCTGTACTGCAAAACCAGAGCAGGCTCCTTCTTAATCTCAGCAGATGCAGAAAGAGATAACACTTAAACAGGGATTTAACTTTCCCAAATAAGATATAGAAACTTCCTGGGTCTGTAGGGCAGAGCCTACCATTCAGCTATGAGGCTTAAAGCAATGAGCATTTTTCTTTGCCCTTCCTGGCTGCATTACAATGCGTGTGGTCTCTTGTCACTGGAGGGACAAAAGCTGTTTAACTTGTAGTACCAGTGTGTGCATGTATGTGTCCATGCTAAGGCAATATAGCAGTTAATTTCAATGTTGTGAGGCTCAAAATGTTGATTTGTAATTAATGGGGAACATAATGTTATGGTGGATCAGCCCAAGCCAAGCTCTGTGCTGCCACAGTGTGCTTGGCTTTGGTGCTGGGGCAAGCTGTTCCCTCCGTGGTAGTGTATGAACTGCAACACAAAGCTGTCCATTGAAGATTCATGGGAGCAGGAGTCCCCTGGGACACAAGACCCAAGGCAAAGGTCTGCCCCCCACTTGGCACGAGCAGCCTTGGCCACTGCAGAGTAGAAGTGACAGACACAGAGTTAGCCCTTGAGCAGTTTGGAGATTTTTATTGAATAACACCAGTCTGCACTTGCCTTTGCCAATGTTAAGATGAACTATTGCCAATGGCAATGATTTGGGACCAAGCTCATCTTTCAGATGTGTGTGGGAGGGAAGGAGGAAGGCAGCACAACTCAAGAAGGAGACACACAAGTAAGCCCTGCACGGTTGCCTCTGTCACAGAGCCAGCCTTTTCTCCTGTCCATGCTTTACTATTCCAGCAGTAGCATTTAAAACAGAAGCTAGAAGTGGCTGCTATCATACAGCAAACCACCTGCACCTAGTTGAAAATCTGCCTGAGACACCCTTCCTCCCCTCTCTGCTTCTGTTCTTTCATCAGAGAGTGGTGCAGCTCCAGTGCCAGTCTCATCAGCGCTGATGGTAGCCTACATGTGAGGAAAAGCACAGATTATGTGATTTAATGGGGTCAGGTTGTGAGCTAAACAGCAGCCAGAAAGGCCAGCATGGGCCAATAAATTGATCTGCAGTGAATAGAAAAGCTAAAAGAATACAGCTGAATTATTCTAGGCAATCTGTTGTAATGTTCTTTTGTTCCTAGATGGAGATTGTACTGCCAGTGGCACTGCAGCACTTAACCAGGATCATCTGCTGTTTTCATCATTATTTAAAGCTGACCAAATAAAACCCACAAAAAACCAAAAACCCCACCAAAAAAAAACCTAAAAATAAATATAGATGAAGGAGGAAAAACAAATCCAGGCTGGGAAGAGTCCTCTGTCCTTTGTTTCAATTTTGTCCACTGCCTCTTTCCATCTGAGCAGGGTCATGTGTGTGTGCCTGCACAACTGGTTACTGCCTCCACCATCACAGTCTGCTCGGTGATCCCTTCAGCTCCTCACTCCTTTCCAGACCTCCTGCCCTGATAGGGAAATGCCTTATTCAGTGCAGAGGGGAACTGATGGGCTCTCCACACTTCCAAAGTGTTGTGGCTCGAACTTACTACACTTGCCAGACTGTGAAAGCTTTTTGGAAATGCACAAAGGCCTGACTCCCAGGCTGCCAGGTTCTCTTCCTACCCAGAGAGGCTTTGCTGCTGCTAGTGGGGGAGAGGGGCACACATAACCTCTCTCTGCCCACAGCAGCATTCCCTGAACTGATAGGAAGTAAACTTTGTGGGCAATGCAGGAAAAAAAAGGTAACATAGTACTTATGTCCTGTGGACTATAAAGTGCTAAGTGTCTCCAAAAATTGGCTCCCAAAAAAGGTAAAATGCAGCCAAAGCTAGAGATATTCCCAGTGCTGCAGAAGGACTGGAACAGACAGTGATTGAGATGCATATGTGACGTAGATTCTCTACAGCTTTGGGGCTTTTTTTCAGGCAGGGGCTTTCTACTTGTCCCTTGAGCCTTCCTGGCCCTGTGCTTTCCAATACTTTAAGCAATGTAGCTTTTTCTGATGAAAACTCACTTAGCAAGAAATACAAAATAAAAGAAGCCCTTGCTTGCCCCTCAGCTGAAGCCATAGCCTGGTACATCCCTGAAGCTGTGCTTATACCAGCACTGTTTCCAGCAGAGGGAGGAATAAAAGCTCAAATGCTACAGTGATACAAGTGCATTTTCTACATCACACAGCAGTGGGTATAGTAACCTTTGAGTAACAGAAATGTCTTGGTGGTCTGGGGAAGGGAGAGAGCACTGAAAAGGTAAATCCATAAACAGACACTCTAAAGGTTACAGATGTTTTGAAACCCTCCATGTAAACATATGATAAACTGTCATTCCCCCCGCTCCCATCTTGAGCTGTTTGCTTCTCTGGGATCAGATTTGTCCTATAGCAGGGAATGTTAGTGAGAAAACACATTCACACCCACATGTTCTCACTCAAGATGAAGATGTCTACCTGTGGGCAAAACAACACCTTTTAAATCAGTGTTCTAATTTCCTCTCTACTCTAGAAATAGCCTCATTAGCTGACAAGAAACACATATACCTGCAAAGAGCATGGGCTGCTGAAGCTGTGAGCTGGCTGGTCCTTGGAGTGCTGTGTGTTTAATTTACTTGTCTGGCTTTTGTAAGAGACAAAGTACAGCTTGCCTTGAAATAAGAGATTGCCAATTTAGCACTTTCCAAAAAGCTGTAATTTCAAATTGTTTGCAAAGAGGCCCAGTACAGGAAGTTTTGCAGATATTTAATATTTATAAGATCACTTAGGATTTAACAAAGATGGCAAAATTTCTGGGCAACAAGTGCTGTTCCAGCATGCACATCTATACAAACAGATTGGATTCAATTTTATGTATGTTTTCATGCTATGCATTTTATATGTGTAGATTTTTTTCTAATGAAACAGAATAGAAGTGAGCAGCAAACTCCATTTCTGGTTCTGTTTTTGGGTTTTGTGTGTCCTTGTCCTTGGTGTTTAGTATCTGTATTAAAGCCTAACCTGTCTGTCAGCTCGATCAGTAATGGGTAGCTGCTCTACAGGCCCTTTTTTTTAGCTTTGCTTCATAAAGTGCTAAAGACACAGCTGCCTGAGCTGGCCAGTCATCCTGCAATAACCCAAGGTGCTCTTTGAATACGCCAACTTCCTTTAACATTCCCTACTTGCCAGCATCTTGTCTGACCTTTATCTCTGGTTCTTCATTGTCAGGAAAAAGCACTTGACTCATGGTGTAGGGCCAGACACCGAGTCCTAGTGGCTTACAGCTTTAGCAGAGGAGGGGTTGATTAGTTCCAGGATGGATGATGGATACCAGGAAGACTGAAGGTAGAAGGCCATAGGAAGGATTCAATAAGTGGTTGAAGTCTGAAGGGGAAGAGTGACTCTAACAGCAAAATATTCAAAAGGCTGCAGAAGACAATGTTGCTGGCAGTGGGAAGTTACTAGAGTTAAAATCTAAAATCTGATTCTAAAGTCTGTCATTTAAAGGGTTCCAGATATGTCCTGTTGCAGTTGGAGGCTGTGGATGTGCTGGATTGGTCTGGAGAGCCCTCAAAATTAAGCTCAGTATAGAAACCTCCAAAACACTGGAAAAACATTTGAATAGCTGTGGGGTGATGACATACAGCCCTTGTACTAAAAAAAAAAATAAAAAAATCCAAATGCCCGGGAAATTTCTCCAATTCATTTGTGGAGAAAACTTTTAGAGATTCATGGTCTCAACTGGTGAGAGTCTGTCTGTTGGAATTCCTTGGTTTGCTAGGCTGGGTCTCCTGTCCTAGTCCATGGGACCCTTAGCTCTCTTATGTTGCCTGCTTTGTGTCTGTTCTCCCTAGGACCTGGAAGAATGCCCAGCTGGGAGAAGCCATGATCGAGAGCCTGGAAGCTCAAGGACTACAGCTGGCCAAGGAGAAACAGGAATATTTAGGTAGGAAACTCTTACTTTGAAAAGCCATAAAGGCCAAAACAGTAATTTTGCTTTTCCTGGAATTGTCGGTGTGATCAAGCCAAGTGGCTACAGGTTTCCTCTGGATGAAGCTTTTGAGTAGTCAGCAGCTGAAATTCAGGTCTGAAGGGAGTCAAAACATGCAAAAGTTAAGGTGGGATCTGGACATCTGTGTGGAGTGTGAAGGGGGAACATGCTTTGCCCAACATTCTGCAGTCCTCCATGGCTCATCTGTGCAAATATTTGCTACCCCTGAGAGGTTTGGATGTGCTGGTTTCAGCTGCTTACAGGCAAACAGACAATACCTCCCTGAATCAGACAGGACTGATACTTCTGAGGTTAGTCACAGCTTTTCATACATGAGTTTTCTTCACCTAGCTGGTGGGTTTTTTTGTCTTACTCTACTTGATCCTTGTCTTTGCTCACGCTGTTCATGTAGGAAGTGGGAGCATTTCCATGGGCTTGTTTGGAAGTATCTAATGACAGTGGCTGATTTGTAGAGTGGAGAAAGAACAGTTGCTCCAGATGAACATAAAATAATTTAGGTATAAAGAGAGGTAGATTATGTAATCCAATCCCCTATTTAGGGACCAGCTCTGCAGGGTCTGATACCTTGGATACTCTGACTGCCTTGGGAGGTCCAGTTATCTCTTCCCTGCATTGCCTATAGGAAGACCCAAGGGAGCTTAGCCCTTTTAACCAAGATGCCCTCTAAATTACAGCATTCCCCAGGTCTAAGGAGCCTTCTGACCTGGGAGCTGCAGGTCATGAGTGTGGGCCCAGCAACTTGTCTGGAGAGTTATCTGCTTTCAATAAGATAGCAGAAATTTGGGTGCTTCAGGTTGGTGATGCCTTGAGCAGGAGCTCGTGGTACCTACCCCTAATTGTCAAGCCACTGGAGGAGTCTTAAGGAGCTTTCTGCATTTCTGCATCCACACTGGTCAGGGCTGATCTCAGTGTATGGTCTCACATGTAACAGTGATCATAACTCAAGTCTCAAGGCACGTTTATTCTGTCCATCTGAGCACCATTCACACATGTGAGGTGATGGATGGGCTCATACGTGGGCAGGCAGGGAGAAGTGGTTCCATGTCTGCCAAAGGAATAACAGGGGATGCTGAGAGGAGGACCTGAAGGGACAGAAACACAAGGAAAATTAGAAACAGGTAAGTTTTGTCAAACTATTATTTTGCAACCACCAAAGTAAACTAAAGGGCTTAAAAGACTAAAGAGGTCTTTAGTATGATAAAAAAAAGGTGATGGATGTATAGAGGAAAACACATTCTGTGGCAAACAGGAGATATTTGGAATATAAAATATGTATTTCCCTGTGTTCCTTGGTCCATTACAAGAACATTCAGAGCTGGTCAATTGTCACAGTTGGTTACTTTCTTTTGACAGGAACTGTCTATTTCTATATAAGTGCTAAGGCTTCTGCCTCATAAACTTTACCTTCAATGACCTGTGTCCATCCTGTAGTCGTGCTTTGCGGTCAGGCACTGTTCCTGGAAGCGGGTCAAGGTTCTCTGGAGGAACACTGCTCTGAGGAATTTCTTGAATCCACACTGAGTTATCCTCCACCCAGCTGGCATCTAGGTTTCACAGTCAGACATGGACTTTACAGAAGCCCATCAAGTCCAGGGCTTGGGCCTTCCAGGAGGGGCAGAAGAGGGAAGGTGGGAGAGCCTCTGTGTAATTACAGTGTATTTGTGCTGGGCTCTGCCCAGAGAGAGAGAGTGGGAAAGAAAGGCAGCAGTGGTGCTCAGCAGAGCTTTGGTAATGTTACACTATTTCTCTGGCACCAGCAGCCCTGCTCTGGGCAGGAGGTAGAGGTCAGCTAGAAGTAGTAATCCTGCCAGCAGCACTAACCTTGTCAGGTCCTCAGTACCAGGGAAACCAGCAGCACCTCACTCACCTGACATGGGGAAGATAGAAGTGCTGCAGTCAATCTGCCCCTGCTCCCTGCACTGCCAGGTGGCAGAGCTGAGAGCTGAACCTGAGGCTTGACCGTGAGGAGAGTTTCTGTCTGGATTCCTGTGAGCCTGCCTGAGAGCTGCCTGAGGCAGAGGACCTTAACTGGGAGCTAGCACAGCACAGGGGCACCAGGCTGCAGGGTGAGGACCAGAGCACAGCCTCTGCTGGGTGTGTGTGTCTTCGGCAGACCAGAGCAACTGATGTGGAGGGGAACTGCTCTGTACAGCAGAAATTTTGTGGCTAAGTTAGGGATTGATTTCTGGGCTTGGCTGGGACATCCCAAGGGGACAATAGGGAGTTGGCAGTGCTGCCCATAGGGCTAAGGAGAGGATGGTGGGCTAGGCAGGTGAGGATGGGGCATTGAGCTGCAGGAAAACTGACTGCTGCTACATGTTGTGTGACCCTCTGCATTCACTTGACCTTTCTGTGCCTTGCTCCTTATCTGTGAAGCAGAGATAAGAATATTTTCCTGACTCAGCTAGAGGATGGTGAAGGATGGTTCATTAATGCTCTTTAAGACCATTGTGTGGAAACCTTAGGAGTAAAAAGCAATATGCTTGTTTAGTTTATTAAGTTATTTGGCAGGAGGGAAGTTATAGAACATCCCATTAGTTCCATCTCAGCCTTTGGAGCCTCCCAGACAGATACACACAAAGAATAGGGAAAGCTGCATTTTCAAGCTTCAAAGAGTCAGTGTTTCTTGTTTGTAAATATCCCCAGGATATAAAATGCTTTTCTCTGTGCTTGGACTTTTTTTTGTGTGCTTGCAGATAAACTAATGGAAGAAACAGAAGAGTTATGTCTGCAGAGGGAGCAAAAAGAGGTGAGCTCATCACAAGCCAACTTTCTTCAGCTGCCATGTGGCAGGGCTGGGAGGCTGGGGCTTGTTGGTTTGAAGGCTTGTCAGTGTTCAGGGAGAGAGGCTTGTGGAGGCATGAGAGTCTCCAGCCAACCTCTGGGTCCTGTGGATGAAGAGAGGAATAAGGCCTGTGCCTTATTGGGTCATGGGGGTGTATCCCTGCTCCCTTTCCCTGCTACTTTGCATGCAGCAGTTTTGTCATTATGACTCCAGGAGGACCGGGGAGGAAGAGCAAATGAAATTCGTAATCACTGGATTGCATTACACAATTGTTATCTGGCAGATTCAAGAAGATTGTGGCAATTAAGAACCATCTCCACAGTTAGAAAACAAGTAAACAAACATTGTTCTAACATAGAGATACTGTTGAGAGAAACAAGGAGCACAAGAAACAATGCAGTTTGTTCTTTGAAAACAACAGAGATGGGGAGAATAAAAAATGTTGCACTAGGGAAAAGTCAAGAGAGCACTCCCTTAGATGTGACTATTATACCTTAATTTGCCTTAGAATAAAATGGTTTGGGTTGGAAGGGACCTTAAAGATCATCTCATTCCAACCCCCCTGCCATGGGCAGGGATGGACATCTTCCACTAGGCCAGGTTGCCTTATGAACTTTATAATTACTTTTCAAACTATTCCTAACTTACAATTGCTTAATATGATAAAAGTATCACATCCTTATATTTACCAATCCAAATCTATACCAATTTTTATAGCACCATCATAAAGTCATGGCAAGATAGCTGTGCAAATGGATTGTCCTATTAGGATGTTGGAAAGTCTGCATGGATATGGGCCACCATGTTACAATGTTGGAAAGTGGCTCATGCTCTTTTCCAGTTAATCCAAAATGACTGTTGAGGTCTCCTTAGGAAAAGATGACAATGCTGACCTAGGCTTCTCAGGCCTGTATTTTTCTTGCCTTTCTGGAGAGCTAAAATCCAAAAGTGGCTTGGACACATGCTAAGGGCTAAGCTCCTCTTGCCTTTGCAGAGAGACATCTCCCGCTGGTGAGGGAGCCTGCTGCACAGCCCGCAGCCACAGGGAGGGAACTGGCCTTGTCTGAAGATCTTGGAACAAATCTCTGCTCTTCCAAAGCCGTGCACAGTAACTCCAGTGCCCACAAAGAGCAGAAAGGCTGGGTTAGTTTGAGGGAGTTTGGTGCTGTGAGAGACTGAATGTAGAGTTCACTGAACTGTGGTTTGACCCTCTGGGAAGGCTTGACCCTAAAGGCTTCAAAGCAGTATGCTGGGAAAGCAGCTTGAACTGTGTACCTGCACCATGGAGCAAGAGTCTTATTATGAATTTATCCAGTGCCAGCGCTGTTTTGTGACTGGCATGGGCCTGTAACAGGAGTTCTGCACAGCAGCTATGGCTGCAAGAGGCCCTGACCAGGAGAGGGACCCTTGCTGAATTTTGTTTCTGTCTTTTTTCATCTGCAGTAGGTCTCAGGGCAACTGCTTCCTCTAGACTAGGGGAAGAGACTGTTTCACTGTGTGAAGGACAGCTTGTGGTGTTTGTTGTTCTCCAAGCATGGTTTTATCAGCACAAAGATAGTGATAGGCTGACTAAACTGTGCAAAGCTGTAACTGAATGGTTTGTTTTCCTGCCCCAGTGGGGGTGAGAAGAAAGGCTGAGCTGACAGAAGTATCACACTTCAGGCACAGTAATTCTGGGGCTGCAGCGTTCTGAGGCTTTTCTGTATCTGCACTTAAGGGTGCCTGAAAACGGTACACACGAGTCCAGCGTTCCCAGGGAGTTTTGGACCTCCTGGATTTATGTGGCTGAGCTCACCCGTGCAGGGAGCATGTCTGAGATTTCCAGATGCTTGGTAACCTGACTGGGACTTCTGGACGTCTGAAAATCCCCAGCCAACCACAAATCCTTCTAATTGCCCCTGGACAAAAGTGTGGTGGAGTCAGACACCCTGTAGCTCTGCACAGCTTGGGTTAAATGCCATGTAAAAAGTCCCAGGCATTGTTAACAAGGAAGCCTCTCCTAACTGTGTTGGCAGAGTGCAATCCTGTCTTCTCTCTCGGAGCAGGAACTCGAGCGCCTGAACCAGATGCTGGAGGCAGAGAAGCAGCGTTTTGAGGAGGTGGTGCGGGAGCTGCGGCTGGAGCAGGAGGAGATCAGGCGGTACGGCAGCAGGGCAAGGGCACGGCTCCCACACCGGGCAAGAGCTCCGCTGTGGTGGGGAATCAAAACAGCCTGGAAAATCCACCTATTTTGTGTATGCAGGGAGGAGATGCTACATTGACCAAAACGGGAGTGGTTGTGGGCTCTTTACCTGCATTTGCTATTGCTTGTGACCAACAGAATACAGCTTAGCTTCGTTTTGCACTCAGGCCTCCAGCAATTTAATTTCAAAGTGCTGGGACACAAGCAACCCCCAGATTACCTGGCAATGGACATGTGCAAGAGAAGATTTCAGAGAGGCCATTAGTTGTTACCTTACCAAGATTAGTTTTGTCATTTTTAATGTTAACTATGCAAAATATGAGCAGCAAATGTACTTAAAAATAGAAGGATCCAAGTGCTTTGCCCTGAGTGTTGAAAGGGCATTTTTTGCTATCACTCTCTCTCTTTTTTTTTTTTTTTTTTTTTCCCAATTACATCTC
>VYXF01002413.1:479781-510327 GCA_013397295.1 Polioptila caerulea
CTCTCCTTTTTTTTTTTTTTTTTCTCCCTAAGTAACATCTCAGAAAAGCCAGTGTGATTTTGCAAACTATTTTTGTTCTCATAGGCTCTGCTTAGATGTGACTGCTCTGTCTGAGCTCTTTCAGTTGCAACCGTGGCTCTGCCCTTGCTGGAGAAGCACAGTAACTCTTGGGTTGGGTTTGATGACCAGGAGGCACAGTCGAGTTCCTGGACACCTGTAGTGTGTCCAAGGCAGGGTGTGATGCTTCCTGGCAAACTCCTGGCTCTCCAGGACTGGCTATACCAACTGCTGGTTGCAGGTCCTGCACCAGGAGACCCACAGCCTGCACAGCCTAGGTTCAGTCTGTGGGGCTTTTGTTCCCCTGCAATAGCTGTCACCCTTCTGCTTCTTTAGGGAACTGGAGCTCACAGCCCGCTCCCTTAAAGGAGTGGAGGAAGAAAAGAAAGAGTTGCGAAGCCTGACACAGTCCTTACAGAACACCCTAGAGGTGAGTGGCCACTCCTCCCCTCTGAGTGACAGCATTTTGGCCTGAAAGCAGTGCTGTCCCGTGGAATGAATCCTGTGTCTGCTAATGCCAGAGTTGAAGTGCTGTACAGATGGGCAGGTTCATTTGGTAGCTGATATGAACACCAAAATCCCCTGCAGAAAAGGATGAGAAATGACACAGAGCACAACTGAACCAAGATTTTCTCATCAGTGCCAGGTGATATGGTGGTAGGACAATAACCATAATAAGTTGTAGTTTAGGAAGCTTAAGTGGAACAGAAGGGGAGAATTTTTACNTTCATTTTGTAGCTGATATGAACACCAACATCCCCCGCAGAAAAGGATGAGAAATGACACAGAGCACAACTGAACCAAGATTTTCTCATCAGTGCCAAGTGATATGGTGGTAGGACAATGACCATAGTAAGTTGTAGTTTAGGAAGCTTAAGTGGAACAGAAGGGGAGAATTTTTACCAGATGGGCAGGCAGGCAGTCAGAGAAGCTGAGGAACCTTCATCGTGGACTGTTTTCAGACTGTAAACAGCCACAGCTGACCATGTCCTGCTGGGCTGACAGACTGGCCTGAACAGCAGGCTGGACAAGAGCCTACTGGAAGGTCCCTTCCAACCAACATGGCTTTAAATCTGTGATCACCATTTTTTTTTTTTCAACTGAGCCCCCCTACCTTCTGGTGGAATTTGAAGCAGCAGAGGGGCATATTTTGTTCACAGAAGGGAGCATGATTCCCANCATGACTTTAATTTTGTCATTTTTTTTTTTTTTTTTTCAACTGAGCCCCCCTACCTTCTGGTGGAATTTGAAGCAGCAGAGGGGCATATTTTGTTCACAGAAGGGAGCATGATTCCCAAGGAAATAATGTACCACATGGGAATCTAGGATACAGAGTCTTGATATATTAAAACCTTTCCTTTTTGGTGGATTTGTGGAAAGTGTCTTTTCTAAATGTATACAGTTTGTGAAATTTCCACACAGTTGGCATTCTGAAGCTGCAAGGTCATCTTTAATACTTGTGTCAGATCCTGCAAGTTTGTCCAAAAATCTGTTCCTTTGAGCTCTTTTCCTTGTCTGCAGTTATGAAAAAAAGAACTGGAAAGCTATGGAAGTACCATTCCTGCCCTAATTGCACACTTCAGAGGCAAACAGTGAGGTGTGTCCTATTGCCTACAGTTAGAGGTACCACAGAGGGGGTGCCTCCAGTTCCTGCTAAGGAACAAGTGGAGCAGGGAAGGCAGGGAACCTGCCTGCATCTGTGATGCACCAGGGAAGCACAGGGTTCCAGTCCCTGAGCTGTGTCCTTACTAGCATATCACATCAAAGCAGCCTGCTGGTTCACCCCTTCATAGCAAAGGCTATGGTGGAGGCTTACTCCCCATGAAGCAGGTATGAAATGAAACCCAAATTTGTTACTCCCTTGTTTAACCTGAATGAGACATGTGGATGTAAGGATGGATGCACTCAGTAAGGAAGACCCAGGCAGGAACAGGAGCAGAAACATTAGATTTAGCTGATACTCACAATCTCTGTCCTTCTTCAAGGAGCTCTCCCTGGAAAAACAGCAAATGCTGGAGATGCTGGAAGAAAATGAGGGCCAGGTCCCACCTCCAACCAGCCCCAGCAAGGAGCAAAACCCCATCTGGGGACTGCACTGCAGCCTGCGACAGATTGAAGAGAAGATGCAGCAACTTCTGCAGGAGAAACTCCTGGCAGAGAAAAGGTGAAGTGGGGAAAGAGGACACTTCTGCTCAGGCTTAGTGGTGCCAGATGATGTGACTGTCTGCTGACTTGCTTTTTGGTTGCCAGCACCAGACAAGTCTGGAAGGTCGTCTGGTTCCAATGGCAGGAGTTCAGTTTACAAATCCTTCAAAGGAGACAGAGTGAGACAGGGCAGCAGAACTTGCTCCCAGTTGGGCCTGCTCCTTTCAAACCAGGACTTGGGCATGTGAAGGCATTCATGGCCTGTCCATAAGGAGTGTTTGGTGCTCCTGGACCTCATATGGGAGTTGAGAATATTCAAGAATTGTCCACCTGGCTTTCTCCAGCAGTGCCTGTGTTATTGGAATGGAGCACACAGTGCTCCTGTTAGTGTCTCTTTGCTCTGGGCAGTCAGGTAGTCGAGCGTGCCCCATCATGATACTGAGCTCCTTTCCTTCCTGTGAGTGGTGTTGGGGTGGGAATGGTCATCTTTCTTTGCTGTGCCATGCACCAGGATGAAGGAGAATGAGGAGCGGTCTCGAGCACTGGAGGAGGAGCGGGAGTTTTACTCTTCCCAGTCGCAAGCGCTGCAGAACTCGCTCTTGGAGCTGACTGCAGAGAAACAGCAGGCAGAGAGAGACCTCAAGGTATCCCCTGCATGTGTCACATATTGCTGTCCCTGGGCTCAGAGTGCTTCCATTTTCTTTTTCAGTTCATTCCCTATCAAGCCAAACTCTTGGTTTTATTTAGTTTTCACATTGTGGTCATAAATCTTCATTAGCTGTGTTTCATATTGCCCCTGTATCCTGGCCTGCATCCAAAGCAGAGTAGCAGGCAGGGTGAGGGAGGTGACTCTGCTCCTCTGCTCCACCCTGGTGAGGCCCCACCTGCAGTGCTGTACCCACCTCTGGAAGGACATCGACCTGCTGGAGTGAGCCCAGAGGAGGACCACAAAGGTGCTTGGAGGGCTGGAGTACCTCTGCTGTGAAGACAGGCTGAGAGAGTTGGGGCTGTTTGGCCTAGGCAAGAGAAGGCTCTGAGAAAGAAACCTTATAGCTCTTCCAGTGCCTAAAGGTGTCTACAAGAGGGCTGGAGAGGGAGTTTTTACAAGGACATGTAGTGATAGGACAGGTGAGATAGGCTTCAAACTGAAAGAGGTTTAGGTTAGGTATTAGAAAGAAATTATTTACTATGATGTGAGGGTGGTGAGCCATTGAAACAAGTTGCTCAGAGAAGTTGTGGTTATTCCATCCCTGGAAGTGTTCAGGACTGGGTTGGATGGAGCTCTGAGAAACCTGGTCTGGTGAAAATTATCCCTCCCCATGGCCAAGGGGTTGGAATAAGATGATCTTTAAGGTCTCTTCCTACCCAAAGCACCCTGATATCATGGTAACACATGAAATTGCCATCTTATATCAATGTAATACTACTATTTATTTTCATATCCTAAAGCCTGATTAATCCATTCAGTACAAGGTTTTTTATTTACTACTGTGAAAGCAAAATCTATAGATGGAGGGAAGAAAAAAAAGTAGAAGAGGAAAGTAGACACAATCAAAAATAAAGATGATTTCAAAGAAATGTTAATATGGATGTTACAGATCTGAGCAGACATCTTCCCTCCTCACTTGTGCTCAGAAAACCAAGCTTAAGACTTTTAAATCTTTAGTAACCTCTGCAAGAACTTGGGTTCAAAAGCAGAGGAATTCAGCTGAGGGACCAGCTCTCCTTCATAACAGACAATACATTAACCTATGCAAAGGTAGCTGGAGAAAGTATGGTATTTTATTTAAGTCTAAACAATGTAAAAGTTATGTTAATAATTGGCTGTTTGACAGTCAACCGCCTTATACAAATGTTTTGTCAAAAAAAAAGCTGGTTTGTATTCTTTATCCTGCACCTCCAATATTTTCTTATCTTGTTATCTTCTACTTGGCCAGACTAAAGCTAAGTTGACCTAAGCTGTGTAGTCTTTTTCATCTGCTAAAATAGTACTGTATTTCTAACTTCTGTTGTGTTTTGTTTCTGAAACGAAGCACTGTACATCCCTTTGTGGGAATTGACTGCCTTTATCTCAAGTCTGTCTCAGCTGAATTGATGTCCTTCTGTTCCTGCTCAGCTGCAAGTACTTGCATTAGCACAAATTCATGTGTTGAAATACCATCTCTCGTTCCATATGGTTTATGCAATGGGAGGAAAACTGTGAAAAATGAAGTCAAAGTAGAGGAGAATTACTATAATAGTCTGGACTTCAGGTTCTGTCTGAAGACATGAGAAACGACTTTATGTTGCCTTGCAATGTTTCTAAGGATTTACATCACTGTTGTCTTTTCATTTTCATCCATGCCAAGTTCCTCACAGGCCTTGTGAGTTACCAGGGTATTTACTGAGAAACAAGCTGCTTTTCAGCAATTCTTATTTTCTTCCTCAGGCTGAAGTGAAGGTACGCATGGATCTGGAGAGGAGATTGAGAGAAGCTGAGGAAGCGTTGCAGAGCTTGGAACAAGGTTTAAATTCTCTGAATTGCAACAAGGAGAAAGAGAAGAAGATGAAAGCAGATGTCAGTAACTTGAGAAGTAAGTTAGTCATCCATCTTCTCTACTGATGAGCAAACTCAAGAGAGGAAATATTTCTGCCTATCTTCCCAGACACAAAAAGAAGATTCTGAATTAGCAAAGCTGCACATACGTGTGGTCTTCCTACTTCTTGTACCTCCACCACACCTCTCCTTTGAGGAGCCATAACATGCTATGCAGGTAGTTGGTGTTTTGCCTTGAAAGGAGGTTGAAATTATTCCAGCCTATCAAAGGAGCATGGAATTATTCCAGCCTTCTCTGTTGGGTGGAAGGCAAACATAGAGATAAGCAAATACTTTCCAAAATGTCAAACAGGGAAGCCATGGCAGAGCTATAGAAACTGACTTCTGACTAGGTCAGAGTTATAAGGAGTCCTCTGATTCCCCTCAAGGCTTTATTTCTCAGCCTTGGTTACAAGAATATCACCAGTTTAAGGAGGCCCATGGTTGCTGTAGCAACGTGCTGGTAGATGACCCAGAAGGTGAAGTTTGGATCTTTACTGAGAGCTGAATCACTGCATCAGCCCAGAGTCAGGTGTAAGACTGATGTTCCTCACAGGTTATCCCTGTTTCTTTGCCTTTTTTTTTTTTTTGGTTTGTTTGGGTTGGGTCTTTTTGGGTTCTCTTGGGGGGCATTACCCTGGCATTTGGCTTGAGTCAGGCTTGAGAACTGACATTAGCAGCTTCAACTGAGTGAAATCCTGCGTGTTTTCCATGCTCAAGTTATAGTGCAGGGAGAAGCCTTTATGAAGATGCCGTGTCTGTACAGTTAAGGCTTCATTTCAGTGAAGGGTGGATGTACTGGACCAATATCGAAAAGTCAAAAAGTCCTGTGGTATTCTGAGCACTGTTAGGTAAATAGGGATAAATAAATGTATAAACAGTTATATATCTATTCACATACTTATAATTTATATATATTTAAATAAAACAAGTATTATTCGGTAGTTTCTACATAAGATTTCTGAACAGAGAAAAACAGGCATTATTCTGAACTTCATCCCACTGGCTCAGAGCCATGGTAAGAAAACAGAGCTAAAGTGGATGTGTTAAGCTCAGCATTCAAGTAGAGCTTCTCAAGGCATAAGTGAGTAACTGGTACTGAATGTCTTCTGGTATTTCCAACCTTAGATTTTGGGGGGTGTTTTCTTCAAAAGAGTAAAAATGTACTGATGAGCAGAGCACTAGAGAAAATAAGGGACTAGCAATGTTTCTTGTAACATTAGTCCCAGCACAGATTGCCTCAGTCCTTCCAAGTGGTTCCTGCAGCTCTGCCCTGCCCTTTACAGAAGAGTTTGGGCACATTGGTACATGATGCCTTCGAACAGCAAGGGACCAGCAACAGGCAGGGGGACAGCAAGACTGGAACTGGTCAGACCATAAGAGGGGAAATGGGCCAAGAAAAGCAGTTTGTGTGGCAGATCAGGGCAGAAAAACGTCAGAGTTTGGACATGGGTCTTTTCTTGGAGCCCATAGTATATGTAACTATGTGCTAGTATTTGCTATGCTGTTAGGAAATCCCTTACCATGTATGGCCTAGGCATGTGTGCCTGTGTTGGTGTTGCCAACACCTTCCTTTCCCAGTTAGACCTGACTGGTTTTAGAAGTCCTTCAAAGAAAGTATGATGAGCAAGGCTTCAGAGTTGAGAAGTTTTATCACAGTATCAAAGGCTTTTGGCAGCGGAATCATGAGCAGTTGTGAGAACCACTGATGTGGAATGGGTGGCTGCAGTTCTTTCTAAATTTGAGTATGCATTTGCTGGGAACTGGAGGTTTTTGTCACTTTGAAAACGAACATTTGAAAATGCTGTTTCTGATATATGCTGGAGCTTTATGGCTTGTTGTTCATGAAGGTCATCATTACCTGGCTCAGCCCACCAACGAGCGCAGTCCCTGTGACTGGTTCCTTGCTTGGAGTGCCTGTCCCATCGCTGTTACGGTGGTGTTCTCCCCCCAGAGTTCTTTGAAGAGTGCATCCGCAATGCTGAGCTGGAGGCCAAGATGCCTGTGATCATGAAGAACTCCGTGTACATCCACAAGGCTGCCACCCGCCGCATAAAGAGCTGCCGCTTCCGCTGCCGGAGAACCAGCGCTTCGTGGAATGACAGTAGGTATCGGGCAGCCCTCGACTCTATATCCTGCAGGAGCACATGTGTGCTGATGGGGCTGGCAGAGCACTGAAGTCTGCAAATGTTGTTTGTATTTCATGTTCTTAGCAGTAGAATGGAGCTGCAGTGCTACTTGGAGCTTCCTCACCCAGAGAGCAGGCACTGAGCCTGTGTACTTGTTGCCCATTTCTTTATGTATGTTAAAAGCTAAACTTCTGTGATGGTTCTGGGCCCCTAAAAAAACATACTTAAATGTGACTTCATCAGAATGCCTAATCACAGTCTGAGTTAGGCTCAGTCATGTTGGACACATGGCTTGTGAACTCTAGCGAATATTCTGTCTCCAGTTTGTGTCCCTGATGGAGAGTGCTTACCTTTCTGTGCTGTGCTTGTTTCAGTGAAACAGTCCCAGTCCTTCATCTTCTCACACGCAGAAGCTGAAAACATCGAAGAGCTGAAAGAAGCAGCTAAAAGACTGAGCCGGGACCAGCGCTTTAGGAAAACTATCTATCAGATCATGAGGTCACAAAAGGATTCTGCTTCAGGGGACAAAAAGTGACTTTTCTTGGGAGGGGGCTTCTGAGATCAACCTGCCATTCAGCTCTGCAAAAGTTACAGCCTTGGGCACTAGGCTCAGAAGGGAGATTTGGCATTTGGTGGAGGAGAGTTGTGTGTAGGCAATCCCTTCAATTATTGGCTTTGCTTTAGTTTGAGTGCTCCCTGCAGCCTGGCAGACCTGCTCTGCTGATCACTCCAGACCTGTTTGCTTCAGCTGCTTACATTAAGCCATTATTTGCCAAGGTGCCACTGTCGGCGTTAAAGTGAACCAGAGACCATAGCTTAGGAGGTGCCTCTCCTTTCCTTCCCTGTCTAGTCTGTCTGCCAAACACAAGTGTTTCTGAGGAAACCTTTAGCAGCCGATGTTCAGCTAGTGTAATCTCCTCAGCTGAACACAGCTCACCCTGTTCTGCCTGATCCCCTCTAGGAGATGGCTCACTACACACCCTCAGTCAATCAGCACTTCGGTGGGGCACCTTTCCTGAAGACTGCAGCAGTCCCAGCCTCCCAAGCACAGGTGAAAGTATCAAACACAGGGCCAAACTTTCTGTCTTGATGCTACATCATTTCAAGCAAACAGCAACAACACAAGGTGAAGACAACAGGAGGATGCTGTGGATTTGGGTTCAAGGAGGATCATGTACAGAGAAGAGCTTGTAGGTAACTCAGTGGCATCCATGCAAGTTGGAGGGAGGGTTCTTGTTGTGCTGACAGTGGGCAGAACATTCCAGGGCCACCTTTGCACATTTTTTGCACTGGAACATCTAGCTGTGTCGGAACAGGGGAATATGTGCTAGGGAAGGTGTTAGCTTTTGGCTGTCTATTGCTCAGTGTGAAGAAGCCTTTGACTCAATTTTGATGGCTTCCTCAACACCTCTGTAAAATTAGTTGGAGGGCAGGAGGGTGAGGACTGCCCAGCAACAAAGCCCACTACTGCTTCAGGCAAGCTGTCAGGGCTGTGGAAGAGGAGTCACTTTCTTGTGAACCCCTTGCAGCCTCTCCCACCTATTTTAAGCAAGCAGTTGGCTAATAATGACCATGCTGTAGAAACAGCACTGCATGCTGCTTACAGAGCACAGGATAAGCACACTCGGAGTGACACCCTGTTTTCTCCTGCGTATTAATTGGGAAATAAACAAATAGACAATACAAAGGTGAATAAAGTTAGCAACAGAAGTACAGTTAGGGGTTAGGGGCTGGTAAAGTGCAGATTTACTGTACCTTTCATGGCATCAGGACCCCTCGGTATTGTGGATGTCCAGCGACACCCAGGCAGTTCCTTGCTACTGTCCCATTCAGACTGTGACAGTGTCCACGCACAGCCTCTGGCTCCTGGCCACCCCCATAATTCCCTACCAATTTAGTGTTGTTCCTAGGGAGAAGTCAAGGATGAGGCTGGGAAGCAAGCCTAGGCTTACCAGCCAGAGGAGAGGGGTTAATGCTGGGTGGAGAAGCATCCTGTGATGGTGTGATGCTCCTGGATGGAGTCACTCTAGTGTGACCAGAGGAGAAGTTTTGAAAGCACAGCCTGTACTTCCCATTTCTGTCTGTTACTGACCATTATCCTTCTGAAAGGCATTGGGAGGTTTCATCCAGTCAGAGGATCCAGCTCTGAAGGATGATGTTTTTGTGATAATAGGTATTATGGTAGGAGAAGGTTGTTTCCATCCTTTCTTAGCATATCCAATTCTTCTATGGTTTACCTACTTGTGTTTATGTGCTAGAAAGCCACAAATGAATTCTTGCTCCTACAAGGCTAAAGGGCTGTAATAAAGCAATACATAAATGTTTTTTTCCTTTATGCTGTTCCAAATTAATCTCTGGCTATTTTCCAGTTACAAGATCTATACTAGGTGATGCTGGAAGGGACAGAATAAAGGATAGCTAGGGAATGCATCTGTAATTCAGGCAGTTAGGAAAATCACCCCGTGGCCTGTGAATACAGCATTTTTTTTCTATTACCATCAAAGCCACAATATCTGACTCTTCAGAAGTATTGTATGCAGGAGGTAGCCACATCAGGTCTTCCTTTACTGTGCATATGGACAGCAATAAGTAAATAAAAGTTATGCTGACACTAGAATGAATTCCTGTGTGTTCTTGATGCACTGTCACCAAAATGATGTTGAATTGTCTCTGCAGGAGTTCAAACAAATCATTGTGACACTCTCCTTTACTGCCAGCGCAGTTCCTCTGCTTCACTGAGCTGGGTTACGTGCTTAACATCACCTCTCAGAAAGACCAGCTGTATGTAAAAAGCTTTCACCCTCACTCCCACTTCCACTTTTACATTGTGTATAAAGTTAAAGCAGAGTGTATCACATCTGAAGTAGAAAGCTCCCACTTATTTACCTGAAGTCAGTGACCAACTCTGTGTGTAACCAGCCAGACGTGCCCTGAGCCACCTGTGAGGAGCTGCTCTCCATCGGTCATTCCCTGCTGCACAGGAACCTCCCACCCTGTAATCTCCCTGGCAGAGTCAGCACAGAGCTGTGTCTGTGCACCACAGCATCTTAATTGACTGTCTCCTTTCAAAGGACACAGAAATTACTGATTTCAATGTTCTCTGTGTATTTTTAACGCAATGCAGTAACAGGAAGATGGCTTATGGAGCAGCTCACCTTTGTTCAAATAACCTCCACGAGTAATCCTAGATTGCTTTCTTCTGCTGGGAAAACTGGGAATGAGGTAATAATTTCCTCCAATAAGAAGAATTCTCTAACTTGTTCTCTTGTGTCTGAGGATAGAAGAAAATATAGAATAGTTATACCGTTAAGATTTCACTTCAGGAGTTGCAGAACAGCTACACTGGCTCTGAAAAGCCTGTGGCCATTCTTCACCACCTCCACCTTCTGGGTAACACCTGGGAACTTCTTTTCCCTCTGAAGACGTTCCCTGTTGTTCCTGTCAGAGATACTGCCAAATGTGAAGCCTGCTGATTCTCCTCTGTGTTGTCTTGGCTACTTTTCACAGTGTGAAGGATGGTTCCTGTGAAAGGTTCAATTAACTGATTTAAGGGTTAATGTGATCTTCCTTGTAAGATGCACAGACTGTTTCAGTCCCTAGTGAAGAAGAGTGGTTCCTGCTGAAGTGCCCACAGCCCCAAGGCTTTGCTCTTGCACAGAAGTTAATGTCAGAGAAAGGAAGGCAGCCCTAGCTCTGCTACCCCCAATCTGTGCTGCTTCTAAAGCAGAGAAAGTGGACAAGAAATGGAAATTGCCCTCGGGGTCAGAAGTCAATAATAAAGGATAAATGGTTGCTGGTGCGTGTTTGCATTGCTGTGCATGGAGCACAAGTGCCATAGGCTGGTAGCAGTTTTCAGTGACAAACTATGGCTTTTTTTTAGCTCCAGATAGTAGGCAGGCTTTCTGTTTAGGACTCAGTGTAATATTAGTGTATCTCTATGGAAATAAGGTGATAGATTTCCAAAGGAATAGTCTGTTTGGAATCTTTTCAGTGCAGTCATTTTTTGTGGTTATTAGAGAGACGGTTATTAGAAGCTGGCTCGTGTTGTATGTAGAAAGGAGGGGTTTGCTCCCAGGAAAGTGGCCCACACTCTGAAAGTCTTGTCCAGGGCAGGGGCTGGCCTGGACACTCAGTGCTCCTGGTGCTGGTGTGTGTGTGAAGGGTGCATTAATTCTGGCATCTTCTTCCTCATGCACAAGGACAACTCTGCAGTTTTTCACCCAGTCGGTGTACAATTCTTTACCCACTAGTCCCAGCATGGCTTTGAATGGGTGAAATGACCAAGCCAGAGGAATTGTTATAGTGAGTCACCTGAGAGTCAAGTCTGAGGTACTCTGTTGGGGTGACAGTCACCATGATTTCAGCCACTGTGTGTTGTTTGTTGAATTGCAGTGTATTTCTGTGCACATAACATCCCTTTTTCTGTATTAAGTAACACTTACTTCTTACTCCAAGCTTAACTCCACGGCCAAAATGCAGAACGATCCAACTGAGTACTCAGGTCTGTGAGTCCTTCCTGCTCTTTGCAGGATACACTGTAGTGCTTGAACCAACACACAGATTTTGGGGGTTTTGTCAGTGTTGGCAGATCTGGCACTTCAGAGGAAGAAAAATGATAAAGGCCATTTTGTAGTGGTAACAAAGGCACCTTTTTCTAACTCAGAGGTGTTGCAATAAATAACTCAGCAGGGTCATGTGCTCTTATTTTGCTGTATCTGAAATGTGCAAACTTTGCATTGCTTAAAATACTGAGTGAACCCTGTTTACCCTTGAGTTCTTCCTGACTGCACCCCTGCCTCAGACCTCTCTGTGGAAACCACCCAAGAGTGGCAGAATATGTCCTCTCCTAGAGCTGCTCTTCTCATTGGTTTCTTCATCATTAATTGTGGGATGGGAGAGAGCTCCCTGTTCCTCCACACATCAGTGACTGCCCACAGGAGATGCAGCCCCTGCCTCTCCAACATGAGGAAAACAGGTTCTGGTTTTTGTTGCGGATTTCTTAATCTAAGTTCTGCAAAACAAGAATTAATATTTTTGACATCTCCCTGTAAATAAGGGGGTTTGAAAACAAGCTGTTTGTGGTGGATGTGAGAAAACTGACTCCCTGCAATGGAATTAGGCCCTGTTCAAAAGAGGTTCTGTCTCTCAGCCTTGTTGGAGTAAGGCTGGAGGTTTGTGTCAGTCCCTGCTGAAAGCACAGCCATAACCAGGGTGAACCAGCATGTTTGGCAAGGTCCCTGGGTAGCAGAGATGGGCTGTGCTTTTAGGGGCACTAATCTTACCAGCAATAAAAACAACACAGCAAGAAGGTGAGAATACTGTGGCTTTTGTAGCAAAGTACAGGAGTAGGCTTTTAAAGCAAAGATTGACAGAGATTGATTGGATTGTAACTTGTTTGGGAGTAGCCACGGTTTAATTTCTCTTTTCCTTTCCTGATTCTGCCAAAGGCACACCACATGCTTGTTGCGGGAGGCGGGAAGGTGAGGAGGCTTCTAGAGGAAGGAGATTGAAAAGTAGGAGTGCAGCAGGTGTGGCTAAAAGCTGGAGCACTGCCAATAGTTGGTGTGATTCAGAAACAAAGTGTGTGTAATGGCAAGCACATTTCAACAACCTGAATACTGCTGTTCAATTTCCCAGTAAGCAAAAAGCTTGTGGAATCCAGCCCAGGAGTCCAGCCCCAGGTGCTCAGAGAAAAGGTGTCTGCAGCTAAGGCCATTTTTCCCTCTCCCCAGTTTACCTGAGGGGTGCCCTGTGATGCAGGAATATGATCCCTGTGGTTCAGGGATACACTTATGGTTTTTCTTTTTGAGTAGTTGTGTTTACGCAGAGACTGCTCAGGGGAGCTGAAAAGGTGCTGGAAAGGTTTGGGGTATCTAAACATGGACTGGAAGAGACTGGAAATTCCTGTAACTCTCAAGGGATTTGGATGTTCAGAAACTCCTCTAGCCTGTAGCAGCAGCCCTCTGATCAATTGTGTGGTACTTGAGAGAGACGCTGCAGCTCATGAAGGGATGTGGGGAATGGCAGTGAAGGCTGCTTTTCTTTCTGCTTCTTCTTCTTCTCCTAAATTTCTCTTGCAGTGGTTTCCTCCCTTACACAAATAGAGATAAAGTGTGGTTTAATGCGGAACTTATTTTAGATTAAGAGAAAGAATATGCAGGCAGAGCTATATTTCCTGCCTGTGTAGGGGGAACGTGGGCTCCAAAATGAGGACAGAAAATTCTCAGCCATTCAAAGGTATCACAGATGGGTAAAATAATTGTGCTTATCACATATATCAAGCTTGGATAAGGGGGAGAAGCAGGACACACTGTATTTGAAGCTTGATGACTTGCAGTAAGGGAAAATTACTTTGTTTGGAGAAGGAAATGTTTAAGTCCCTTGCCCTGGCTGATACTGAAGGAACTAGAAGAGAACATGCACACTTAATCCACTTTTAACATGTGGCTGGCTCCTGGTGCCGGCATGGAATTAGTTTTGATGGCTGCTAGCTACACAGAAAATCCCTCCAGCTGTGACCAACTGCTGCTGAGTTGTAGCCTTGTTCAGAAACAGTGGTGGTGGTTGTGGATCCAGGGAGCACCCTCAAACCTGGATGCTCCAAAGGATGTGCATGACACCCCTCCTGACACATTCACAGCATCTCCATGTCATGGGAGCCTTTGGCTTCCCCTAGCAAGTGGGCACGAGCTCAGCTTGCAGCTCTTCTGCCACCCAGGAGCACAGAGCCCCAGGCCCACAGCTTGAGCTGCTCCTGCCACCTCAGACCTGTGGGATTACAGCACACTGAGGCAGGCCTTGCCACCAAGATTTCAGCAGCAGAATGGAAGGAAGCAATTCAGTGAGCCATTCTTAGGAAAGGCTACTGCGATCAGGGGTGGGAGCTATTCTATTCCCTTCCTGAAGGGAGAAGAGCATCTCCCGACCCTGGCCCCCACAGTGCTCTACTGTAAGAACCTGGTTCAGTCCCTAAGTGCAGCCTGGCTGTCAGGGGAGCTGTGTGTGGGCTCTGCTTCATTCCCAGGCCAGGGAAGCAGAGAAGGGCAAGAGAGAACAGTTGCTTTCTGGATGAATGGGAAAGAAAGAACAGTCCTAGCAGGAAAGCAAAGAATAGTTGTTGTGGGTAGGTAGAGCCTTGTAAAGGAAAGAAGTGTCATGAAGACAGCAGGGAACAGACCTGAAATATGCTTCTGGGCCTTGGTTCTGGTGCACTGCCCATAGCTGGAGTTTCCATGCTGTCTGTACTTGAAGAGGATCACAAAGCCAGCAAACAACTACTGCTTTACACAGTGAGTATACACCCTTTCCTGTCTATCCAGCTCTCCTTAGCTTTGAGCAGGATTGCAAGCTGCCTGTTCCTCACCTTCCCCTCCAGACTGCTCCCTCAGCTTTCTGTTCATTCTTCTTTGGCCTGCTGGGTCTGTCTCCCCAGGGTGGAAATTAGCCCCACCCTGGTGGGGTTTGCAGCGCCCAGGAACAGCAGGAGGACAGTTCTGCCGTGGTGGAGGTGAGGGGGCTGATCTCCTTGGAGTGCAAAGGAGGTGAGACACACCCTCATAGCTGCTCATGCTTTTTTCATAACACTGCCCTCCTGTCTAGAAATATTATTCATCCTGCTCCAAAGTATTTCCGACTTGAGCATTTCATGCAGAAAATGCACAGTGATGGCCAGTGAACACCCAGGGCTCTTAAGTTGAGAGAATCCCTCCCTGCTTCACAGCCCACCTCGCATGTGGCTGCGGGCCACACATGGGTACAGAGCTGGGCAGGGTGGTGCTGGGTGTCCCCTCACCTTGGACATGCAGCGTGAGCCATTTCAGAGTCTTTGTGCCAAGTCCTGAGCCAGTGTGTTTGACAGGGGTGAGGGGCAGGAAGAGGAACCAGTCCCCTCCACTGGACCTTCACTCAGAGGAGTTTTATTCAAAGAAATATTCCATTTATTCAAAGAAAGATTTCATAATCAGTTTCTTTGTTTTTATTGTTTTCCCTGAAAATAATTTGTCCAAAATTAATTTCTGGTTTTTCCTCAGAGGCAGAGAGCAGACCAGGAAGTTTTACCTTCAGATGAAGCTTGGTGTGCTTTTAACTGAAGGTGGCCCTGGAGGCTGTGTCTGAATGTAGCTGCACTGCCAGACCCACAGAGAAAGCTGTGCTTGGGCAAACAGCCCTGGCATGGACAGCAGCCTGCTAATCCTGCATTGGAGACACGGCTGTGCCTCCACTCCACAGCTGCCAGGCCTCAGCTTTTCCAAGTCTTTCAGCAACCTGCTAAGGACAGGCAGCTGAGCACCTTCCCAGCTGCCCTGGATGAGGGCTGGTGGTGGCAGCTCTCTGTGACCACGGCAGCTCCTGTGAGGGGAAAGGGGGCAGGCAGCCTGTCCCAGAGCCAGGGCTGGGGCACGAAGCTCAGGGATAATGTGGCTTCTGAAGCTGAGCACATAGGAAGCCTGATGTGCCCTTTTCCTTGCTGCTGCTTTTCCCTGGAAAAACAGTCTCAAATCACAAGGGCTATAAAACTAGTGCATTTCCTAGCTCTAGCATCATGTAAATAAGTCAGGTCAGACAGATGGTGTGCCAGAAATTTCCTCAACATTTTCCTATCTGCATGATTTAACAGACTGCAGCTATATCCTCAGAGCCCTGGAAAGACATCCCTCTTACATGCACCAGGGATGTATTAAGTATCTCTGAATGTCACTGAAAAAAAACAGAAACTGTTTCCTTGGAGGAGATGGCGTATGTGTCCCAGACAATGGGCTCATGGGGAAAATGGAGGGATGGAGCTGCTGACTTCTTGTGGCTGGAGTGCAGCAAGGGAGAGGTGGCATTACAAAGAAAGACTTCCTGGTTTAAGGCTCTGAATTAATTTGAATTGTTTTGCAGAATAATGGGCTTGCACTTGCTACTGCTGTAATGAGATAGCCAGAGAATCAGAAGCTGTGGCTGCCTCTGCAGCAGGAGACATCAATTATGGAAGAAGGAGGCTGTGCTGTATGAGATCAGAAGACAGTAGGACAGACAGGACTATATTCAGCTTTTTCTCTGCCTGTCCGTGTGATGTTTGCCATGGCAGGGCGCGAGTTCCCACGGTAACGTGAAATGAATCCTGTCTCTTTTCTAAGGAGAAATGGGTCAGTATTTGCCATCCCCACAGCCCTGATACCACAGCCTGCCATGTTATGGATGCTAGTTACAGTAGTAAAGCCATGACTTCAGCTCACTTTCTGGAGGCTGTGTGTGCAGAAATGTGAATTGTACAGAAGTGGCATGTGGGTACTCATCTTTAGATAGACAGCTGCACCAAAGAGAAATCAGATTTTACTTTATGGAATCTCCTTTCCCCTTAATCTTCGGAGATTTATTGAAAACAGCCTCTAATCTCTTCTGCTTGCCACAGACAAGTATGTTTCACCTACTTATCAGAATTTTAGTGCCTCTCTTAATCTATGGCGAAAAAGGCTTGGGAACAGCATTTGCAGCATGTCATCTCTGGCATACACCAGGGATTTCCCCCCCTGCTTTAACTGCTGCCTGGACCAACACATTCCGACACACACCCAAGCAGAGACCCTCCAGGAGGCATTCAGGAGCAGCAGCTGACTGGGGAGCATGTGGGCTAGCAGGCTTGGCTGTGCACTGAGAGCCAGAAGGCAGAGGAGTTCCCAAGGGAAACCTGGCACACCCAGCTGGCAGTGCCTGAACAAGGGGAAGGAGAGGAACCAGGGTGCTTGGTGGGAGGGAGCCCATCTCACACAGGATCTGGTACCACTAGTGGGGAGAAGGAAAGCAGGTGCTGTCCCAGGCCCTTAGACTTACCACTGGAGGGGCTATATTTAATTACAGACATTTTCCAAGAGCTATTTGTAGTTAAACATGTATGGACCATTTTTGGGACGAGATTCATTGTTATCCAGGCTAGGTGCTGTAAGCTTTGGAGGCTGAAGGTTGGTGACTCCTCTAGAACAGATGGTCCTGTTTTTGGTGGTCATGCTGTCATCTGGAGCATGGTAGAAATGTAGAGAAGTTATGATTAAAGTGTACTTGTAGGGGAGGAGGTGAAACTTAATTAAATGGGAAAACTAGTAAGTAGAGGTGCCAGGCTGGAGCTCTATGGGAGCAGAAAGCAGCTCACGCCATTTCCCAGCTGACCTGGTGAACCTGTGCAGCCATTTCCCTTCCTGGGAAACACCTTGTGGCTTGGTCAGAACAAGCTCTGGGTTGCGTTCCCAGCTGCATTTCACAGCAGCATCCCTGTGGAGAGAAGCACACACAAGATAGGCAGGGCAGTGCTTGATTTCCATGTGGTTAAAAGAGGTCCTTTCCTTCACATGGTCTAGAAGAGAGATGTGGCTTTTTTGAAGGAGTTGTGCAGCTTTCTGCTATGGACAAAGGGATATTGAGGCTTGGCTTGTGCAGATCCTGGGGCTGCAGGGACAGCGACGAAAGGAGAGACACTGAGGAGAGGGCCCTGTGAGACTGTAAGGCAGATGGTTCTCAGGGCATGTTGCCCTGTCTCTGCTCTTGACAGTCACTTAATGGAAAGAGATTTCTTTTTCCTAACTAAGAACAATATAGAAAATACGTAACCTCAGATTTCCCCAAAGGCACAGAGAAATGCAGGTGGGAAAGTGAAGGGAGCCAAGGAGCAGCAGTTGAGTGGAAAATCTAAAGCTTTATTAGAGCTCTGTTGTCTTCAGAGTGCGGTGAGGTGTTGTCTCCGTTGAGAGAAGAGATAGGGGAAAAGGACCTGTATTTGCAGCTAGCTTATCCAGGTCCCTTGCAGGTCAGGCAGGTTACTCTGCCTGCCAGTCCTGGCTGTGTCTCAGCTGGGCCTTAGCTGTTGGGTTGGAGGTGGGTACATGGAAAGGGCTCTCATATCCAGGAGGGTGAACAGCATGCACATAACCTCAGTGAGCTCTTTGGAGGATCCACCAAGCTTCATGGAGACAGATGTCTCAGAGACAACCAGACCCTTTATGTTCCGAGCTGAAGTATTAAAAAACATTTTTATTTTTTATTTATAGCTGAAGAACAGTGAAATTTTGCTAAGATGTGCTAATCTTTGTGCTTTAAGGTGGGAGCTGCTTCTCTCACATTCCACACGAGTGCTGCAGAAAGCATCTCCTGGTGGGAAGACGGAGAAGAGCAGTGCCCCGGGCTGCAGTGCGGCCCTTGCTGTTCACAGGTAAGGCACACAGACTTGGCAGGGTGTGAATGTTTCACAGACAAATGGTAACAGCCAAGGCCTTTAGGAAGCAGCTGGACTGCAAAAGGCAAGATGGGCTGAGGGAGGTGAGAAGATGTCATTTGACTGCTTGGCTGCTTTTGAAAGGCACAACAAGGAAGATTTAGCATGTATGTAACACCAACCAGTGTCTTCAGGATCTAGACTCTTGTAGAGATGAGGATTCCTCCTCTGGAGTTCCTGTCATGTATGTGACCTTGAAGAAATCACCTGGAGAGCTGCAAGCTATTTGTATTGCTCAGCTTCAGGTAGAGAGCCTCATCCTCTCAGCCTGTTTCTGTAATCTCAGTTTATACCTTCCCCTTCTATGAAAAGGTGCTGCTCTTGGCAGCCACCAGGCAGGAGACCGTGTCTTATCCTGCCTGGCTCTGTGCAGAGGGTCCTGAGGCACTCACAGCAATGCTGTGGGAGCTGATGCCCTGTGCTAGTGCCTGGACGAACCTTGCTTTGTAGCTCTCTGTGTCAGGAGTTTTCCTCACTCCTTTAAGGTGGCAGCAGACCTGGGCTCTCTATATTTAAATCTCAAATGAAGAACTTTTCCCCCCATTGGTGAGAGTTGCCCTCTTGCAGCCCATGGCTGTGCAGTGAGCTGTGGGACTGGCAGGCCCTGCAGCTCTGCTCTAACAGGCCAGCTTACATGGAACAGGACTTCCCACCTTCTGCTGAAACTGATGTGTAGAATCTATGTCCTTTGAAACTCTTTTTCTAGATATGTATGTTTCCCCTCAGGTCACTTCTCTTTTGGCCCAGTCTTAGTGCCCAGTTTGTTCTTCAGTCTCTTTAGTACACAGTGCCAAAAACATCCAACCATCAAAACCTCTTGCTCTCAGAGGGACAAGTTTGGAATCAGGGGTGTTTAAGAGAGGGGGATGTATGTACCCAAAACTGAATATCATTTTTGCTGTGCTTCTCTTCCCCTTGTGACACCAAAAAAACATTTTGGGGCAGGCGAGAAGAGTCGCGCTGCACTTCCACAGCATCTTAGCAGCACTACTTCCCCAGAAATAGCAATAAAACTGTGGCCTGTGGGCTTGCAATGACAGTTCAGCTCCTCGTTTTGTTCCAAGCCCTGGCTTTGTTATCTGTCAGGAAGATAATTCCTTGACCTTGTGGTCAGGGGATGAGTGCTTTGCTTAGTGATTAAGCCACTGCAGTAGATAACATGCTGTGTTTAATCCCTTTGGTAGCTGGTCCTGGAGGGGGGCAGGAAGGGCGGCAAAAATACAGTGGCTTGCAATAGGTCTGGAGACCTCAGAAACGGTGGCAACAATGCAGAAACTGTGGCTGTATGTGCCCAACCTCCTAAGTCAATTTGGTGGCAGACTGGAAAACAAGCAGCCTATCTAGGGCACTATTTTGTCAAGTGATAGAGCCATATGGTGCAAAAACCCCACAGTTGTCTGAGGGCTTAGGCATGTCAGAAATCAGGGAGTCCCTCTGCGTACTGATCCTGTCTGCTTAGCTGGCATATATAAAAAGAAGGTTTATAATTATTTTCCCTGCCGATGGGGGAAGGGACTCCTGAATAAACAACTAATCCTGCTGATTTGAACTGGGAAAGAATGAGACACAACCTTTCCCACTGCTTCAAAGCTGTGGCTGGGACATGGCTGTGAAGCATGGAGCTGGCATGCTGGAAAGCCCACAGGTCTGCCTTATTCCAAGGAAGTGCAGCAAATGCATCAGAGCATGGGTGCATGACCAGGTTTCAGGCTGTACAAACTGAGAGCTGACGCCCACTCTTCCACTGGTATTTAGGGTTCTGTCTGCAAGTGAAAGTGGGGAGAGCTTTGACTGACAGGGTCTCACCTAGGAGGTTTCATCCCCACAGCCAGACTTCTGCCCCCTGCTTTTTGCTGTAATTCTGTTCCTTGCCCCTGCCAGAGAAGAAGAAGGAGTCATGAGCCCCCATCCAGCTCACCAGCAGAGAGGCACTATCACTCTTGAGGGAAGACCCATGGGTTTTTTGAGCCAATCTCTCTTTCCAGGCTGCCACTGCAGAGTTAAGGATTATGATGCCCCTTTAATCTGGCTTTTCCCTTTCACGAGGTCCCTGCTCTCTTTGGAAACAGCTCCAGCCTCAGATTACCTCTGGCTGTGGTGCCACCTCTGTTGGACACAGGAATGTGCTGGCTGTCACCATGTGCTTGCCCTTGGGCAATTGACCTTAGCAGGCAGGGACCAATCCCGGGTCTGGTGGCTGAATCGAAATGGTTGCTTACAAATAAAGGCGGGTATGGATCTGGTCTTTGTGAAATACTATCAGACAGCAACCCAGTTCCCTAATGAGAACTAGACTATGGGCACGCTGTGGGTCTCTACCAAACCCTGGCAGTTTGATATTAAATTTGGTTTTTGAGGAAGAAAAAACTGAACAACTTAAAAAGAAAAATAAAAGAAAGTGAAACAAAAACCCCAAACTCAACCAAAAAAAAAAAAAAAAAACCAAAAACCAACAAAACAAAAACCAACAGCAACAAAAAAATAATCAAAAAACCAAACCAAAAAACCCTCAAAACCCAAACCCTCAAAACGCCTCCCTGTACCCGAGGACACTGCAGTGCGTTGCCATGGAGAGGACTCAGCATTACTGGGTCAGCAGGTACTGTGCAGCATGGCAGTTTGTACAGCACTGGCGTCAGGACCGATGGAAAGGGCCCTGTGGGTCCAGGAGACTCTGCAGAAATTCCCCTGGTAGCTTATAGCAAATTTTCTGTGCATTTGGGGACTCACAGGCTGTGGTTGAATCACGTGGCATCTACATTATGGTACAGTGTCATTGCAGGCAGGGATCTGCAGATTCCTAGGGACAGCAGGAGCTGCAAGAAATCTCTGGAGTAGCACAGTGCAGTCTGATCAGAGACACTTAGAGAGGACAGTAGCTCTGGGTGTGAACATCATTACCTTCAGGAATCTCCACTTCCACAATATTTTTTGATGGAACCATAAGTAAAATGCATTGAAATATCTGATTCTGCAAACAGATTGTGCAGGGTTTTTAAAAAATCATAGGAATCACAGAAAACTTATGTTACCAAGACAGAGTGCCTTCTGCCTGGAAAATACTGGGACTCACAGCACCCAAGAGATGTAAGCTGGAGTGACAGCTACCATGAAAAGGGATATGGAGTATATCTACAGCTAGCCTAAGATGTCAGGTGTTCTAGTGTTGCATAAAGCCCTGAAGCTCTCGGCTTGCCTACCTGCCTGCCATTTTCTGAGAGCAGGCAGGTCACCTCTGGTTTACTGAAGCAATCCTCCCTGGCTTTACTTCCTCCTGAGCAGCAGTAAGTGAAACTGATAACAGAAAAAGCAACATCATGACTTGTGGCTGTTACAACATATCTAAAATCCCCGTCATGACAGGTCATGCAGACCCGTATGAGCTAGATACCAATTTACTAGAGTTCAGGTCATAGGGAGGAGCTGGTGAAAGTGGTGATTGGATGGATGTATCTTAGGATGCCAGCCTGTCCCCAGAGCACCTGTGCATGATGTGATGCTGGTTGCAGAAAGGAAAGCTTCCCTCTTAGGCAAGAAGGGACACTGCTTCCCCAGCCAAGCACTGGTCTAAGTGGGGAGGGCAAAAGCTAAGCACTTCCCCTGGGGCTGTTAATTCTTGCCCCATTCATGGTACTGTCTGGGAGAGTGAAGCAGGGGAAGTAAATTAGCAGTGGTGTTTGTTAATTAAAAGAACCCAGTAGTATCCCTTTGCCATGCAACAACACCCCAGTGCTTCTATAGGTTTTCAATCTACGCCACTCAAAGCCCAGATTCAGACAGTTCCTGTAGTTGCTCGTGCACAGACATGTCCCAGTTTAAGGAAGAGCAGGGCAAATTAGTTTTCTTAAAGCCTCTGCAGAAAAGTTGGCTGCACACTGTGGTCAGCTCCCCAGCTACCTAGCTGCAGGCAACGGGAGGAGGAGCCTCAGGATCAAACTAGGAAACAGGGACAGCTTGACAGCTTCAGGTGGAAGCTGAAAATGGCGCAGAGGCTCCTAGAATGTCTGGGTGAGGGCTGCTGAAATTTCCTGATGAAATTTCCTGAACCACTCTTCCATTAGCGTTCATGTCAGATATGGACCGAGTCCACCCAGCATGACTGTGCAGTGGTCCCCCTACAGTGAAAATAGTGCCTGTTCATGGATCTCACCTTTTCCCTGAAATCTGAAGAAACACTGTTGCTAGGAGGTAAACATGAAGCCTGTCTTGTCAGCATGTAGAGACAGGTGTATAGGCAGCAAAGCTTGTGAAGAGTGTGGTTTCCTCCAAGAGTCTAAGAAATTGCACACAACACTGCACTTAGCAAGACTTTCACCTGCTGGCATAATATGGCTTTTTTCAGGAGGGCTTTCAGCCTTACCTACACATCTGTGTTTTGTGCTCCTCTCCTCATTTGTTTTCCTGTCTCTTATAAATCATTAAATGGTTGTCAAAAATAGCACAGCTTACTTTGGAGGTGATTCAAAAAGAGACAAAATTATCTCATTACCCTCATACAAACCAAAACATTCCCAGCAGCACCCAACAGAAGAGTCAAATCTCTTACTGCCCACTGTTGAGCTTACTGTCTGACAAGGTACTTCTGTGCCAGCTGCTCTTCCCCTCAGCTGCACTGAGCTGCTTAAGCAGACACTGCTTTGTAAACACCCAGGAACACCATGTCCAGCATCACGGTATTGACAAATTTGTCACCCACTCTAAAAATATCAACTGATATGTGACCCTCCCATCCCATTGCCTGGGTACGGCTCAGGCAGGAGGAAATTTCCACCGAGCTCTTGAAAGCATAAGCGCTGCCAAGCCACTGTGATTTACATAAATAATGAAAAGTTTAATATATCTAGGCTGTATTCACTCTTGGAATAACTGCTGGCCCTAGAGATGTAACTAATGGGATGAACTGGGCGCTGTAAGTTTAATGTGCTGAAAGCAAGTGTTATTGTATGCTGTCATACACAGAGATCTAAGTGATTCTAGCTAGCCAGGATGGTATAAGGATAGTCAGTCCATGTTTACTCATTCATTTAACATTTCCATCTGTAGCTTCTGTCCTTTTCTGCTAATGCACCTTCCTCTCACCCTGCCCCTGTCCCAGTGCAGCCTTATCTAACCTTCAGGCCCCTCATTTAAAAGTGTTTCAGGGTTTGGGGGCAATGCCCAGAAGTGGTGGCTGGTGGCTTAAAACCTTTATCCTCCATGAAGCACCAGCTGCTGATCAGGAGTCAGGGGAGCTGCCACTGCAGGGGCACAGGAATATCCCTGCACTGCAACCAGGAGAGGTTAATTAGAGGACTGCATAGGGATTAGGAAGGACAGTGAGTGAGAGCTCCAGCTAGATCAGGGAGGGCAGCGTGGCCCGGGGCAAATCACATCAGTTCTTTCTGCTTCAGTTTGCTTGTACTTAGGCTGGGGGCGATAACTAGTTTACCTCACAGCCAGGTCCTAAGATTAGATGCAGGGAGCTGTGTAAAGCACATAAGAACAAAATAGCACTGGCAGTTTGGTTTTGTAACACAGGATGATTCTTACAGCCAGAATGGTTTTGTAATGTAGAGTATTCCAGGGATGTAGGGGATTTGCAGGGATGTAGGAGATGAGTGCAAAGTTACCAGAGAAAGACTTGGGTCCTTTCAGACTAGAATCTTACAATAACAAGGTAACAATAACATGTTTCACGGTAAACATGTATGCTCAAAGAATGGGCTAAGGACAAAGAAGTCAGACCTAGAACCGATTTTTTTTCATGTCCTAGTGTTAAGAGGCATGTGGGATGTGGGGCACATTCCATTATGAAGGCTCTGAAGACTGGCCTCCCCAGAGTGCTGGATGCTCTCCATGAATGGAGAATCTGTTTCCAGGTAACTTGTGCTGGAAGTTTTTCTTGTTCCCAGTGTTTTCCCAGTAATATCTCACCAAAAAGGAGGGCAGAGCTGCTGCCTGCCTAGAAGCCAGAAGCATTATGATTTTCTTACCATGCCTCTGTACTGGCTCTTTAGGGTGGGTGTTACTTGCTTGCCAAGGACTTGTGGGGCTGCACTCCCCCAAGTAGTGGTATTAGGGCTCCATCAGCTCCCACCACCATTTCCCTGTACTGCAGGGGCTGATTTCCAGAAGAGCTGGGCTAAGCCAGATGGTCCAGTGTCAGGCAGTGTCTTCCTCTTCTATGCCTATGACAGCCTTCTTTTACAACCATGCAGGCTAAGTCCAATCTTAACAAACTATGCTCCCTGGGAGCTTGGCTCAGACAAAGTACTAAAGCTTACATTTGATTGCTTTGAAGGGAGCCTGTGTGATCTGAGAACAGATCACTGAGCACCTCCCAGAGCACCTCTGCTCTCCTGGATGTAGTGGCTGCTCTACCAAACAACAGCACAGTCCCAGGTCCACAGAGCAGAACTATGTGAGAAGAAACCAGTTACCACCCATAATGTGCTGCATCTAACTAGCTTTGTATCTCATCCTTAGAGCTCTCTGCATCTTCTTCAAAAAAAACCAAAACCCCAATAAAACCAAAAAAGGCCAAACCAAAAACCCTGTTCAAAATGGCATTTCAACTACTACATTTTTGTCTTTACCAGCAGAAGAACACCCACAACTGAAAGCAAGTCTTTCTTTGATGTATCAACTGCAGCGATGAGAAGCTGTCCTCAGGTAGGATATGATAAGTCTGGCTATGTATTGTAAATTCTGTTTGCCAAGCCTCCCTGTCCAGCCTTGGCTTAATAAAGATGTAAATCAAACCAAGGCCCCTCTCAAACCTGTGAGCACTGCATATTCAGCATTTGTTTAGTGAATAGAATTCCCCTGGTATCAGGAGAAATTTTAGCACAGAATGAGTCTGGAGCTCCCTAAGCATCCAAAGAGGAAAACAGTAGGTAACCAAGGCAAGAAATCTAATCCTCACATCCCTCTTATTCATGTGGTAAAAGAACTTAGTATAAACTGCCTTAAAATTTACCTTGTAAAATATTAACTAGTGATGGTACAGCTGCTCCTCCTAATAGCTTTTAGAAGTATTTGCCAAATTCAACCTTGACAGAGAGAATGAGTTTTAGTGATGAATTTTGTGTGAAGAGGAAGCACACAGATGAGATTGCTGACACTCTCTCCGGCACTGAAGGGCTCCAGTTTCAGCCCAGATGCCATTAAAAACCAGACAATCAAAGTAAACAAGAGTTTCTGAACATACAGAATGTGTTTCGTTGTGTTCCAAAATGCCTCCAGAGCTCAGCCAAAAGAAGCACTGCTCCTTAGTCAATGCTTCTCCTCTAAGTTGATTGCTTTTTTAGTTCTCCTAACCTGCAGCTCAATAGCACAAACACCAAATCAGCCCCATCTAGAAGGGCCATACTTTTTACATGTGACCCAGGGTTTAATTTCTGTTCCTACAGAAATCCAGCAGTAGAATTCCTTCTCAAATACACAGAAGCATAAGCAGACCCAAGAAATACCTCTCATGCCTCAACCCAAGCTGCTGAGTTAAATTTTCCATGCTGCAATTTTTAACTCCACTGAATTTCAAGGACTTTGGACTTAAACCACTACAGAAAAAAAAAAAATATCCATACACAGATTAATGTCTTTTGAAAAAAAAATATTTTTTCTCAGATTGCACATTCAAAACTTGAGCTGTACACTGCACAGTATAGGAACACTGGTTTGCCAATCCAATTACCATGATGTAGGTTTGTGTTGTCTGTAGCCCCAAGGTGTCAAACTCAGTCAGCAGCAAGAGATGGACCCCAGGTGTAATTACAGTCAGTGGACAACACATGTCTCCTGGGCTGCAGAATGTTCTCCATCTGGAAATGCCCTTGGCAGAGGGAGGTTTGGACAGTCTTCAGGTAGATTGCAGTAGACCTTTAGGGGAAACATGCTGCTCCAGTTAGAGGCTGCCTGCTCATTCACCCACCACCATTTGCCTTCTTTCCACTGTTTCCCACCTCTCCCCATTTTCCTTCTGCCAAATGAACCAAGCAGTGAATTTCAGCCACAGTGCAAGGACACAGGAAGTAAAAGCCCTCATATACATGCTGGCAGGCTTTCTCTGCAGGCACAAAGGCTACCAACCAGATGAAACATTGGCTCTGCTGGAGTCACTGCAGGTTTTATCCCAACTCTAGTGCTGTCAGGGAGCAAGGGCAGTTTTGCACTGGCTGGATTTGGGCTTCTGGCCATCTCTTTTCTAGGTCTTTGCATCTACAAGGGCACACATAGATCACTGTGGCACGGACAACAGGTGGAGAAGTCTGTGTTTTTTCAAGGACCTTGTCCAGTGTTAGAGCAGGATTCGTTTCACTGTTCTAATTGCTGCTTTGAGGACGAGGGTGAGGGGACAGCCTGCTGGACACAGTAATGCAGCTGTCCTTTCCACAGCAACCACATTTGGGTGTTAGTGCTTTTCACCAAGGGATCCTGTACTTTAATAACCACTCAAATAAATAAATAAATACATAAATAAATAAATATTACTTTGTGCTTTATAAGCAACATTTGTCCAAAGTCTTTGAAGTGTTTTGCCAAGCCAAGTTTCACTATTTCCTGTGAGTCCCAGCAACCCCAAGAGTCCAACTCCGCTTCCGTTTATATCAACAGGAGCAGGTCCAGCCTCTGAGGACTTGCCTGGCTTTTCACAGTGAGCCAATGACTGACAGAGCAAACATTGCTCAGGTGCCCTAATTCCTACCTTCATTCTGCCTGCCCTTAACACCACCAATCGTACCATGAATCAAATATCAAGTCCTATAAAAATAAAAAAAATCCAACAACCTCCTACTTAATTTTCAACACTGTTAGTGTAATGTCTCTAGCCTTGCAGGGCACCAAGGCTTATTTGGACTATTGTTACTGTTCATTTAACACCTCCTTTAAAGCCTTCTAGGAGGGCTCTGACCTGCTGTTACCTCCTGAGAAATTCTGGTAAGCAATCTATGCATGCGAGACTGCATGTCTGTGCCATATGTCAACCCTCTTCTGGTTGTCTCTTCTACTGTGTTGTACGTCAGAGAAATCCGCAAAGAAACATGATCCTGTCTTTTCTTGCTGCTTCTCCTCCATGCTCCAGCTCTGGCTGCTATCACCAGAGCAACCCAATGCACATCACGGATGATGGAACAGAGAGCTGATGCTGCCTGAAGCCAGAAGAAAACCAAACCAAAGTGCCTGCTTTGGCTGTGTGCTTGCAATTCCAACTCGACAAAGAGTAAATGTGGAAACCTGGAGCAGAAGACTGTTGTACTCAAATGCTGTGCACAGGGCGCAGGTAGGCTTTTCACATTTCTGGTGTATTTACTTGCAGAAGGACTCAGTTCCCTCTAAACAGTATTGAGTTAACTCTTATAAAAAAGACATGATCCTCATTAAGGAGAATCTGTAATGGACCTTATTTTGTGCATCTACTCTTTCTTTCTTGTGCTCTATATACGAATACAACTCGTAGCACCAGTGGTAGAGAAATGCTGCCCTTCTCAGGAGACGATAAGAACTGGGTGAACGTCTCATTGTATGCAGTTCATGAGAATTATAAAGTTGGAACTGTGAAGAACATCTGGTCTAACCTCCTGCTCAAGATAGGGCAGATTGGATAAGGTGGCTGAGGGTCTTCTTGAGTTTTGAGAACTCCTGAGGGTGGTGATTTACGAGCGACTTCCGTATTTCCCCCAAAGTCCAGATCCCACAGGTTCATTAATTTTTATATCTTAATGAACAGGTGGCTTGTGTGGGTGTGCATCAGTTTGTGGACTGTACACAAACTGTCTCCTTTTCTCCCTTCTCCAAAAGAAAAGAAGGAATTCTACAGATGTTCGTAAGAGAAACTTGGAAAGGAGAAGGAGAGGTGAGGATACCTGGAAGGGGTAAGAGTTACAAACAGCAAAAACAAAATTGTGTTTGTGAGCACTTTCAGACAGCTTCTTCCCAGCTCCAGTCATGTCTACTTACATGGCTTTAATCTGTGCTTTTCCTAGCTTGGTACTAGCAGCAGCCAAGGGGCACCCAGGGTATATGGCATTCTGTACTCCAGCCTCCTCACCTTCAGCATGGGAGTGTAGCAGCTTTGAAAACGCAGTCCCATAACTTAAATCAAACGGCCCATCACTCCAGGCAGAATCAGCCTGGTTGGTTTTGGTTCTTATTCAGCAGGCTCTAGTAGTCAGCAACCTCTGTTTGTGTTTCCAGCTGGAGAAGAGCAGCCGTAGTCATCTCTGGGGTAAGCAATCAATCAGTAACTCAGAGGCTTCAAGGAGATTTTGCAGCCCTCTCTGTAAAAATGAATGTGCTTGTGGGGTGGAGGACACAAAAAATTTCTTCCTCTCTGTAAAGATGACAGAGGTTAGTCTTTAAAATACAACCAGAACAAAAAATGTATTTAAAACAGTATGTGAAATAGCTGCCACATTTTTGTGCGGTACCCTGCTCCCCCAAAATACGAAATAAGGGTGGATGTTGGTTTTCGTTGTTTCTTAAATGCTCACGCCATGGAGCTTTCTGTCACATTACGATGGACAACCAGTGGTGCATCCTCACTCATCCATGACAAGATCTTTCATTTCTTACTAAGATGAGCATGCAGTTCTGCTTCGAAGGCCATCTTGTCAAAGGTGCGCATGTTCGTCTCTTCCCGCACCTTTTCCCGGACATGGAAGGATGCTCGAGCAACAGACCTGGCATTTTCTAAGACAGTCCTCTTCTCCTTGAAGATCTGCTCACTTCTCTCCAGCTTCCTCTCTATAGAGAGGAGAATTTCCCTGCGTCGTAAGTCCTCATACTGTTCTACCTTTTGCTTGTTCATCTTCTGCACTTTCTCCTTTTCCAGACGGCTCAAGACCACTTTGCGGGCTTTTTCTTGGACAGCCTCTTCAGCCACCTGCGCAGCATGCTGGAGCTTTCTCTCTGTCTCTCTAGCCAGTGCTTCCAAGTGCTCCTTCTGCTCTCTTTCCTTCTTCTCTGCTGCCAGTTTAGCTCTCTGGATCTGCATGTCCTCACGCCTGGCCTTCTCCCTCAGCTCCTGGTTCCTCTTCTCCACAAGCTGCTCGTAGTTCTCCTGAGCCTTTGTCAAACTCATCTTCAGAGATGCCTTCAGCATTTCTTTCTCTTCCGCCTCTTGCTTAGCCAGTTCCTTGAGCAAGGCCTCATGCTTCAGCTTCTCTGCTTGGTTGAACAGTCTCTTTTCCTTCTGCAGCTGCACCTCCTTCTTCAGCCTCTTCTGTGCAGCTGTGGACAGTTTCTCTTGCAGGAGCTGCTCCTCTCGCTCCTGGTGCTCCTTCTTGACCTCTTCCTTCGCCTTTAGGTTGAGCTCTTGATGGAGCTTTTTCTGCTTGTCCTCCTTGATGGCCCTCTCCAGCCTCTCCCTCCGCAGCCGCTCCTGCTTCTCCGCTTGCTCCCGCCACCTCTCCTCACATACGAGGAGCTGCCTCTGCTTCATCAGGGCGGCTTCCTCCTGCTCCTGGTTCAGTCTCCCTCGCCGCTTCTCCACCTGGCTCTCCCACATCCGCTGACCCTGCAGGAGGGCCCTCTGCTTCTCCTTCTCCTCCTGCTCCTTCCGCTGCTCAGCCAGGCGCCTCTGGCTGTCCCACTGCAGATGGGCTGCCTGCCGCTGCTCCCGCAGGAGGTTGGCCTCCTGGTGCTTGGCGATCATCAGCGCTGCGATCTTCTTGTCTCTCTCAGGCACCTCTGAGAGACCCTTCTTCCTCTTCACCTCCCTGACGATCCTCTCGACTCTCTGGGCAGTCTGTGGTGAGTGGCTGAGGTCGCCCAGGCTGAAGCTGCGCCCCAGCAGAGCCCCATTGACGGCGGCGACCCCCCGGCCCCGGCCGCACACCTTGCCCCCGCGCTCCCGCAGGCTCTCCCCGCTGTAGGACGACGAAGCGCCCGACTCAGAGGAGGTCTTGCCCCAGCTACCCTCGCGGCGCTTCTGCAGCGAGTCCAGGGAGTGACTCTTGCCCTTGGCACCCCTCGATGCCCTGGCCTTCCCCCCGCCATGGGTCCGGGGCCCGCCGGCAGCTGCGGCCGCAGCCCGGGAGGAGACGCGGGCGGCGGGCGAAGGCGGCAGGCTGCCGAGGGGCGCGAGGATCCGCCTCTTCTCCTCCCGGATAATCCTCTCCCGCTCCTCCCGGCACTGCTGCAGCTTGCGGCGGCGTTCCCGCTCGTAGGCCTCGTAGAGGCCGGCGGCCACCCGCATGGAGCGCCCGGGCGCCTCTCTCAGCAGGTCTCCCAGCGCCCGCGGCAGCAGCTCCACGGGTCGAACGGCGCAGCGGGCGCAGGCCTCCAGCGACCGCGGGCTGGTCAGCACGTACCGGCTGCCCTCCGCCGCCGCGCAGTCGAAGTTGTACAGGTCCAGGTGCAGCAGCGGCGACTGCTCTCCAGGACGGGCCGGCTCTCCCCCCGCTGCCCCC
>VYXF01002413.1:511184-523715 GCA_013397295.1 Polioptila caerulea
CGGGCGCGGCGCGGGGCTGGCTCGGGTGGCTGGTAAGCGCCCGGTCCGCCGGGAGAGTGTCCTTCCCTGCAGACGTTCCCCGCTCCTTGTGTGCGCATCCCTTCATCCGTGCGTCCTACTCTGCACCTGCCCCTCCGAGCTCATGTCTTTCCCTGCAGACCTACCCTAAATGAGCGGCCCTTTCACGGTCGTACCCTCTGTTTTGCACTGTTCCTGCACACGAACAAGCCCGTCTGTATTTACCGTTGATATAGACAGGGATAAAAGGGGTGTAAGAAGGAACAGGAGATACTAACCCTATTTTGCAGATGGAAAACTTAGCCCCAGGGAGATGAAGATGCCTGTCTTGGGCCGCCTAGGGAATTCACGTCAGAGCTGGAAAGGAATGGTAAAGCTCTCAGATTTCAGTTCAAAGCAGTTTCTAACCATGAAACTTTATTCCCTTTTGTGCTAGTGTAAGTTATTGCTTGATGCAGAGATGTGTCAGGCAATCCAGTATACCTTTTTGAGTACCCACTTTGAATATGGTTCTTCCAGTTACTTTGAAATATCCCTGGTTTCTACAGGAATCCTGGGATCAACAGCCTCAGTGGAGTTGAGAAATGCTTTGCTCTCGAAATACCATTCAGCCAAAAGAGGATCACTGCTGCTTGTGGAGCTGCAGAGCATCTGTGCCACTTAGTGGAGCAACTCTGATTTTTTGAGACAGAGGACAGGAGTAGTAAATGCATTAGTCACTGTGTTATGAAGTTGATGTTTTTCAGCAATTTTTCATTTAACTTCTATAGGTACACCTTAATATGCTTTGCTTTAATAAGGAAGGATGTGGTACTCACCAAACAACTTTCCAGGATGGCCCAGGACAAGGATACAGAACAAAAGAAGGACCCAAAAAGGCTTGGGAGTTCTTAGCAGAAAGCTGAAGAGCTGCAGGTCGGTTGTCATTTCATATTGTACAGGCAAAGACTGTGCTGATGAATGCACAGGGTAATGATGCATCCATTGCAAGTGAGCAAATTCCACCAATAAGCCATATTGACTAGTCTGATCCCATTCATCTATCATTATGATAGTCTGCAGGGGACAGTTATAAAGCTTGGTTATTAGTCACGTGAGAAATCCTGAGGTCAGGGAACAGCTCTGCTGTCTGAAGAGCCCAGCCTTCTGGCTAATGGGGGTAATCATTAATACTTGCTCTAGCATTGTAGCTGTCAAGTTTTAGCCATATTCCCTCCTCATGGGAAGTGTTTAAGCTGGTAAGTGTATATGCCAGGTAAGGTGTAAGCTCCTCCAAGCTTTTGGCAGGGTTATGTCAGCTATATAATGCAATATCAGCCTTCATCGGGACTGTACTTGGGCCTTGATCTTTTCAGGTTTCCATGTGGATCTTTGGGAGCCCTGTAAGTGGTCTCCCAAATGCAATTAAAAAGGGATTTATCAGGAGATTTTTAGAAGCAGATGGATGTGACTTTAGGAGACATTAACACACTATCCAAACACAGAGTCATATCCCTACCTCATCAGGACTAAAGGAGATTTGGAATGGGGAAGGAGATCATTAGAGGAGTTTAAGTGGATCGCTGCTAGTGAGTCATTTTCCCAGACACCATTATAAAGCCTAATTCTCTGTTGGCTAGATATGTCTAGAAATCTATGTGCTCAGGTGGAGCAGTTCTATAAGATTACGCTTTAATAAACATTTTCCAGTTTTCCATCACTTCTAATGATAACAAGAGATGTGGGGCAGTGGAAAGTGGAACTGCAGATTGAGTGGGTGGAAATTTTTGTATTACTTCAACAAATTCTTCCATATGCCTTCCATTGCTCATGTATTATTTACTTTCTTCCTATACAACTTTAAAACTGTCCATACCTGAGTTCTTCTCTGTTCTCTTCATGAGAGCTGTTTCACAACCTACTACAGCTCATTGGTAAAAGCTTTTGAATTACTTTCTTCTTCGATTTTCCCTCTCTTTGTTTTGTCTTCTCTAAGTAATTTGCACTCGGTCCTGCTTGGGTGTGTGCCTTACAAATGTTTGTAAAGTGTTTCTATGTCCCCTCAGAGACAAGGAATACAACTGTCATCACAAATCCATCCCCCATAGTTGCACAAGGAGCTATCACCTTCTGTCTCCTCCCAGTGTGTCAGGCTCTCATGGTAGCCACAGCCCGGAACTGAGCAGTGGATTCCTGCCCAGCACTCAGCTCTGTGTTGCCTGGCAGGGTAGTGGCGTGCACATTCCTGGTGCTGGTGTATTGCCTTCCTCCTCTCTAGCTAAGTTCTTTGTGTCCTTCTCTAATTTTCTAGCTCTCCTAAAGCAAGATCAATATAATTTGACTTTCCAGAAATCTTCCCTCCTCTGCCAAGGGGAATGTTAGTTGGTGAATTATTTCCTCCTTGCTAAATAGCCTTTGTTTTCCAGGTTGAATCCTGTCTTCATCTAGTTTGCAATGTCTCAGGCTTTTTATATTGTTGTTGGGATGACCCTGACCTATTGTAGAGCTACTTCAGCTCTCAGCTCGTCCCTCTTGCTTAGACTCTTCCTGGTTTTGCACCAGAATATTCCTGCACCTTCCTGAGCCCTGCAGATAAAGTGACAGCCTTGGGGAGAGGAGAGTAGGGAGCCCTCTGGCACAATTTTTGCTGGTATCTCCCAGGCATATTACCCTTCTCTTCCTAGCTGCTGCTGGGACACAGGCACCAGGCATCTGCCCAAATATGTCTCTTCCCTGCCCAGATGCAACTCCTGCCCCTCTCCCAGGACACACCAGAGCCTCTCCAGCACAACCTTATTCTGTCAGCTGGATGGTTTAAGCACTGATTTAAAACTTTAAGGAGGCGCTCAGTCTAATGTTTTACTGATCCCCATTGCCATGGTATCTCTGGTTCCTTCCCTCTGAACAGCCACTTGTCACATGCCATAATCCTTTGTTTACAGTCCTGCAGCCCATCCACCTGAGTGATTTTATAGCCTGCTGTGTGATAATGCTGAACATAGAGTCCCAATTGACTTTATACACTGGGCTTGGCTGATAGCCAAGGTCCAAAGCCCATCATGGCACTATGTAAGTGTAACAACCTGACAAAAGCCAAAGTCCTCTGTGGGGTTTCAGTGTTGGTTCCTTTTTTACATTTCTCATGCTTTGCCTGTGTTTTTTGTCACTCTGTGCTTCTGCTCTGCCTGCAGTCCTGGCACAGCTTGCCTTTCCCTTCCTCTGTGGATGGCAGGATGGGTGTTTGCTTTCCTCCTGCTGCCACAGAGACCTGGCAAGCCCTCCCTCCTCTTTGGCCCCCTGCCAGGCTGTTGTGGTGTTATGAGTGCACAGCATCCTGAGAGGCTTCTAAGTAACTGCCCAAAACTGAAGCACCATCCCCACTGCTCACAGCCCAGAGGCTTTGCCTAATGTTATCATCTGTGGCTGACCCTCCAGGGAAATGGAGCTTCTGGCTGGGGCAGATGCACAGAGCAGCGAAGCAGAGAGGAGATGGGGCGTGAGGAGGTAGCTGGGAGTGGTGACATACGGTGGGGGGCCATGCAGAGGGCTACTGCCAGAAGCAAACTGTTTGGCAACTGCTGGGGACAGACTTGCATTGCAAATACTATATCTTTCACTCTAATATAAAGCTGGAGTCTAAGGCCAGTGTGCTGATGGTAAGTTGTTATTTGTATTCCTCTTGCTGGGAAACACCATGGTGTGTGCTGTTTCCTGTCTCACTGAAACCAGTTAGTCCTCAGTAATGACAAGATTTTATTGGTCCCTGGCTGATAGGATCTGCAGAGAGTTGTCCCCCTCTATGCTGAGGACTGGCCAGCAGTGTTGCTGCATGGATGTGTTCTTGGGGTCATGCTGAATAGCTCTCTATTTGGCTTTGTTCAAGTTTCTCACATCTACTGTGGTTTTGCATTTGGGTAAACCTAGTCAGTTACCAGGGTGGTTTGAATAAAAATATGGTAGGCTGGGAGAGAAAATGGGGGGAAAAAACCTTGTCACTGCATATTTCCATGGGAACAAGTATAGATGTGAGGGTAGATTTTATTTGGTTTTCAAGATATTCTGTTGTCAGTTTTTATTTCTGGAGCAATTAGAATGTTGGCATATATTGGCAGAAACCAGACCTCAGATGTGGCTGTTGAACCTGATGCATGCAGTCCTTCTGGTCAGGCTTGGCTTCTTTAGAGAACTCACGGGTCATGAGGGAGTTAGGGAGCCCTTCCACGTGGTGAATCATGGAGGATTTGGCCCCAAGGTCATACAGAGCAAACTTCAGATGAGGTAAACAAATACCCGAAATGAGTATGGGGGTGTCTTTGTTGTGAGAGGTCAGAGTGCACTACTGGAGTGATCCATGCAGGACTACAAACTACATGTGCATGAGCTACTATCCACGTACAAACAGTGCAACGACCCAGAATAGTCTCTAATAAGCAAGTGCCCTTGAGTGTAAACTCAACAGGAAGGCTACATCCTAATGCTACATGGTTACATTTTCAAGCTGAACTGCTGAAATGCAATTACGTCCCATTCATTTACTTGAAAACTGTTGTTTTTGAGCAAATGATCAGTCTTGCATGTTGCTTCAGTTTCCAAGCTGCGCTATTTATTCTAGCACAGCCTGGAAATCACAACATGAAGCTATTGAAAAACAGTGGGAAATGTGACATTGCTGGTGATGCTCTTCCAGGGAAGTAAAATGCAAAGTTTAATCAAACAGAACAAACTGTCAGATTAAGACTGGAGATTTTCAATTATTTTTGTTTTAACTAATCTGAGGTGTTTATTAGCTGAATAGTAAGATTATTTCTCTTTTTGTATGATTTTTCCTTCATCGCTGCTTGGATTTTATCCGTTAGGTATTTTTAGAACTCACATCACTCCTCCTTCACCTATTGGAAACCACATCAGAACATAGTATTCTAGGATATAGTATGTAATGTCCCAATTTAAATATGTGCTACTTTTCCATTCCTAGATTGTACTTGGTCTTGCCTGATGGTGCTGTGCCAAGGAGCTGGCAGCCAGAAGGAAGAGATTTGCTGTTTGCTTCTGCTCCTGTCTGGGAGTGACGCACAGCAGGGAGCATGAGAGGGGTCGGGAGCTGGAAGCTGGACCTTTCCTTGTTTTGTTAGCCATACACCCATGCTTATGGAGATGCAATGTAAAGGGGCCAATGCACTCAGCATTGGTGTCTGTTACAGCCTGAGGAGAAAGGCAGAGAGGTGTTAAACCCATGATGCCTGCTCTTGAATTCAGGAGAACTGGAAGACAAATATCCCACTCGTGGAGACAAAGTGAACACACATGGGGCAAGGTTGCATCACTCTCCCACATTAGGTCCACAAGAGATAGCCCAGGCCTGAGCTGCCCCTGCTGTTTTAACACTGTTTAACAATCACCTGAGCTACCAATGCTGCCATGACTTTAGCCAAAGCCCCTTATGAATAATTTTGCTTAATTATGGGTGAATGTCTGCAGCTGAACCCTGCTACCCATGATGATAGGATTACGTTTAAATTCTTTCAGTTATACCTATAGTTATATGGTTAGACTTTGGAGGGGATAACCTCTATTATTATTTTACAGCATGACCTGGGATTCTGAATACATTAGGCATCAGAGGATCTGTGCAGAACCCCAGAGGCCATACCAGTTCCAGTGCAGTTCAAAACCCATCATCTGAATCGCATGTCAGCAAAGCCTCCCCAAGGGGGAGACTGTTCTACCTGAAGAATGAGTAATTGCAACTGGAGACAGTGCCAAATAGATTTTTCTTTTCCACTGGGCCAATTTCTGGGAATAAAGCCAACTGGAAGAATGCTAGAAGAAAATCTTCCTAACTGATCATATTTGCAATCAATTTTTATGCCAGATGTTGCCTCAGAAAATATGAAAGTCAGCAGACAGTAGTTCTAGCATGCAGCTTGAAAAGGGCTGATTTTTATGTAAAGAAAAGAAAATGAAGATTTGCTGCTTTCTTGAGGTGTACAGAGTCTGTATGTAGCCAAACAGTGCAAAGTCATGTGGAAAGAACAGGTGGGAATCCAAGAAGTTAACAAATGTGCTCTAACAAAAACCTACTGTATAATAGAAAGACTTCTACAGCTACCTTTAATTTTGAAGAATTAGTAAAGAGATGCCTGTCTTTCTTAATTTAATTTTCAGAGTTGCCAGAGGAGAAGCTGAGAGTAAATTGTGCTGCTTTTTGGGCAATCATGGAACACAAAGTTGTTGGAAAGAAGGAAGGGTTGAGAACAATGGGTGTTAGACAGGAACAGGTTCAGTTCTTTGCTTGTCACGTTTTTTACTAAGCAAATGGTGTAAGTTGGTATCTATGGGATCTGTACCACCCTCCTCCATCTGTGAAGAGGAATAATAGCACCTTCCCTAAGCAGTGCATAGTCAATGTGATAATGAAGCTGTATATTAAATATATTAGGTAAACTTGGCAGTGGGAGGATTTCAAGATGGTTGGAAAGTAACTTAAATTGCTTACAGGATTTTATGGTGAAGGAGGTCTTGTCCTTCATCCTCTTTGATCCCCTTTACCTCTTTACTGTAACACATAAGCAGTGATGCAGCTACTGTATCATTGAATGTACTAAAGGGGCTGGGATGGATAGTTTACCATAACAGTTTTGTAGAATTGGTGCTTCCTACATGTGTATGTAGGTCACATCCTGCAGTTTCTCTCCTTGAACTAACAGGCACACTGTACTCAGTGATTTGGGTTTTATTGCACAATTTTTTCCTTCCAACTCTCATGCTTTTTATCACAGTGTAGGGATTTATGAGATGGTGCTAGTACAGGTCCATGGCACTGAAAAGCACCACAGTGAGGTACCTGTGCAGGATGGCTGCTGTACAGTGGCACTGTGTCCAGGCAAATTGTTCTCCTGGGATTTGAGAGACATTCTCTATGACATGGGGTAGGTGCTGATTGTACCCAAATGAAGCAGAAGGCAAATGTGATCTTCTGGTTTATTGGGCAAAGAGTCTGAGATAGAAAGGGAGTACACCACTGGTTTGCAAGGTGCTGAGGAGACCCTGTGCAGAACCCTGTGTGTTATTCCAGTGTTGGGAAATCCTGCAGGCAAGACTGGTGTTAAAAAAGGTTAAATTAAGTTTGAGACAGCAGGGCTAGTTAGGATGATCAGCCAACCAGTAAGCTAGCCTTAGGACAGGGCACTAAAAGTGCTTGTATCTTTGAGCCTGTAGAATGAAATTTGAAGCAGGATGTGGCAGACCTTTAAAAATATGCAAAGGACCAGGCAATTTGCTCAGCCAGTGCCTTTCATGTATCCTACATTTTGTTGAGCTAACCCAGGGACATGTCCCAGTCACCCTCAGAAATGCAGACTCTGAAGAAACCGCTCCTGAGAAAATCAGGGTGGTTTGGTTGTTGACTTCAACCATAGCAAGACCTACTGGAAACTCCCTTTTCCTTGCTCTGAACATTTAGCCCTTAAGTGAAGTGGAATTAATACCATTGTGCTGTGTGGCTTGAAACTAGCACAACTGGAGCAGAAGTCAATTTGCTGTATTTGAAAGAAAATTAATTAAGGCCTCATTTGCTTCCCTCAGAGAAAAGCTCTGGGTAGTTTCCAGGAGATGATTTTTTTTTTGAGCTTCTCTGGTACAGGCCTATGCATACAGAACAAATGTAGTGCAGCTTCAAGGCCAAATCCCTCTAAACTCCAGGTTGTGAGCTGAGTCTTCTGGCACTCATGACAGCATGACAGCCCTGGTGACTGCTCCACAACTGTATGCTGCATTTAAATTCACAGAAAGAAGAAATCTCTTAATGCAGTGCATGTTTGTGGTACTCCAAGTAGGGAAATGTCATGTCATGGGTGATGCTTATAGCCAGGTTATAGCTCTTCATGAGCAGACTCTGAACTCAAGTGCCCTAGTGAAGGGAAGCTGAAAACTCTCATCTTTATGTTTTGAAAACAACCATCTCAGACATTCCACTGCTTCCCCTTCTCCCTCCTTCACTCTCTGATCCAGTTTTAAAGGTGCAAAATTTATTTCTGAGCTAAACAGATGAATGGGGATACAATTCAGTGTCAACCCAGGACACCTAGCAAGGCAAAAGAATGGAGGGTGTGCCAAGATTTCTCTTTTATTCTTGTTTTTCCCATGTTGCTTTAATAGTCTTTTGGAGATGAGCTTCTCTATTTACATCTACTCTGAATATTAATAATGAATAATGCCTTGCTAAACACCAAAAATGTGTGTGGGTTCCAGTGTGTGTGATACTGGAAGTGTAACGGAGGGCTAGCAGGCCAGGAGATCTGTGCAGAAGGAAGTGGAGAAAAAACAAAAGCAAAACAAGAGTTATAATCTATGGGAGGCTAATGGGCTGTGAGGATTTCAAAAGCACTTGAAAACCGATTTACTCCTGCACAAATCCCGTTTCAAACAGGTTGCCAATGAATAGGTCACAGAGGTGTTACCAGCAAGAAGGCAAAGGAACAAGAAAGTGTGTGGCTGTCATGTGTGCCCAAGTGGGAGATGCTGTTTGCTAGAATGAGACCTGGCATGCTGGCAGCTCCAAGAAACAAAAGGCATCTCTGGTGTGATGCCAGGTACCTGCTTTCCCATTGGAATTTGGATGTGGGGGGTTGATGGAAACAGAAAATGTGAGTAGCTCTCCTGCATCTTAGCAGTAAGAGCTCTCTCTGAGAAAAAAGGGTTTTTGAAAGAGTCCTCTGAAGCCAAAAAGTCTTTGATGACTGAGCTGGGAGCTCAGGGTATCTGTAGCAGCCTGTCCTTAGAGTGAAGCTGTCTTAGTCTTTTGGTTTGCTGTCTGGGCAGCAATGTGGAGGAGAGAACAAACGTCATGGAGCAGGTACAGCACTCCCTCTTTGTCTGCAGGGGCACCCGGTGCTGGGGAGGAGGTCACATAGGATGGTAACATTACCAAGGCTCATGGCCAAGGATGGATTGTGTGACAGCCTGAAGTAACATTATCTCTTAGACTATATCTTTTCTCCTCTGATAGTGCTTAGACTGTCATGAGACCTCCTTTTCTGGCTGAGCACTGCCTTCAGAAATCATATTTTATCCGTGGCTTCTCTCAGAAGTGAAGTTACCTTGAAATTGGAACCATGTTAGATATGTGGCACCTGAACAGAGTTCAGTGACTTTTGAAGTTGTATTGGGTTTGCATGGCCAAGCAATGGCCAAGAGGTACAGGGGTGGCTTTTGTGAGAAGCTGCTAGAAGCCTCCTCTGTGTCCAGCAGAGCCAATCCCTGGTGGCTCCACAGACCACAGGATGTCCCTCTTACCTAAGGGTAAGAGGGCTAACCACCAGTTAGAAATGGTGGTAATTCCTGTCCTCGAAGGACTGCACCCTGTGGAAGAGTGACCCGCACTGCAGCAGTTTGGCAAGGACTGCTGTCTCTGGGATGGACTCAGGTTGCAGCAGTTTGCAGAGCTGTTGCTTGTGAGATGGACTCAGGCTGGAGAAGACCATGGAGAACTGTCTCCTGTGGGAGGGACCCACAGTGGAACAGGGGAAGGACTCCTCTCCCTGAGCAGCATGAGAAGCCATGGGTGGTGAACTGACCACAAGCCCCATTCCCTGTCTTCGTGCACTGCTGGGAGAGAAAGTAGAGCTCAGGTAGGAGAGAGGGGTGGAGGGAAGGTGTTTCAAAGGTTTTATTTTACTTCTTATTATCCTGCTCTATTTTTTTTACTAATAAATTCAATCAATATCTCTAATTCTATCCTGTTTTTGTCCATGATGGTATTTGATTAGTGATCCCTCCTGGTCCTTACCACAACTTATGAACCCTTAGTTATATTTTCTCTCTCCTGTCCAGCTGCAGAGGGGAGTGACAGAGGGGCTTTAGCAGGTACCTGGAATCCAGCCAGCATAAACCTACTACAGAAGTCCACCATGGGAGGGAAGGAATGGGCAGATGTGTGCAGGAGAGTAAGAAGTACCATTTGTTTTCACAAGGTTGTAAAAGGCTTTTGGCAGTTTGAATGGCAGGATACAAATTTCAAGTCTGGGATTAAAAATATGCTTCTTTTATCTGATTCATCCAGTGGCAGGTCTGGGTCCGGAGGACAGCAACTGTCCTTGTGGGGTCTATCAAGGCATGCAGAACAGTGTGCATTTGCATCACTCTAAGAGATGTTTTATATTGTTGTAAAACATGTCCTCTCCAGCCCAGCTTCCACTGCCATCCCACTGCTGCAGGTTTGCCCAAAGAACCAGGGCGAGATGTGGTGTGGGGTATCTCACTGCCCCCATGCATGGGCTGCCCTTTTCCCCTGCCCTGTGCTACCGTGTCTGACCAAATCCCATGGATGTCTGCCAGAAGGGAGTGTATTGATGGACTAAGACTTATGTGCTGATAAAACTCCTTCTGTGGAGTAAAAGCAACATCCATAACCATTGGATAAGAAACTAATTGTTTAATCAGATGGAGCCACACAAAATAAGCATGTTTTGACCTTCTGGTGGAGTTTGGCAGCTTTTATGCTTTCAAACTTCTATTACTGAAAATGAAATGTTTCAATGAATTATTTATTTTCATCTCCATTCAAGCAACTTGAAAGTGAACATTAGGAAACTAGTGTCAAAATACCTGGGTTGAGACCATAAGCCTTGTGCCCTGGGGAGAGGTGCTCTGATGGTGGCAGCTCCCATTGTGCTTCCTTTATTGACACATATAATAAAGAGAAAATGTTTCACCTCCTTCTTCAGATCCTGGAGCTGGAAAAGATTGGAACCAGCCAGTCACAGGAATTTGCCTGGAAGAGGGCTGTAACTGTTTTGGGGCAGTTGGTGGCATTTACTTCCTCTGAAACACTTGCAGTTAGCTATTGCTGGTAACAGGATGTTGGATTAGACTGGCTGGTGGTCTGATGCAGTGTGGCAAATCCAAGGTAAAAGGCATTAGTAAATGTCTGTGTGGTACTATGGACATTTAAGATGGTCTGTAAATGCTGATTTCTGTGATTCCACAATAAAGAAAAAACTAACTGCAGCCAAAGTAGTGTATCTGAGGCCTCAAAGGAAGAATGTAGTATTTTTTATTATGGCTTGATACAGTTATAAAGAGAAATATGTATGAATGAAATTATGGAAACCAAGTATAGCACAGAAATAAAAGGATCTTTAAACGTTTTAAAAAGTCACACTGGTTGAAGCCAAAAATGTGATGAATCAGCCCCTAGTGAGAGGTCATTTTAGTGACAATTTGCCAGGAATTGCATCTTTCTCTGTGCATTAATGCCATGAGCAGAGGGAGTGCTGTGGCAGCCTCCTCACAGCTCTTTTATTTCAGAGGTACAAAGGTTTCTGAACTTTTCCTTCAGGCCCTGGACAGCTGCACTAATTGATCAAAGCACAACAAAACAGAGGCTAATATTTTCACTCTGTGCCTTCTACCTTTGCACCTGAGATTTCACAAAAAGGACAGCTGTGTGAATCAGCAGGTTTGTGTGCAGCTCCAGCTCCCACTCTTCCTTCCTGCCTTTAAGCGTGTTTTCCGGATGATGACGTAGTTTTTTCCTGCTTTTTGCTGTTGAAGTGCTTACCAGGAGAATATTTATAGGGAATGTTTTGTGATGTATCATCTTCATCTCCTACCTCTGATGAAATGATGGTAAACCATTGGTAAGCTAAAACCTATTATTGGCTTTTACGATGAATGATCACTGTACTATTGCAGAAAAAAAGGTAAACGTCCCTTCACCTTTCCGGTAGAGCTACACATGGTTCTTTCCCCATACGAGAGGGAGAACAGCTCACTCTGCACAGCAAAATATGAAAAATGTAGCAGATCCATAGAAGGTAGGTGTTAATTCAAGCAATAGAAAGAAAGGCAAAGCAAGGAATCCTTCCTTGATTCCCTGAAGGCACTTTTGGATACAGGAGTGTTGTCTTGGGAGAGGCCGTAAAAAGCAGAGGAGAGGAGGTGGCAAGAAGGTGTGAGCATCCCGCTGCACCTGTAAGCACTAGAGCCCTGTGAGCCAGAGCGTGACCTCCTGCAACAGCCCGGCCTCGGACCTTTCAGCCCATCCGGCTCTGCCGGTGCTGCTCAGCAGGACGGGCCCCGCTGTGGCTTGTGCCACCACAGCTGCCACCAGCGGAGCGGCGAAGAGTGCCAGCAGGTGAGCGGGTGGGACGGGGCAGGGAAGGGGCCGGCAGGAGCGTGCCTGCCGCAGGAGCACTGGCATGGCTTCTGTGCCGCTCTGGCAAGGTGCAGCAGCGTGCCCACGGCCGAGTCTCCGCTCTGCCCGAGCTCTGGGGCGACAAAGGCAAGGGGCACCCTCCCCCTCGCTGTCCCCGCGGCCCGGCGAGAAGGGGCTGGCAGCGCAGGGAAACGGCCGGGGCTAAGCAATACCGTTCAACCCCTGCTGCTGCGGAGCCGCTTCTGCTCCGGCACAGCGCGGCAGAAGGCGGCAGAGGGCTTCAGCTCCGCTCACCGCCGCTGTTCCCCGGTGCCGGGCCGAGAGCGTCCGCCACGTGTCCGTGCAGCCGCACGCCGCCCCGCGGGGCGGCTAGGAGG
>VYXF01002413.1:524218-541598 GCA_013397295.1 Polioptila caerulea
GCCTCCCTTACATAATGTCACCTGTGGTACCTGCGGCTCCCTCGTGTCACGGCGGCGGGGGGTCGGTGGTGACGGCAGAGCCGGGCTTTCTCTGAGGTCAGCGGTCCTAAAGTGTGTGTGTATTCGGCCGTGAGGATTCGCTTGGTGCGGGATGAACCTCTAGGATTTAAAAGCCCTAAGTAACAGCGGATAAGCGTTCACCGCTGCCTTCTCTTTTTCCTTTCGTAGAGCTTTTATTTGCGTAGGGAGACACAGGGAAAGTGGGGTCTGAGATGAAGATGGTAGTGGAGGCACTGCTGCGGACAATTCGGCGTGAGAAACTTTGTGTTTGTTGGGTTTTCATCTTTGCTTTCTTCTTTATGGTGCCTTAACACTGCCCAGAGGTCAGAGCTTCCCTAGCAGCTGCCTTTACACGTGTGCAGTTCTTAGGCTGAGCCTCTACCGTGTGCGTGTAACAAATCTATGGTAAATCCCCTGTGGAAGACCGGGAACTCAAAAATAGCCATGCTAGGCTTTTCTCAGAACTGACAAGCAATAATTGTTCTAAGTATCCATAAAATTGGGTAAAGGATGAAAAAATACCGTAATAAATTGTTCCTATTTCTAATATACTAATGGAAATAGTGACACAGTTTTCCAACTTTGTAGTGTTCTTTTAAACAGATTAATGCAAATACAGTAGTTTCAAGTGGGTGTATTCTCAAGAGGGTTACGTTATTGTGGGGAATGGACGTGATCTCAGTGTAGTTACAGTAATACAGATTTTGTTGAGTGGAAGGGGATGAGAGGAAGTAAATATATAAATTAGAAATATCCTGAAGCAGTCAAGAGCTAAACTGAGCCGATGGGCAGAAAGGATCTTGCACTTGTCTATTTGCGCTTCCTAGTGGCTTTTTGTGCGTGTTCCCATAAAAGCTATTATGTAATGGTGCTTCTCTTGGCAGGAATCTATTGTCACCGTAATTCCTGAGGTTTCTGGAGCAATGCAGCTTGTTCAGAAGAGTCGTGGTCAGAACAATGGGAAGAAAAGTTCTTAAGAGGAGGTTTTAACCTCTTTAATTTTTCATGCAGTAAGACTAAGCTCAAGACATCTGGATCTTTTCCAGAGTATCTTTACCGTCCTCTGTTGTTCAGCTTGTCTTTCTCTTCTCCTAGGCTGCGCTATAGCTGTTGGGCACCAGCTTGTTGCTTACATCTGCATCAGAGCTGGGAAAACATTTACTCTGTCCTTTAAAAATATTTGTTGTACTTCTCTTTTTAGTGTTTTTTGTTTGGTTTTTTTTCCCCTCTGAACAGATGCAAAAGTGATATAGTGATTTAGAACACTTAACTGTTGCTTAGACAAGAAAAAAAACTTGAGATAATGGAGGAAGGGAACTCTCCCAGTTCTCATCTCTAGTTTGAACTTGTCTGTGTACATCAAAGGGAGGCAAAACGCCTAAGTGGAGAAAGAATTTACATATGAAATGCCAGTGCTCTAAGGATCAGTTGCTCTCTGTGGTGTCTGTAGTTTATCATTGATTTAATCCACCTTCTCTTCAGGTGTCTGCCATAAATCTCTTTGCAAGTCTGCCTCCTTTTCTTCTTTTCCTGGGATGTTATTTTTTTGGGATATATTTTGATGCAGAGAGAATAATTCTTTCTAGTAGTGTGATCTGGTAGCCAGTTGTGGCACTGGCAGCTTTACAGATCTGTCTTTGTAACTTTCATGTTGTTTCTCACAGTAATTCTCTAAGCAAAACTTCGAGAAAAAACTACTTTTCTTTTGCTTGTTTGTAGTTTCATCTTCCCTCTTACCTTGGCTTGTCCTGTTATTTAAATGAGTGTTTTATGGACCACTAGAAAAGACAGTACCATCTTAAAGTAGGAAGGCGTGTTTCTTAAAGGGCCAGTGGGTGAAGGATGTGCTTGAAAGATTTGCAACTTAATCGAACTAGATTTTAAAATTGAAGGTCATTGTAGAGCAAACTAGCACATGATAAGGGAGCCATAACCTCCTTTTAGACAAAGTATTGTCAAAACTCAGGTGCCCCCATATGCTCTTTAAAGGCAGATGACTCTCTGAAGGGTGGGTCTGGGAAAGTACTGATCTCGAGCAGAAATTTCCCAGCCACAAGTGTAGCAGACTTTGGCTCTGTCCCCTTCTCTCTCTGCTTGTCATGCAAATTGACCACCTGTAGGCTTTGAGGAGGACCCAATGTCCTTGAGTGCTCCCTGTCTCTGCTGAAACAGTTTCCACACAGTTATCAGCAGTTTATATTTAGTGCAGTGTGTGAGGTGGACTGAAATGGCTGCGTGAGCACAGCTGCCTGGGCAGTCAGCAGTAATGGTAACTGAAGTCACTAAATGTGTGTCCTGCCTGGAGTGTAGCACTTTTGATGGAATTCATTCTGTTTTGGAGTCATGGTTGCTTTCTGCCACTTTGCTCCTGCCTCGAGAATTGTTGCAGCTCTCAGTAAGAGCAGCCTGCCATGGTCCTAATCTCAGCTGTGAACATCATAACCGTGCATTTGGGTTTCTGTGGCTGTCCCGTTGCGTCACCTCTGCTTTTCATCGGTGTACTTGCTCACACCATGGCCATCTACTGCTGTGCTGCCCTAATATGCCTCTTGTTCTGCTTTTGTGAGCAAAAGGATGTAAGTTGCTGGCCTCTGTCAGTCCAGGAAGGTTGGATGCTGCACTCGGGGTCTGTGTCAGGCCACTGCTGTTGTATTTCTTTTTTTTTTTTTTCCTTTTGAAAGTTGCATCTCTTTTTGCTTGCCTGAGATTCTTCCAGAGAATCCCATTATCTATGAATAACTGCATGAAAGGACAGTAGCTTGGAAGCCTTGCTCCAGAGTTTCCTGGACTGTGTCCTTTTGTGCACTCTGCTTGGCACAGGGACTCCCTGCAGCTCCTCTGCCCTCTGAGCCACTTGTCGGCTGCTGTAACCAGCTGATCCCAGCTGATCAGGCTTAGCTGGCAGAGGCGTCTTTCACTGGCAGGGCTGGTCCCACAACCTGTTTGCCTGAAAGACTGGGAAGGAGGGAGGAGAGGCAGCTGGGATTGAATTCTACTTTAAGGACATGTAAATAGAAACGTGAAGGCATTTCCTAGAACAGGGAAGGGGGAAAATTAACCCATATATAGCAGAGGTATTGTGGTATTACTTGCAGTAGATTTCTTTTGCCAAAATACAGTAGTCTGTAATTATGTTTATCTAGTTGTCATGACGAGTGTTATGTCCTTAAAGATGTCATCATACGTATTTAATCTCTTGTCATTAAGTTACTCTGGGTACAAATAGAATTATTTCAGATGTAACAATTTAACCTCTAGCACAGGGTGTAATAGTTGGGAACAGGTAGATGACTTCAGTGAAGCACTCTGTCTTTTTAAGCCCATCTGTGTAATTCATCTGGCTTTGCTGGTCTGTAGTTATACAGACGGTATTTTCCCTGACTGTGCTAGAAGTCTTGTTTATGCAGCTGCAAAGATTGATTTTAAGTTTAATCAGTAGAAGTACTTCCTGTAAATGTCAGGAAGTGAGCTTTTGTATGTACCAGAAGAAGTGTTCATCTGCCATTTGTATGCTGGCTGTTTTGTTACTGAGCAGTGGCAGCTCCTGCTCCCTCACAGGAAGCTTAGTGCTCTCACGTGGCTTACTGCATGATGCAGTCTGTAAAGTCTGTTTTCAGACTAAGCATCGTGATGCTAATAAGAGACCAGTGAAAGCCTGGCCTGTTGTTTGTTTGCTTATTTATTTATTTTTAATATTTGTGTGTGGTAATTCAAGACAAGTTTTTTGAGGAAGCTCACACTGAGGAGCTGCAGGACCAGGAGTTAGAGGTGTAAAACCTCTTCTGCTTTCCCACTGTCTCATTGTCCCCCCAGCTCCTGCCTTTCCCTGTGTGTTGGACAGTGGGCAGGCCCCAGAAGTGGAGCACACATGGAGAACTTTCTCTGCAGCACAAAGGATCTATGTGTCTCATGTTGCTCTGGAGATTCCCTGAGGGGAACTGCTATCCTGGCAACCAGCCCACCAGTGCTAAATTGGCTTCCTGGTATAAGTGAGTGTTGAGTGGCATGGGTTGGTCATCACTGCTGCGGTAACCTTGTAACAAGGCAAAGTACAGCTTTTGGAGCTGGTTGAGCAGAGTCAAGGGAAATTGGCCACTGGACTCACTTTTATGTGGTAAGTAAAACACCACGTCATATTTGTGTTATAGAATAGAATGGCTTTCATTGTCACAGTGTACACTTGCCAGAGGAATAACTTCCTTGTAGGCAATTGAACTTTGCAGGGCTGAAATGTGCTCCATTTTAACCTCATGCTCAGAAGTGAACCAGCTTCAATACAGTGTCTCTGTTCACAACTCCCTTAGCTTACACTTCAAAAGTGCCAGGACCAGTGGAAAACTTCAAAGATATTTACATTTTTCCTTAACTAATTTTCCTCAGTTTATAATATTGCTGTGCTTCACTGCTGTTCCTGCTTTTTCCTTGCATTGGTTTAATGGGATTTTGTAATAAAATGAGTGAGAATTGTAAGAATTTGTGATCAAAACCAAGTTTGCAGCTTGTTTGAGAATGAAGATAGAAAAGAAGTTATGCTTGTGGGTTGGATCTCTTTCTGCAGGACTTTTAGGGGTACATAAGTTTTAAGAGGGAAACCTTACTGATGAATTGGTCTTTAAAAAATGACCAAACAAACCAAAACCAAACAACACCCTTCCCAACGCCCCAATTTCTGTAAGTGAGCTTGAGAATGGTGTTCTTACTTTATATAAAAATGCAAATCTTTCAATAGCTAGACTTGTAATGTGATTTCTAACAGTAGCTGTTAAAGGCTGCTTACTTTGAGAGGAGCTGTAGTTTGTATGTGTAGTGTTAAACCTATAGATTAGTGAAATGTTTGAATGTCTTTGACCTATTTAGGCTCTTTGGGCTTTCTTTTCTCTGTAAACAATTTCATAAAAGTCTTCAATGACAATATATTAGAGCAGCCCACACTAATGCAGTTTTATTGGGGGATGTGCCAGGATCCCCTTTGGTTTTTGGAGCTCATTTGTGCTGACCACTCTCAAAAGGCATTTTATTTGTTAGACCTAGTAAGGTGTTCTAATGTTAATTGAAACACCTCCCCCACCCCTCCTTTAAAGGAAAGAATGCATACTGGGTCTGTGTTGCTCTCTAATGAGCTGAAAGCCAGCTGATGTGCAGTGAAGACAACAGTAATTTATCATTCTCTGCTGTGTATGGATTCATTATATTTGAAAGCTAAGACAGAAACTGCCTCTAAAATACTCGGTGTATGTTATCCTTTGGTGTTGATACGCAGACTGAGGAGAATCTCTTCCATGCCAAAACACCAGCCAGGGCGGGTGATTGACATATCTGCTTTTCAAGAGAAGTGTCAAAATTGCAGAGCATTGCTCAGAGGGTATGAAAGCTTCACTTCTCCATCTGCCGCCGCATATGCCGCTGGCGAGCCAGTGGCCATATGTGCGATCATCCTGAAAGCTTTAAAGCCAGCGTCTCTCTGAGGGCCCCTCACTCCTTTTCAAGGTCCAAAAAGGGCATGCTGCTTGCTTCAGGAAAGGGAGGGTCCTGTCTTCCCCTTAGGAAAATCAAGTAGTAGGTCTTTATAAGCTAAAGCACAATTGCAGAGAGCTGTGTGATCCTGAAACGCTGTGGACTCATTCTGTGATGTGCAACAAAAGTGTGCTGGAGACTCATTGCAGGCTTTGCCCTGGTACATAGGTGGACTACAAAACCATACAAACTTACTAACTGAGATTAATTAAAAACAATTTCATGGGTATGGGGAGCAAGGTTGTAAGATCAGGGTTTGTGTCTTTTCGTAAGCATATCAGAGATGTGAAGGGCAGTTTGCTAGGTTTACTTTTCATTTCATTAGCTGTGAGAACCTTTATTTCAAGTCTGTTTGTGGTTTCCTGTCTTGCAGGGCTTGCACACTTCTGTGACTTAAAAAGCTGACATTTAAATGTGACAATGAAATGTTTGGTGACAAAGGAGATCTTTAAGCAGGCTAGACAAAAATTCCTTTCAGCTGCATGGCTTTTGCTCTCACTTGGATGACCAGTTTTCCTGGTTCTCAGCTTGTTGTACTTTCCAGAGTGGAGAAGGTTGCCTTATTAATAACCATCTTTTTAAGTATTGGAATTTTAATTAGTAATGCTGAATAAAAAGGATGTATATGGTGATGAAACAATAAAACATACCTGTGAGTTTTGACGCCGTAGAAATAAATTTCTCCTATGCTTATCTGGGAAATATGCAGTATTTGCAATCACTGAAAGTGTCTATGTGTATCTGATGGCTGGACTTTATGCAGTTTTAATATGTGTATTTTGGGTAGCTTCTGGGATGTTTCTGTCCCACTGGAAAAAAACCAAAAACATCAAGCAAGCTCGAGTGCTGCTGAAAAATGTTTTTGGTAACACTCTGCTACACTTGAAACTGTTCTCCTCTTATCCTTGAGATTTTCAAATGGAATGTGTGAGGATAGTGTGCATATTCTTTGATTTTTAATAACTTGTGCAGTATATCTCAGACTCAGATCTGAATTTTGTGAGTGTCTGTACCTGAAGCATAGCTGTGTACATGTGTCCTTAAAACACAGTAGAGCTGCTTCTACCCCTCAAGCCTCCTGCTCTTTTATGTGACATAGTGCCATTCTTACTACTTACAGGGCTAATACCTACTTTTTTGGTGCCATTCTAGGTGTGTGAATCAACCTGTCGTCACTGAATCGTCAGTTTAATCTTGCTCACTTGACAACCATTGTATGCCAGCCTGTGTCAGTACCAGGTAAGGTGAAAGCTGATGCTGTTACTTTGTTTTTCCTGAACTTCTGCTTTTAAGACCTTCATTTTGTCCAAATGCCACGATTGTTCTGTAAACTGAAGGTAGAATGTGCTGCCCTCCATGTTCTCATCCTGTAGTGAGACAGCCACTTGTGTTAGCATCTCTTGCTTTTGAAACAGGAAGTATTCTAAGATGTCTTAGGTTCTGACTCCTTGCCTTGCCATGCCTTAGCATTTTTTTTGACATATCTGTTAACCTGGTTTTTGTGGTGGTCAGGTACCACAAGCTATGGTTTTTTTTCCCTTGTATTCTTCACTCCCTTAGCACTCCCTGGTTTTGCTGTACTGAAGTCCTTCCTGCCTTCCAGAGTTAAGCATGCATGATAAGTCACCTGTGCTATCTGACCTTTTCTCTTGAACAAAAATTAGGTTTAGTTTTGATTTGATTTTTTTCTCCCTACCTGCTCCCAAATGTTACCTTTGAAAACTTATCACAGAAGGATCTTATTTGTGTAGTGTGTATTTGTTGTCTTAGTTGTAAAAAGCTACCCAGATATGTCTTTCAGAGCATTAAACATAAAGCTGTTATTTGGACCTCATCCTTTTATCCCCCTTTAGAGAAGGGGTGTAGATTGCAGAGGGTTGAAGTGGGGTGGAAATCCCTTTAATGCTTTCAACAAGGTTATTATCCAGTGCTCTAGGGGAGTCCTTGTGCAGACAAACTAATGTGAGCCTTTGTTCTGATGCTAATCAAGATCGGGATAATTCTTCTGACCACGCCCTCTTCCCTCAGAACCCTCTGGCATTGATAAAGCATTAAGCTCCTTTGCTACTTCTCTTTTTGCTGTGCCTGCCTGATGTCCTTGTTTTATGTAACTGCTACCTTGAGTGCGAAGTTTAAGTTTTAAGAAGGCCTCATTAGGAATGTTTACTTAAATATGAGATTTTTGGGTGCTCCTGGGTGGTACTTGTACACTTCAGTTTAATAGATATCTTGGTGGCTCTGTGTATTTTTTTGATCATTAAGTAATAAAACCCAACTCTTCGTTGATGCAAGGCACATTGGATTGAATGCAGTGGCATCTTTTGCTACATGTTGAGACATGTAACTGAAATTTAGAAGGTATTTTTCATTCTGTCTCTTTTTGGCCAAAGCAAACAAATGTTGTTTCTCAGATGCTTTTAAGGATTCCTTAAGAGACTAACTTCTGATCCCTAGTCCAAAGAGCTCTGTAAGTTTTCCAGAGTGAACGTGTGTGCAGCCTAGATAATATTTTGGTTTACGCCAGTAATCTACTCCCAGCCTAAATATAATCTGCACAGCATCAGTGATAAGCTTGAAACCTAAGTATATAGTGAAATATGACTCTTCCTGTGATGTAACACAAAAAACAGAGCCTCTTCACCATATATTATTTGTGACATTGTGGAAAGGATGGTGGTGAAAATATGGTTATGTCTTGTGTGAAATGCTTGCATCAGACAGAGCTGCATTTAAAATGTCAGAGCTGTTAAAAAATGCCATGCAGATCAAGAAGAGGAGAGAAGAAGTGTTTGGAGTTAGCCTCTTTAGCCTTTCCTTGGCAGTAAGAAGCTGATGAGAAGCTCATCCTTGTGCTCCTAAAAGCAGGTCTGCTAATATAGCAATGCTGTTAGTGATAGTGGGCTCTCAGAGGGTTGATGGTGGCAATCCTCCAGGGATAATCTGTCCTGGGTCTGGTGAGGCTGGCCCTCTGGTGAATAAGGGAATTTGTGGTCTTTCAGTAGGGACTGTTCCCTCCCTCGGGTGGTTTGAGACCCCTTTTGGTATCAGTACAGAACAGAGGGATGGGAAGGATTTGACAAGTTAAAGATCTTCCCTAGAAGACAGAGACTGTGTGTGTGTGTGCACAGCTAGCACATATTGGTGCAATGCTCTCATCTTTCATTTTTAATGGAGTGTTTTTCTGTAATGCAGAATTGGAGAAGTCCTGCAGTAATGATGTAAAAATCTGATTTCTTCACAAATTGCACAGTTTTTGCCTATGTAGACATAGAATGTCTCGATAAGCTGAGCCCAAAAGCAAATGTGAAAAGGTAATGGGACAGAGGGAGAAAAGCTCCATCAGAAGATGCTCAACTGAGGGGACTGACTTGAAGTGCTTTCTGCCAGTGACTATGCATAGATGCAGGGTGTACATTTCAAAGTAATCCACCCTGGCTCCTTGATGCAAACCTGCATGGAAACATTAGCTGTGGGAAGGGGTTTATCACAACTTTTAAACAGATTTGTTTTTAAGGTTGATTCTGTGGACAATATCCTGAAGAGACATCAGTATGAGATACAATACATTTTATGTGGGTAAAATTATAGGCTAGGTGTAACTGCCTTTGCCTCGTGCCATTAATCCAATGACTTTTAAATCCCAGGAAATGCTAATTTCAGAGAGATTATTTTTACAATCTGAAAATAAAACCTGGAAGGTGTATGTGGTGTTTGTTGTATCTTTTCTTTACCCTTGATTTGCATATGGAGGGAATTTCCTGGAAAAAGGTGCCCTGTACTTAGTTATTCATATTCTGCCACTTTCAACATCCTGCTCATCTTTTGTGATTTGAAACAAAGTAAGTTGATCTCTCTTAGATTGGTTGACATGAGTACCTGTGCCCAGTGTTTTCCACCATCTCTAGCTGGGCATCTCACAGGGTGATGCACGTGCTGCAGACTTCCCAGGCATTGTTCCAGGCAAGCCTTGCTGAATTTGAGTTATGTGATGAGATTTATTTTTGTTGTCTGATGTAATTGGTGTCAAGCAGCCATATTTGCTAAAGCAAGCTGGTATTTTATAGTCCTCTTGCGTGGTGCATTTAATTGCTGCATAACTGATTCCTTCTCTGTCAAGCATACATTGATTTTGGGGTTTTTATGCCAACATTGATTTTGGGGGTTTTTATATCATTTGTTTAACAGGCTCCCAGTACATAGAGAAATCTTGCAATCGCTCTCTACTTAAAGTAGTACTTGAAGCTGTTGAGAGGTATTATTCAACTTGGAAAACACAGTGCTGTGTCTTAACAAGGGCTCGTATATATCCCAAGCTCTGTGAAGATACAGCCAGGCTCTGTCAAGGTGCTCAGAGAAGTTAAAGGCAACACTTTCTTCCCATTCAGCAGCTCACATGGACTGTTCAATTTGTTTAATCCCCATAGGTGATGAATTTTATAGGATGGATACACTGACAGAGGGTTTTTTTTTTCTTCCATGCCACAAAGATCAATATTTAATGTAAAATCAGTAAATTTTATCTACATGTTTTTTCCTCTAGGACTCACAATTACTTAAGTCTTTCTTGTCCTTGACGACTTTTCCTTCTTAAGAGCTGTGGAGCCAAAAATGTTATACACGATAATGGTAGAATTCCCTCCAAGTGTAAAGGCAGCCTGCTTTTCAAATGGAAAAAAAAAATTGTTTGAATGTAGGTGAGATTCAGGAGGACAATGAGAGGTTTGAAGGAGGCTTGTTGAAACTGGCTTAATACTTTAGTGTACTGGGATTATCCCATGAGTTAAGTAGAGTTACTTCAGAGTTGCACCATGAAGGTGATTGCTGTTACACACTCACCTGATGTTGGGAAGACTGTTGCAGAGATCCTCTCCCCTTTTGGCCAAGGGAAGTAAAACAAGAATGTTGCACCTAGAGTGTGTGGAATGCCTTGAGGAGTGTGATGCTGTGCCTGCTAGCCAGGAGTTGGATATTGAGAAAGATACTTTACTTGCACTACCTGTGAGAACAGAGACTGATAGCTCTGGAGGCTCTATTAGTGTCTCAGGAAAAATACCCATGAGGTTAGGAAAGTTGTTTAGTGTAGGCAGTATTAATGCAAGCTTTGTGTAGTGCCATGAATGTTGTGTAGCTGCTGCCTGGCTTCTCTGCGAGCTTCCTGCCTTTCAAAGCTTCTGCAGGAAATGGCACAGTAAATTAGATGAGCTTGTTTTGATCACTTGTGGATTTTTGCAGACCTATATGTGTGCAATTTCTGAGGGTAGATCAGTTTCCTCAGTGTATATCTGTCTGTAATCAAGGTGTGATCTACAGTGTGCTAGGCAATGCTCCCAAATGAGGACACAAATCCCAGTCAAAGGCCAGTAACATGCAATGGAGGAGGGTAAGGGGGAAAAAAGGCATGTAAAAATGTAACTAATGAAAACTGACATAGCTTGTTTCTTTTATGTGACCTTATCCTTAAGATATTGGTGATAAGAGTACATTTGGGAAGACAAACCTTGCGACAATCTACCAGTCTCCTGGTTCTCCTAGTTCTTGAAATGCAACGATGTTCATGAGCCTCCTGTGAGGAGGAATTATCATTTGGCCATAGGTTTTTGCCTTTAGGCTGTGTTTGGCAAAATAAGTTTTAGGTAAATTTAATCCAGTTTCAATACCACTTTTTATTGGTATTAAAAGCTGAAGTCCTATTCATTCTCCTCGACCTTTTTATAATGAAGACGTTGCTGGGGTGAGCCTTGCTCTTGGATAATTTGTCTGTGTTATATAGGTAACTGTAGCAAAGGATGAGCTTTTTTGATGTCTTCTGAAAGAAGAGCTAAAGTAGCTGAAGTACATAAGCAAAAGCTCATTGAGTAAAAATCATATGCTTCCCCAATTAATGGCTGTTTTCATCATAGGGTGTAACGTGTGGCTGCTGCGTGCCTGTGTGTGGCTTCATTATGTTGTGGTTTTCCCAGTGTGGAAGGCTGTAAGGTTGCCAAGCTTTCAGCTGCTGGTGTAGGGTTGTGCCAGCCACACCTGGCACACAGGGAGGAGGTGACCTCGTTGGTGTGCAGGGCATGGGCAGCCGCAGGGAGCAAAGGCATTTAGGTGCTGCTGCTGCTGCTTTCTTTCTGCAGTAGCTCTGAGCTAGACCTTACCTCTTTTTGCATCAAACAGCAGTGCTTCTTCACCAGACTTTGCTGGGCAGGAAAGCTGAAATACTTGATGTTCCAAAAACCAGACTCCTCTTGCTCTGAGGTTTCATAATGCCTTATGAGCAGGCTAGGTAAAGGGACTTGGACAACTGGAAATTGCTATCTTTGTAGAAGTTTCTCTGTATTTGTTTGTGTAAGATTATGAAAAAGTTTGGAGGGTAAAATGTTACCTTTACTTTTCAGATCATAGTGTGCTCATTGACATAGGTGTGGTTATTTTGATATCCCACAAAATATATTTGGTCCTTCCAAATTTGAAGGCTTGGCTATGCTGCTACTTTTCTTCTCTGTGCTACATGACGTGACGAGGAACCAAGCTGTCCTGTATCTAAAGTTCAGACCTTGGCAGAGCAGCTGGGTGGCACTGCTTATACCTGAAGCTTCTTTTAATTTGCAGAGGAAAAAATTCTTTAATTATTGGATAGATGATAAATATGCAGATCAAAGTGAGACTTTTGAGGCGAAGTTTGGCTTATAAGCTAGAAGTAATGATGGCTCTTATAATGAAGTTTAATGTTGGCACTACAGAACTGAGGACAGACTTGGGAAAAGACAATGTAAAAGTCTTCTGTCTGTCCTGTGATATATTTGCCTTGTCCCCTTGATCTCCTTATCCTTGGCAGAGGACAGATGCCATGTGCAGAGTAACTTCAGCCACTGTCATTTCCTGCAGTCCTGTGTACTTCTGTTGAGGTGACACACACAACTACTGGTCTGCTCTGACCTTTTCTTCTTAGGCTTCTGTACTCAAAGGGTTCACTGTCCAGTTCTGGTTTCAGGTGATCCTACATGGATAGGCTATCCAAAGTTTCATACAGGAAAACAATGGATTTTAGTTGTCTCCACCAAATCTGCCCTTTCTAGAAACTATAAAAAGTCTGCTATGTTTTGACTGTTATTAACCACAAGCAGAGTGAATGATATTAGACAAAAAAAAAAAGCCTAGGAGTATTTGTTATGGGAGTCCATATTTAATCTCTCCCTGTAGCCTTTGGCTTGCTTAAAACTGTGCTACAACCTTTCTGATTTTCCATACTATTGATTGCCCTGTGTCTGAAAATGTGTTTAATTATGGGATGCTTTATAGACAGTAGGTCTACCTCCTCACATGGAAGAAATGGAGACTACAGATGTTGCTACAAATCGATTGTGAGTCACTTCTGGTGACATGGAAAAACTTACATAACAATAACATAAACTATGTGCAGAAGCCTGAGTTGCAGAAGGCTTTAGAGTCAGAAGCCTGCATCCAGCTTTGAGCTTCCATAGGTTTCTATACCCCACGAGTGCACTGTTTCTGCTGCACTTTGGTGTGAAATGCATCCTTTTATAGTAGGATCATCAGTAAATGATGAAGGAAAAACATGTAATAAAATAACACTTTGTTCTACAAACTCATCATCAAAAGCTGGCTTTCATAAGCATAAAACTCCTTGTCCTAAGATGAGACTTCTAGACAACTCTCTCAGTAAATACTTAGCCTAGCAGTAGCTGAAATTCTGGTACATCATCTCCTTTCGCCTCTGGCACTTTCTGGCTGTGGGGCTGTTGAGCCAGACACTTGCTGGATACACTAACAGAGGGTTAGTGCCTCTCTTCTGTGCTGCATTGCTTTTTCCACCTACTGCTCAGGAGGAGGCTGAAGAAGCTTTGCTGCCTCAGCAGTGAACTTGAACCCCACACAAGAGCTGTACACCAGCTGTACCTGGGACACTGCCTGTTTGTCTTCCTGTAAACAAATGCTTGGGTCTGCTGGAGACACTTAGGAGTTACTCTGCATGTAAGAATGTTGATCTCTGGCTTTCCTCCTGCATTCCCTTCCGTAGCCAGAGAGCAAATACGAAGTGAGATGCATGGGTCAAGGCAGTAATATACTTGGATTCACACTGGAGTGTTTTAAAGGCGTGGAGAGGGGAGGCTGGGGCGTGTTGTGACGTGAATGGATCTGGGAAGTAATGCTGGCACTAGTTAATCTGGTCTGCCATTTTTCATTTTATTTACTCCTGGCACTTGATTGTCAGACTAGACTTTTATACTGTGTTCTCTTTGTGACTTTGACTGCTCAGCACTGCTGCAAAGTCCTTCTAATCCATTTTGCTATCTGTCTCTTGCAACGAAAACTCAATTGGCAGACAGAGTACTTGAATTCCACAGAGCTAGTGTGGATTCAGGCTTGGGAGGAATGAAGAACCAGCAAATATGGTAAGACCTTGTTGGGAAGGAGGGGCTCTTACAGAGGTGAATTAACTTGTGTGCTCTATCTTGGTAGCTGTTTAGGGCCTTGCTTGTGTCAGGGGTCTTACCTGCTTTCACAGGTACCTGCTACCCACCAACAGGTGCTCAAATAGAAAAAGACCTTATTGATCTGGTTTAGGTTTTTTGAAGAGACAATGAGTATGCATTAAGATTATTCCTCTTGCCTTGTAACTCTGCTGCATGGCAGATCCATGTGTGGGGTAGCACTGCAGAAGTAGAAGCTTTCTCACCTGGCAGACAAGTGTTCTGCAAGATATTAGAAACATTGCTGCCATGCTCCTGCCCTCACTTTTGTTGAAGAAAGACATGTTTCTGGGTGCTCTGATTGGAACCAATGGTGCTGGTTGCAATTCTGAGCAGTTCTTTCAGGAACTGAAGATTGCTTTACCATAGTGGTTGAGATGTGCTGTGCTAACCGTGCTTACTGCTGCCAAATGTCGCAGCTGAGCTCCAGTGTTAACTGCAGTCTGCTGGTGACAAAACTGGTCTTTCACTGTTGCAGCTCTGACTTGGCTGTGGATAAACCAGGCTTATGTTAGGACTAAGCAAAACTCCTACGTGAACATTCTCATCCTCCTCTTTCTGGCATCTTGACATAGAAAGTGCCCTGAGCTTGATTGTCTGGGCCAGAATACTGACAGTACCAGTTCCTTGGAAGGCCATATCTGAACTGGGAATGCTGTGTCTGTAACAGGGAAAGGAGGACAGACATTTTTCCTCTTAACTTGGATGGAATGACCTATTACTTTTGCTTTTAAATATGAATGAACTCATTCTCCTTATCTCAGATACTGGCCATATGGTATTCCTGGTAAAAGCAGCAGATGTTCTTCTGCTGTGTTTTGCTTTGGTACACAAATTCTCTTTGTTTTCTTTCTGTCCAGTCTGCAGTGTCTGTGATATTGCTCATCTTGATTGTATCAGGTTATTGCCCTGATTTTCTAAATGTTCATTTAGAGATAAGACAGGGGGTGTATGAAACGTTGCTTGGGTAGTGGATCTGATGCGTGTATGTGTATAGGTGGTAAAAACCCTGGTTCAGTAGCTTCTCCTTCTGTTTTACTGTTACTTACGACCTTTGCACTTGGTTCTTCAACATAAGAATGTGTTGCACCCCACCTTCTTTATGGTAGTTTGGTTTGTTTTTGTTTTGCTAGTGAAAGCAGTTTCTTTGCAAGTCTGCATCATTTTGTATCCCAGTATATTGTTTTTCTAGTGAGAGAATGAGGATATTTTTGTATGTAAGTGATTGTTTTCTGTGTTCTCCCTGCCACTATAGTTTGTCTTCTTATGTACTCATGAGCCTCTGTTCCACTTTACTATGGAAGAGTAGGGATACAGAGGTGAACTCAGTCTGAGTGCCAGACAGGCCATGGCATTTGGCAGTCTGGATGCAGGAGTTTGAAGACTGCTCCCATAAAGAGTTGTTCTGTGCTGTGTCTTTTGTTTGTTTGCTTGTATGGGGTGTTGAAGTACTTGACACAACACTCAAACTTTAGTCCTTGGTGGTGAAGAGAACTTAGATTTTCCTATTCCATGTGCTCCTAGGAATGCTCATGTGGAAAGGGGCACATTGCTTTGCCATGGGGGTTCTGTTGCCCTAAAGCAGTGCTAGAGGCTGGCTGAGCGTGCTCTGCTGTGCTGAAATCTCTTTCACACGAACAGCTGGAACAGGCAGAGTTATGGACCAAGCCCTTCTGATGGCTGCTTGTCTGGGCATAGTTGAAGGCAGCTCCTTCCTTCCCTTTTCTCTGTAAATATAGCTGTGGTCAAAATTTATTTCTGCTCTCTGTTCATGAGCCCTGCCTGCTGCTTTTCTTTGTAAAGATAAACACATCTGTATGGACATATTTACTAAGAAGGGTATCAAACAAAGGAGAATGTGGTGGTAGATTTTTTAAAGATTTCTAGAATGAGAAGGAAGATTTGCAGTTGGTATCAAGGAAGCTGCCATGATTTAACAAGAAAAAATGTGTCCATAGTTCAGTAAGGGATATGGTGATGAGATTGGTTAATGTGAAGCAACTGTTGTCTTTGTCTTTCATTTGTGAGAGAATACAGATACCAGATGTGGAACAGCTCAGAATGTGTGTGTGTGTGGTTTATTGTGCTCTCTAGTTAAGGTGATACTGAGAAGAGGCACTAACACAGGTCTGGTGACCAGCTTGTTGATTTTTTATCTCTTGCTTTACTTTGGAAAGCCTGTGGTAGTGCCATGGGGTGATTCCCCTTTGGGGAAAACATGAGTCTGTAGAGGACAGATTCTGTCTTTCTGATGAAAGAAACAAGTGGGGAGGTGCTTACCTCAGGGCACAAGGGGTTTGCCTCAGATCATGCACTGAAGAACCTGTAGTAAGGAACTGCCCTTCCTGTCTGTGTTCAGAAACCACCAGTCTTTCTGCAGGACTTATGAGGGGGTGTTCTTGGGCTTGTTGTTTTCTGTTTGATGCTGTAAGTTGTAACCTGTGATGGTTTGTGCACTCTGCTTAGCATGTGAGGGCCTGTAGTTCTCACATTCAGTGAGACAAGATGGTCTTGTAGGCAGCTTTAACTGCAAAATACTGTCACTTGCAGGTACTTCCAAACTTAGTGTGGCCCCTTAGCAGAGCCAGTCAACAGACTGAACTCTTTTAAGCGTCTGCTTGTGAAGGAGACTGAAACCTAGAGTGCTTTAAGGGGGAAAGAGTCTGTTTGATGACAGTGGGATTAATGGTAGATTTGTTCAGTTATGATAGATGGCTCTAAAATTTTAATACTGCTCTTGTCTTAGAAGACAAAATGACAAGATTGAAACCTGCTGATAGCTGTGTTAGGGAGCAGACTCATGTTTCCTGAGAATCCCACTGGGCCCAGTTACAAGGATGCAACGAAGCAGTGTTTCCATCTTTGTCCATAATCAAAAGAGTAACAGCTGCTCTGGGAGTGATAAAATGAAAGGAAAGGCCAGACAAATTCTAAGACATTGAGAAGAGACAGATTTCTTTGTAATAATCTCATTTGTATTTACAGAGTTACTACAGTCTTTGAGGTGCTGCCACAATGTACACAGTTTAAGCAAAAACAAAAAGGTTGTTTAAACTCTGATGGACAAGATCGGTGTTCAAAATGGCTGGAGATGTAGCAAATCTGTGTTTCTCTGTCCCACTGCTCTCAGTAATTTGCCCTGCACTGCCATTGTAGCACCCCAGGTTCCGTGCTGCAGGAATGCTTTGGCTTAAAATCAAGCTCTGAAAGATATGTTCAGTAGCAGCTCATGATCTCAGCCAAGGAGGGGGTGTAAGCTTGTGTAGGTTCTCTCTTAAGGAGGCATGGCTAAACTGGGAACAGTTAAAAAAAGATGACAAAATAAA
>VYXF01002414.1:687-11321 GCA_013397295.1 Polioptila caerulea
GGTGGGAGGGGAGGGCAGGGCCCAGGCCGTGCCCCTGAGGTGCTCTGTGTGCTCGGCCGGCCCCCCCCGCTGAAGCAATTCCCAGGATTTCCCAGGCTGGGAGGGCCTGCGGAGCTGCAGGTTGGCTTCGTGTGGAACAAAAAGGGTGTGTGGGAGCCCCTCGCTGCCTTCCCTGGTCTGTCTTGCTGAGGTATTGCTAAACTAAAGCTGCTCTTTGGGGAAGAGGCTGAATAGCATTGAATTTTTATTTTTATTTTATTATGAAATATGTTGAGGAACCCTGCTTTTCTGTCCTGTTTGTGCAAAGCTTTTACATAAAGCTGACTTTAAAATTCCCTTCAAAAAGGGAATGAGGGAGGAATAAGAAGATCCGAGATTTCTCCTGTTACGTTTTAAAATCCCATTGCCCGCAATAGTTTTTGTGCCTTTATAGCACAAAGCTCGTAGCCAGACACAGCGCTGAGCTCTGCTCTTGTCACAGGGCTTGTGCAACTGCTGCAGTGACAATAGGCACGTAACACTTGTGTCTCTATTCTCTATTTCACAGGGATTCACTGAAAAACCAAAAGCTCCTGATAATGATTCACAGCTCCAAGTTTTACTGAACAACTTGAAGCTCACCAGCATGGCCAGACAAACAAACTGGAAGGTTTAGGGCAGATCTGCATTTGAGGGGACAAATTATGCAGGCTGTTGCAGTCTCCACTAGCAACATGGGGAAATACTATAGCTGCAGGCTTTTTTTGGCCACAAAAGGCACAATACAATACGTGCAAGAGAGAATGAAGAAATGTGGCATAGAAATAAAAGGGTGGATGGGAGGTAAGGGGAGAAAAACTAGAATGAAATTCCCTGAGTCAGTAAAGCAGAAGATAATTGTTACTGTGGGGATCTACTCTGAAAAAGTCTACAGTGATTAGGCTGACAAACTTAATAAATTGTGGCTTGTGGGTGTTATGTGGTCTAAACAATTCTGGTAAAGGGCTTTGCACTGATGAGTGGGGAAAGATTTAAGGATTTTTTTTTTCTTTCTTTCTAGAACTGCTCACAGGGTTTAGATGCTGATGTGTCACAGAACCCAACTTCAGAACAACAAGAGTTGTCTTTCAGAGATGCTAAGAATCAGCAGATTTTCAGGTGATAGATGTATGGACAGAGCCTAAAGCAATCAACCCAAACACAGAACCTAACCTGGATGGAGTGGTTCTCTACTCAGCTTGGGTTTGGGTATTTATATTTTATATTGGGTATTTGCTATTTATAGCAGTAGAGTAGGAATTGCATTTGGTAGTGTTGTACAGACATGTAGGGGATGTAAACACATGGAAAGGAAAGGTGTGAGGAGCACAAACCCTGTAACACATAACATTTTGCAGAACCATCAACCACCAAATTTGGGTCCAGATTTCCAAGTGGGACATGGGTGCACCTTCTGAAAAGAGCCTCATTTTTGGGCCCTCCAGTCATAAGCACTTTACAGAGGATTTTAGTTTTGACTCAAACGTTCAGGATCTTTTATGTGTTCTTTCACAGAGAAGTGGTTTGGGAGGTTGCCAATGCCCAGTCGTTAGCCCTGCAGTTGAGCTAATGCAACAGAGCAAGATTAGAAAACAAACCCTTTGTGGCACTTTTTTCCCCCCCATAACCTAGATGATTTCCACGATCCATTTTAGGATGCAGCTTCTAAAACTGTTCAATAGGCACAGTTTTGGAGGTGGCATACTGCAGCAGCCAGGGCAAAGAACAGAGAGAGGGATTTCATAACTGGCCTTGCCTCTGAGGGAGATGGGATGTGTCACAATGACAGTTCTGTACAGCCTGATACACGACTCTGCATAGCCTGTTCGTGGAGGCAGATCTTGAGGATTTTGTCACCCCTGCCACTGCCACCACCACCAATGGCCTGTCGTTGTGCTGCCACAGCTGTTTGTGACTCTGCTGGGGGCTGAACCGATGCTGGGGTTAAGAGCAGCACCGTTTTTAGTAACACTTTTTTTTACTGAGATGAGTTTGATTTTCTAGTTTACTGTGTGACCTTATGTACAGTTGTGCTGACACAGCTGTTGAAAGTGTACCTTTTTTGGTGGCGAGACAGAATATGGGAATTCCTACCGGTTTTGCTGGACTGCCACCAAAAATGAGGAGCTGTATATGAAATCTCCCCCGCCCCCAGTTCCCCTGAAAGCAGGGCCAGTTGCTGAACTCTCCACAATTAAGAAGAGAAGCTATTTCTGAGCCCCAGGGAATGTCTGATACCTGTAGTTAGTGCACTGCTGCGCTCTGTTGTTTTCCTTTTGCCTGGAGAACAGAACATTTTCTTGACATGTTTGGAAAGTAAGTCAGACCAGTGCAGCTATTCAGCTGTAAGTTGTATTTGATGTATGTCCAAAACTGTATTTTTCAAGTGAGTTCCAGTGAGTGCAGTAATAGTAGAAATCCTTCAATGGGCTTTTTGTTTAGTGAAATAAAATGAACAGTTGTTTATCACTGTGTGGAGTGTTTGGTATGCAGCCAATAATAATTTAGTAGTTAGTAAGAATTCTGCTAAAACATACATACTTATCTTGCTTTCTTTTCTTGAATTCCTGCTTTCTGCCATGCAAGAAATCATTCCAACGGTCTTAATGGCCCATTCCATCACTTGCAAGTGAAATCTGGAATGCTGTAAAACCTCATTTACCCTTTCCTCAGTCTGTCTTTGTATATCCTTGCTGTATTCCCTAGGCCACCTTAGATAATGTCTTTTCTTTGCTTGGGTTTAAGGCCGTAAAAAGCTATGAAGCAATAACGTAAGTACTTGTGTGATGAAGACTTTTCATGTGGTTTTTCCTCAGGCCTTTTCCCCTCATCCAACCTGTATGTACATGATTAATGATCTCTCTTTGATCAAGCTCCTACATGCATTGCCACTGCAAGTTCTGCTTGGTAAAGTTGTGTTCAGGCATCTGGATTGCACATGGTGATTTCTTCAGGTGTTTTATCTAGTGTATTCCTTTGCATTAATGACAAACTGAAATAAAATAGTAGAGAAAACATTGTATTAGTTCTTAAAATATAATCCACGGAGATCTTACAGCTCCTGCAAAGTTTGTGGAAGTTGCAGCTGCTTAGCATCACTCAGGGTCAGACATTTGGTTTCCTGTTCTTCACATTAATGCTTTTATTCTATCTAAAGCAGGTACCTTTTTTTTTTTTTTTTTCCCAAAACTATTTTTCTCCCCTGGATAAGGAATTCAGATAAGAGTATTAAATTTATTTAAAATAGTTATCTGTCACCATGACATACTACTGGTGGGTAAAACAAGCTGGTCTTCCCAGCTAAAAGAAGCTTTGTATAGAACACTGTGCTTTATCATGCTAAATTGTGGATTAGATGGGAAACAATGGGACAAACTGATCTCAGTTATGCTGCTCTAAATCCAGAGTCATTCCATTTGATTTTAATTTTTTTTTTTTTTTTTTTTTGTATCTGTAACAGTATAATTAAGAGCAGACTTTGGTGCCGGGATGATAATCCTGTTCTTGGACCGGGAGCAACATAAAGTCAGCGCAGTAATTCAGGTCTGAGAGAGTGCTAATGAGGAGTTAGTTACAAGGCAATTATTACTGCCAAGAATGCTTAATGCTTAAAGGAGATACAGTTGCTTCTTTCGAAATAGCTTCAACTGAGTCCGTAGCAAAGCTAAGGAGAATCCCAGGCATTGTGATTATACATTCCATTCTTGTGTATGGTCTAAACCAGCCTGGGATTTGTACTGATGCGGACTTCAGTCTCTCGGGGCTATTTTTTCCTTTGAAAGGGCATTTATGTGCACAGGGATGCAGATAAATCTTGAATACACTGAGATCCGAGGTCTTGACTCTCACTGGCTTCTGAGTCTCCGTGCCCATGAGAACCGAGCCTGCAGTGAGAAGCAGTTTGTGTTCCTGGATGGGTTTTAACACGCCAGACTGAGCCACGGGTTTCACTCCACAGCTCCTGAAGGAGCACAAGGCACGCGGCTCCTTTCTAGAGGTTTTGTGTTTTACACAGCTTGGCTGAAGGTTTTGCCAGGTTGAGCCATACACAGTTCATTACATCAATGCCAGTTTTCTATTCTTTTGGACACAAGCACCTTGCAGAGTGATTCAGGCTCGTATCGTCCTAACAGGATAATTAAATATTGGTGACACTATGTTGTTAAAAGACAGTTCATGGCAGTTAAGGCTGTATGTGGGCAGCAGGATTCCAGGGCTCTGTCCTGGTGCCCGCACAGCCGAGTCACAGCTTCAGGGCAGCGTGAAACCCGGATGCCTGTTACCATCCTCATTCCTTTCCCCCAGTGCTCCTGCTCCTGTGAGAGGAGCTCACTCCAAACAGTCCCTGGTCAGGGCACACCGTGATCTACGCTTGCCAGACATTTGAGCAATGACCTTGCCCAAGGGAGTATTGTTTCCTAGTTTCCTTTTACCACCAGAAAAGACAATGTCATTTAATATGGTCTAATCTTGCATTGTTGGGAGTGTATATGTATGGGTGGCAATAGCCATTACTCTGGCAAGAGAGTCATTCCTGCCTATGGCCGTGCTCTAGCCTTAACAGAAATCGCCCTTTCAGTTTTGGATGCTGTTCTGACAGTGTTCTTGTTAAGCTGCTCAGTTCTGACAGCTGGGAAGATTCATCCCTTCCTGTTAAGTGGTCACTTCAGTTCCTTCGGCATAACACGGTATTCAAATGAATGTGCTGTCGTGCAGGAGACATATGTTAGAGAGCAGCCTCTCTGCTGTCACCACGCTGGCTGTTGAGATTTGAGAATGAAATAGCTGTCCTCGTGGTGGCCTTCAGGGAAAAGAGGAGCACATCTGGTAGCCAGCTCATGAACCGGCGTCTGAAGTGCTCTGGAAGCAGACAGACACTCCTAGCATTAACTGCTTATAGATTTTGTATCACCATTACATGAAGTTTCTGAGCCTGCTTAAGATGGGCTTAGATCCTCTGCTGGCACACGCTGCAAGCACATTGATTTCTTACATTAATCTTTAAGCAGCAAAGCTTTTTATTTCATAGGCATGACTTAAGGCTGGTTTACCTGCGCTGTTCATGTTACCGTGGCTGACGTAATTGAGGAGTACAAAGCACCAGAAGAGGCAAGAGAGATTAGATGCTTACAGTGATACCTTCCCAAGCCTTCTGTGTAACTGCAGCTGAGGTGGAAGGGCTTTCCCAATTCTTAACTTGCTTCTAATTCTGAACTACATGTCTGAGCCTGGATCAGATGGAAATTGCCTCCTCAGTTCAGCCTGCAGAAAGGGAGATCGAGCAGCTGTAATGCTAAGGCCTGAACTTTCCTGGCAGGTGAACCCTGCTCACTTCTTGCTCCAGTGAGAGTAACAGGCTTCCCCTTCCCCCTGTGTTGTTGTGAGAGCAGCTGGTGGGAAATAGTAGCTTTCACTGTTTGCAAAGAAAATTCATGCCTGTCCCTGAATCTGCACAGCCTCATTTGAGTGGACTCTTGATTTAGCTGTGGCAGCACAAGAGCTGGTAGTCCTTGCTACTTGTTCATTGCCTTTTCCCGGGAATTAATGCCCTCTCAGGATGTGTTTGCAGAAATGCATGTGTAAGTACCCCTCAACCCACTTCAATCAAACTGGGCTAGCACAAACCTCCCACTTAATCCATTTAAGTCTGGCCCAGGTTGACCGAAGTAGCTGAGGGGGTGTCCACATGAGCCTACTCTGCAGGCAGAACTCAAGAAGTGGTAATTTCCCCAAGAAGTAGGACGGGCTGAGCAGGGGGAGTGGATCTGAATCAGCAGCTTCTCCCATTCCCTGGGCTGCAGGCAGAGGAGGACTGCAGCACACGGGCCTGCTGGGCAGCCTGGCTGGCACAGCTCAGGAACCTGCAGCAAGGCAGCTGTTTGCCCATATACCCCTTCCCAAAGTAGGAAAACTTTGTGCTGAGCAGCTGTGGCCAAGAATGCACAGCCGAATAAAGACCTTGCAAGCTCCTCAAACTTCCCTGTTCAAGTCTTTGTCCTTGGTCAAGCGCTGGTGAGGGTAGAGGTCCAAATTATGGTCAAATTAGCATCAAAATGGATGCTTGAGATTTGTGTTGCCAATTCGTGGAACAGCTGCAATCACACACATTCCTTTGATGTCTGCAGTATGTCAGCTTCCTCCAAGAGGTGTCTGATCCAGAGCTGGTGTAGTACTGGGCTCACTGACCCATATAAAGCATACACTAGAGCTGTGATCAGTGCTGGGAAGGGCTTCCTTACTTCCAACATAGTGGCACTATTAAGACCCTTATCATAGAGTTTGGGAGGATTTACCTGTCTCTTTAGTTGGCTTGGGTCTGCAGAGGAATTTGAACCTCAAATCTCTCAGGTTAGTGTTTTCAAAAGATTTGGATTAGATTAAAAATATGAAAGGAGATCTAGGTGGTGTTTAGGAGTGGGGGCAGGGAGAATATCTGCATAAATTCCATGCCACGGCTGTAAATTTATGTTGAAGGGATAGCTCCTAACAGGATTTACAATGTGCCCTAACCGTTGCTTTCATTCGTGCTGAGGTGTTTTTCTCTCTCCATTAGCAACTTCTACTGATCTCATTTTTTTTTAATGAGTAGTAAGTCAAAGGTTGATCTTCCTCCTTCAGCAATTACTGACAAAGTTCCTTTTTATTTTAGATGAGGCAGAAGTTTAGAGGTCGCACAGATACCAGAAACACTTACGCAAGGGATGTGAATGAGCAGGAAATAATCACTGCTCTCACTGTTTTAGGGCCTGGAGAAAGATGACGAGCCTTCAGGCGATTCCCAGCCTGCTACTGATCCTCCTGCTTTGTCTCTCTGCCTCTTACCCACTCCTGGCTGGGAGGGACAGGAACTGGGAATGGTAGCTGCATGCTTTCTGATGAATCTCTGGCCAGATCTCTCTGTATAAAAGATTCAGCCGATTTGTGTCCCCTTTATGCAGCACAAAGAGATGAGGGCAGTGCAGTTGCTCATACATATTTCAAATATTTTCTTTTTTTTCTTAGGGTTGTTTTCACTTTTAGTTTGAAACAGGGCAAAACTGGCTGGCCTAAAGCTAGCTCCTCTTCTATATAGTTTATTCTTGTTGATTTGAAATCAAGAATCATGAGAAAGATTTGCCAGTGTAGCATTTGCTATGCAACATTTACATGCAGCTGCTTTGAACTAAATTCCCAAGTGAAGTGAAAGGATTTTGAGGCTTCCAGATCTTAGCAGACTACTGGTTTTTTTGCAGACAGAAATATGTATCATATGTACTTCTCCAGAGATCACTCCCAGCCAGCTAGGACTGTACTATCCTTCTCCTACCCCACTGAGACATATACCAGCTTTTGGGAGGGGATCCTTCTGGACCTAGAAAGTTAATTCATTTTGCTTGCAAATGTCTGTCACTGAAGTGACTGATTACTTTTTGGAGGGAAGGAAAACTCTTGTCTCTAGAGTTGAAAACAGCAAAAGCCTGCAAATTTTTATCTATTTTGGTGCTTATTTCTCTTCAGTGGGGCAGAACTCTTCTCCATATGTGGGGAAAATTTTTCAACTGTTCTGTTTCAGCTCTGGAATTGTAGGTTGAATGATAAATCTAATCTTACATAGCAAGAATATGATTGGGAGTATTTGAAGGCCATTTGCAAATCAAATACTGGTAATTTCAGGTAAGATAGTCTTGCCCTACGTTCCTCCAGCCTGGCCAGTTTCATAGAAGCTGGGAATCCGTTGACTGATCGTTTTTTTAGGCATTGAAACCATGATCTAATCCAGGGACAGAGCAGTAAACAAGTGGTTTGCTGTTTGAACATGTAAGGTAACTAACTCAATTAAGGAATGCAGGTTGCCTTGAGGTGAGGTGAGGATGTCTCCTGTGTCCCCTCAGGAACCTCCTCACTCCTTGGTGGCGATGACAACTTGAGCGAGCGGATGCCGTTCTCCATAGGAGCAGGGTCAGTTTGATGTCCCATGAATCTTATTAGGTATTCTGTTCATTCTTCAGAGGAGTATCATGAGGGTTAATTATTTCTCTGCTCTGACTCAGACAGTGATTTTGTGCCAGAGGATTCTGGCAGTAAGTATAATCCTAGTGATACCCTCAGTGAGGAAACCATTGTTCGCGATGTTGATGAGGAAGCGCTAATGGAAGCCGAACCAGAGCCTGATATAGAAACTGAGAGACCTAAGGCAAATGAAGGAAAGAGGTTGGCAACCTGGCTGTTTTCAGCCTTCTGCAGCAGATCTGACGAAAAATAAGTCTTTGTCTTCTTCCCCCTTGCACCTCCCTATCCAATCTCGGGCTGCAGAACAGCTCTCCTGGGGCTGAGCTGTGCTAAAGGGAGGGAGGAGCTGTGCTGCTCAAATCCTGGTGCCGACTGGCATTCCCTGGGGAAGATGTGTAGCAAGGAGCAGGTTTCAAACAGAGTGTCTCCTCTGTAAAACTGGGTTGCCAGATGGGGGCTGAGAGCCTCCCTCTGCCCAGGCTCCAGCAAGGCATTGCTCCAGAGCCAGTTGGCACCGTGAATTGTAAATACATTGGCCATGTTATTCTATTTGGGACCAGTGCTCTGGAGTTAGATGAATGCATGAATAAAACATATTCTCCGTGCTGCTTTTCTCTCTCTCAGTATTTTATAAACTCATGATAAAGACTGGGGGTATTTAACTGCTTGTAACTGTGCTGAGGAAGGCAGAAGGGCTCCCTGCAATAGCACACAGAGCAAAGCACAACTTAGTCCTTTAAGATTTTCCCTTGTCCCAAAGAGATTATTTTCCTTTCCTGGTCTCGTGTGGTTTCCAAGGCCCAGTTTAAACACATACAATGACATAGGATAGATAGCTATTTTCCATACATGGCCTTGTATGGTTATTCAGCAGGAAGCATTCATTGCTTTAAGACAGTACTGAAAGGGGTTCTGTTCTGCTCTCCAAAAGAGAAGCAGGCAGGATTATCTTGGGTCACATCTTTCTTCTATTAGTCAAATGGTGAAACCAGACATCTGAGTTGTTTCAGTCTGTGAGCTTACCCTGTGCTTCCTGACGATCTCACAGTTGTCCCTAGTTTGTATGCAGGATTCTTCAGTCCCCCTGGCAATCTGCATTCTTTCTCAAGCTTTTTCCTGGTATCTTAGGCCCTTGGGAGATCACAGCTTTGCCTTGATTTCTATGTGGCCACTCCAATAATTCACTGCCTTAGTCAGGATCCCTCTGCTGAACAGGCTTAAACGTGTTCATGGTCTTCTCTGATGTTTCTTGATGCTGTTTAACCTATACCGTGTTCTTTCAACCTGCATCCTTCCTGGATGCCTCCAGAAGCAGTACAGCAGGCTCCAGGATTTCATGACACTGTGGCCCCTTATAGCAACCAGCAGCTTATGCATTTGTCATTCAGCTCACAATCTGCTTCACTGTTTCTGGCACCTTACGATTGCTCTCTCATTCCCTAACATGCTATAGCCTTCTTCAGGCTCAGCAGCTGCTCCAAGAAGGTTCCTAAGGCTGGGGAGCTTTTTGCTGAAAGCATTTTCCAGATTCTCCCTTAATGCTCTCTAGCAGTGAAATTGTTTTCTGTTTTGTGTTGTGTTTTTCCTTGGCATATTTCTAATTGTTCTTCATTTAACTTTATTGGTCCCTGACGTCCAGCATCATGAGTTATTCACCATAAAATAGAGACACTGTTATTTCAAACATCCTTGTAGTTCTACCCAGCAGTTGTAGCCTTTCTAGATGTGATTGCATTCAGTTACATTCCTTTGTGTTAGCTGTTTTTATTTCTGTCCCTAGCAATTCTCAACCTCCTCTGGTTTTTCTCATCATCCTGAGGCTTACGTCTCACTGTGAGGCCTTCTCAGACAACTCTGCCATGATGATGTGTCCTCTGGTTTTCTGTATCACCCTGGGATGTTTCTTGACATACATATCTTATTCAGCTTCCCTCATGTCTCACAGCACTACACAGGCTTTTCCTACATCCTCAGCAACTTTCATGGTACTCTGATGTCCCCTGGCTGTTATCTGTCTTTCTTTGATCTTTCCCAGCTGAATCGCAGCACTCTCTTAATATCTCTCAATATATCCTCTCTGATATTCACCATGCACTCTGGCTTGCTAATGGTTATTTCCACATTCTTTTTTAAGTTTGACTCAAAACAGTTTCACTCATTTACAAATGTTTGCAATCATATAGCCAAAAAAGACTTTCTGGTAAAGTAGTAGTTCAAGCATTTGTTTAGTTTCTCTGTGTTGTGGTTTAACGACAGGTGTCTGCTAAGGAAGGCAGAAGCCTCCCTTGGAATGAAGGATGTAAACCCCCCTCCCTCCGAATTATTATAATTTTGGATTTAAGGGGGGCTCTCAGGCAAAGATATGGGAATAGGAATAACAGTTCTTAATTTAGGAGAACTGAAATAAAACAAGCATGCAGTATTACAAAACAGACAAACCCACTGAGAGAGTCAGAATGCAACTTGACACCCTGTGGGTCAGGGTGTTGGTAGCAGTCTGATTAAATGGCAGCTGAAATCCTTCTGGAGTGGCAGATGTGGCTCTGTTGAAGCAGTAGAAAGGTGTAGTTTTCTGCTGAAGGTCCAGTGGTGGTGTAGATGGGCCTGGTCTTCCTCTGAGAATCCAG
>VYXF01002414.1:11452-21565 GCA_013397295.1 Polioptila caerulea
CTGCTCTTGCTGATTTCTTATCAGCTGCCCTATTGACTTTCCTCACCCCCACCATCCCAGTTCCAACAGATGGTGATAGAATAACACCTTTTTTTTTTTTTTTTTTGTTGCATTTTGCACTGCAACTCATGACACTCTGACCACATTTTCTTTAGGAAAATACATAGCTGTCCTAATGAATTTTGGGAACAGGAGATTGTCACTGCATTTGCAGAAAAGTATTGGAGCTGACTGAGGCTCTTTTGTTAAAGGACTAAAATAAGGTGAGGATTATATCATGGTGAGCTTGCCCTGTGTGTGAAGACCCTGCAGCAAATAAGATGGGCAGCGCTCTTGAAAATTTGATCCATGGCTTCCATAAAGAGAAACAATGCCTTTGCTTCTCTTTGATAAAATCCGTATCACTGTTCAATGCAAATTCACCTGGTAATATTAGCAATGTACTTGAAATATTTGGGTTCTGTGGAAGATTAAACTGTTGCTATTCTTACATTAGACATCTTTACTCATAATGACTAATAAGAAAATCCTGAGTTGGACATGAGGAAGCAATTTTTACTTGCCTGCTTGTAGGTCCCAAAACCTGATTGATGTTTAAAGTTTTCAAACAGAAAAAAGAAACAGATGCTGAAGTTTATGAAGCTGTAGAATTTGCTTTATTCTTGTATCACCTCTTGAAAATAAACAAGCATGAAATAATACAGATTACATTGCTCATTAGCTATTTATGTTGCACTATCATCAATCATCTGGTATAATGTAAGCCAACAGCATCCATTCTACATGGGTACCATAACAGAGTGAATATTTCTCCTTCATAAAAATTCCAGTGCTTAAATAGGTTTGTACACTTTCAATCTTTCCTTGTCCCCAGTACTTTGATTGCAGTAGGAATCTAAAAATATGTTTGTTCCTGTTGTCTTGTGCAAACATGTCCTGCACCCAGTCCTGGTTTCCACTTTAAAAAATTACAGAAAAGCCTATGTGATATAAACCATACAGTAGTGCCTTACAGTTTTATTTAGTTCCTTAGTCAACCATGCTTTTCGTTATCCCCAGTACTAGATGCCACGTTTAACAGTGCAAGGGCTACATGCTTATGTGCTTACTTTATTTCCTTTGCTGCCCAAGTTCTAAAGCAGTCAACAGCACTTTAAATATGGATTTATGACTGCTCACGTACCCCTGAACTGCAGGGGAGGGAGAATAAAAATGTTACTCAGTGCAGTGGGGTCAATTTCTTTTTGCGTGGAAGGGCTGTGTAGCAGAGGGGGAGGAAGGTGAACCTGGTGCCAGCTATCTTTGCAGTGGCCAAGTCCTGTCATCAAAAGTGCACAGGGGCTGTGCTAACTTAACTCTGCAGCAGGGTCAAGTTAAACTTCCAGATGTACACTTCTACAGACCCCTGCTTCTTCCCTTCCACTCTGTTCACTTCTGGGACAAGTGCAGAAACCATCTCAGCTGTCTGGGCATCGTCACGTGAAGGCTATGATGGTTGTGACTACTCTGGAGAACCTAATTCAGCAAGTGAACCAAGTTCAGTCACGGGTATAAATGGTATTTTTTAACATGAAAGCTGAGCTGGACCTGGCAGCTTTTAAAACTTGTAGATCTGGGGGGAAAAGAAAACAAAAATATATTGAATATAGTCTCTATTACTTTTGCATCTGATTGACGTTTCTTTTATTGTTTTTCCTTGGTAGGAATTTCTGTGGTGTGAAGGATTTCCCTGTGGGTGCAGAGTGGGCATGAAGGGTCCTCCGGAGGTAATTTGGCCTAATTTCCATTCCAAGTGGGGCCATGTAGATGAGGCTGCTCTCTGATGATCCTTCCCTGAGAGACAGCTCATGGTGAAAGTAAAACCTTCAAGTTTAGATTAGGAAAGCATTTCTTAAGCTTCTTGCGAGCACAGATTGACCTCTCTTGAATCATTTGTCTTCCCAAGATTTTTCTTAGTGCAGCAGTTCTGCCCAGACTAGGGAACAGCTTAAAAATCTGCTGATAGCAACAACTCAAATTCCTCCAAGGTGAGGGAGTGAGAATTGATCAGAGTTTACTTGTTTGATGTGTGAAGATCCTTTTCTTTGCCTTAGAAGAAGTGCACGCAGTGAGCAGTTACATGAGCTTGCATAAGTACTTGCAGCCAGTTCTCATGCCCCTATCCTGCAGGAAATGAGCAGCATCTAGTAAGTAGATCAAATACAAATCTTTATTTTGTTTTTTACTATAGATCTCTTTTCCTTTCTGAAATTTGCCTAACTTTACGGTTCAAGCTTCTTAGTTAAGAAGGAAAATATTTTTTCTCTCTTACGTGTTTTAGACACCTGGTGATTCTATGTGAATCCTTTTCATCAGAAAGGATACCCTGAACTGTCTTTGGCCTAGCATTGGATAAATATAAGAGGCAACTGCTGGATTGAACAGAGGCATTGCAAAATAAGGTTTTCTACTGCTTTTGCTCTGTAGTTTCCCTGCTGGTTGATGTAGCAGCATTACCTCTAGCAGTACTTGTTCTCTCTTTAGCCTCTGTATTGATATTTCTCCCAATAAGTGAGGAATCTATTTTTGTTAGCATCTTGTGACAACCGGCTCAAGTGACATAAGCCACTGAACAGCTATTGAACAAATCCAGGCTAGATTCAGAATAGGAAATTAGAGGGTGAAGTCTCCACATCCAAATAGCAACAACAGATTCATCTGGACCAAATTTTTGTCCTTCAGCTTCTGCTTGGTGTGACAACTGCCCACTTAAAATAGCATTGAAATGAAAAAGAAAGGAAGCTGTGTCAGTACTTTCAGTCCCGCTGCGGAAGGTGTTGGTTCACCCCTAATGCATAATGCACAGCCTCTCCAAAATACACATCCCATCAGTTCCCAGGATCTGCAATGTTATAAAGCAGCTTGGAAAAGAAAAGGAGGCATAACTTCTCCAAAGGCAGCTAGAGAGAGAAGTCTGAGAGAGCCCTGGATATAATTACCTGAGCTGGAGTCCAGCCAGGAGAATGCTGAGCTAAGGAACAGTAAAGTCCTGACTCTGCACAAGGGATCCAGACAAATTTAAAAGAAACTGCAATAACAGAAGCAGGATTTGAGCATCTGGGAAGACGTTTGAGAGAGTGAATGAATATAAACTAAGGCCTCTAGGGAGTCTGATAGGAAACAAAAGGAGCAAAATGAAATACAGTGTATAATGGTAATATATGTGGCATTGAGTGTCTTACACTCAGGGCTACCTGATAAAACTCTTTCTTCTGCATGATCTAAGAGATCTAACTTCTCTGAGTTCACTTACTCTCTATACAAGCCAGACTACATGGACATGGATGGAAATGAGACATTGTTGTGTTCTTACATAGTGATGAATAAGAAGTGAGTCAGACCTGACAAATATGTTAATTTTTTAACCAAGTACCAGGTTAATTAGCCACCATTAATGGAATGTTTGTGCAGGAAGAAGGATTTCTCTCTGTTGGGCTGCTCCCCAGCTAAGGAGACCTGGTCTCTGGCCAGAAGTATTTTACCTTTAATCCCCAATTTCTTAAAGGGTAGTTATTCTAACACTTGGCCACTGTTCCTTGACAGGACTGGTATCATACAAAGATTTCAATTTTCCTTCACTTTTTCCTCTTTCATAAAATTTCCTCTTCTACAAAGTCTTCATAGCTCCATAATCAGCAAACCAATATACCTGACAGAAGGATGTTGAGGGGCTGCTGTTAACTGCCTTTCATTTTAAGATCCTATTTTTGGGGTGATTGTTTTTGTATTTTTGGGGGGCTTGAAGCATACCCAGGCAGCTACCATTGCTCAGACCATACCCAAAGCTTTTTGGTCCTTCCAAACTGTTCTCATTCAGGCAATCTAAATGGTTTATAAGGTTTGTTAAAGAAATGTGGTTTAAAAGAGAATGCATATGCAAAACTGGAGAGCTGATGGATGTGAGCAGGGATGGTGGTCCGGAAGGCAATGGTAAAAAAAGGAAAAAGAATAAAAATTAAAAAGGAAGAGCTGGAGGGAAGGTGGAACATGAGGAAATCCAAGTGGGGTATTGTGTGGAATCTGAAACTGTGCATTCTTCCCAATGGCAGGTTTTTTCTTACTTTTCCTAAGCTGTTCCTTCTTTCACATTTTTTTTCCCCCTGGCTCATTTGTTTTATGCCAAGAGGCTTATTTGTCTTTCCTGGCTTATTTGTAGTGCATCTGGATTTAGGCACCCTGATAAATCAGTTCCCCAGAAGACTGTGGTCTAAAAATGAATGTTGAGTTGGATTTTGAGCTAATTTAAACTGATATACATCTGATGAAGTGAAGTTTAGCCATGTAAAATTCCACTGCCTGAGCAAATGCATAAACAATGAATATTATTCCCCTTCAGTGTGTCTGGAAAAGATACTGTCTGCTCCTTCCAAAAAGATTATTTTACATTTGAGACACGTACCTATAAATGTCTGTATTTTGCGATTTTGAAAATCTAAGCATGTAAATGAGTTGTGTTAGGACATTCCACATGCTTCAAGAGATTGTCTTCTACTGAGCACATTATTCTTGAGAAGAGCTAAACCCTTGATTAGTTTTATCTGCCTGAATATATTGGCTTAATTGTGTGTTTTATTTGCTTTATAATATCATGTGTGCTTACTGTGTTTTAGCAGACAAACATAAGCTGGGGTCAGAGTGCAAGCTCAGGCAATAGTCTGCAATTTTCAATACCCTGCAGGATTTGGGATTTCATTAGTAATTTTTGGTTTTGCTTTATTATTAAACACAGAATGACAGCACCATGGAACTGATTCATCATAGTCACTGTACTTATATGACTGGCTTGGAATTGAAAAAATATATTTTAGTGCCAACTTTGCTTCTGATCTTAGGGAAAGCACTGATGGGAATTAGTTAGCTGCTGTGACTTTAAAAAAAAAGCACATAATTAGAATTCAGATTTTAATCTTGCTGCCTTTGAAAGCAAAACAAAATCAGTAAAAATCTAAAATCATGTCCCTTGCTACTTTTTGCTTCATTCAGAGGAAGCCTGATTCCCACTAATGCCAAGAACATTACTCCATGTCGGGAGATGAGCTCTGGTGAGTTTTGCTGCGGCAGCTACAGAAGGGGCTGCCTTGGCATCCAACCTGCTGCTTTGCTGGAGGTTATTGCCACCCAGGCAACCTTGGGTGTAAAGAGTGTGTCCCACCTCAGTTTCTTCGTGGAAAGCCTGATTGTTTGCTTACATTCACCTCAGCTGAATTTTTGACTGAGTTTTTGACTGGGTTTGCACTGATGTCACTGCAGGGGTGGAAGCAAAAACTTTCTGCTGCATCAGGTGGAAACCTCCATCAGAAGGACAGGTTAGCTGGGGGTGGCAGCTCTTGACTGTACCACAGCAATGCTCATCTGGCCAAGTCAGCTTGTGGTGTACAACAACAACAATTAGACAAAAAAAAAAAAAAAATATTAGGGACTTTAATGGCAAAATAAACAAAAATATACCTGTGTGGAAATAAGAGAAAGGCAAAATGCTTTACGGTCCAAGCAAGATTCACGTGGGGAGTAAAATGACATCTTCCTTTTCCAGCAGATATTTTTGTTGTCATGTGCACGAGGGCCAAGTGCCACCACGCCACTGGTGCTTAGGCCTTTGGTTATCTCCAAAGATACAAAAATTACACTTGGAATGAAAGTGCAAGAATACTGTGGCCTCCACTGGATCTACTACCTACCATTAGAGAAAAGAGCTACCAGCAACTTTCAACATTTGGAGTGGCATCCAGCCATGCATGCCAGCCCTAGCTAACTGTTCTTGCCCTGTAGACATACTGGACACATGTTTGGACATCTATCTTCCTAATTAATTATTCACCTAAGGCCTGACCAGAGGAAAAACACATTTGTCCAGCAAACTGTGCAGTCGCTCTGGGAACTGCTGAGCTCCTGCCTTTTTGGTGTGCTGTTGAAAATCAAATTATATAGGCTGGGCAACAGAACTATAATTAGGGTCAGTAGAAAACTGTGGGTACGATAATATTGTGGATCCTGCAATTTTTTGTCATGTTGCTCCATAATATGCCAGAAACCAATAGTTTTATTGCTTGACAGTGCATTAACACTGTCAGTAAAACATCCTCTGCTTCCTGATGTGGAACTGGCCCTTCTGTGAGCCTGTTGCCAAAGCTGGCCTCAATTTACAATAATTCTCAACTGTGCTCCTCCTGGAGTTGGTGGCAAAGCTCTTGTTAACTCCTATAGGAGCTGGACAGGTCTAGGCATGGAAAATAGGGATGAATAAGGAAGATGATAGAGCAGAGCTGAGGAGAAAAGAAAGCAGACGATGGTGCTTGATTAAAATCTCCCCAGTTATCACTGGCTCTCATACTGATACCACCAGGAGGCTTTTTCATGGATTAAAATTATGTTATAACTAAAAGTTAATCACTTCTTATTTTCCTGTTCTCATCACACTCAGAAAATCTCTGCTCTAGGCTACTGCTTCTTCTGCTTCTGGGCTCTTAAGCTCCTCCTTTTTCTCCTTGGATTTTCTTTTCCTAACCCCTCATCCTTCCTGCACATCTTTATTCCAGCTGTTTCCAGATCTTGCCTCTTGGGGGGCTCCATTCTCTCCACTTGCCCCATTCCAACCCCTGAAATAATCAGCTGTGGGCAGGTTCACAACTGACTGTGATGTGTCATTGCTGGCCCTTTCAGCCAGGAGAATACACCTCTTGAGATCATTCTTTCAGGATGTCAGCAAATTCAGGCAAACGTTACAAGACTGATATCATAATTGGAAGGATGCCTAGGATCAGTTTTTAGAGAAAAAAAAAAAAAGAAAAAAAAAGTTTTAACTCTTGTGACTATAGTGGTGGTCTGAAGACGTAATAGAGGTTCAAATAATTATTAAGATAATGCAAGATCCCGGCTCAAGCTTCATTCCTTGTGACAGGAGAGGGAAATAAAAATGAAGAAAGAAAAAATAAAGAGCTAATTGTGGAAAAGGAGCACAGAAACAGAAGAGGTGGAAAGGAAAAAAAGCAATGAAGAAATATAGAATGCTTTCAATTTTTGTTGAAAAAGTGTGAAAAAAAAAAATGAAAGCCCAAGAAGCAAAGAAAAAATAAAAGGAGGAAGAGTAGGAAGAACAGCGAGAGAAGCTGGGGGTTGGTTGAATTCTATTTGAGCACTGCAGTGAAAAGTTCCAGCTATGGAATCACAGTCCAGATTCTTTAGATTGTGAGGTTGTCCATGAAGAGACTGGATCTCTTAGGGACTACCACTACCCAAACACTTCCCAAGAATAAAAGGCTAAAGTAACCGTGGAGCACCAGAGGACTCGGAGGAACCTCTGCACGAGGTGTGAGAAATAGACTGGATAAAAATGGAAGTGCTCAGAGCAGATGAGCAATGGTTGAGCTCCAATTGTTGTATTCCTGCACTTCCTGCTTCCTGAAGGCAGTGACATTACAAGTTCCTTTCACACTACTTTATGTGTGTGCGTATATATATACACAAACACATGCATATCGAAGGATTTTTTAGCTTTTTAAGGAAGGAAAGTTGATTTCCTTTCACATGTTACTACATTCAGTTCCATTTGTTTCATTGGAAGAATTCCAGATCCACAGATTGAAGCAGAGGTTCACGGACAACTCTCACCGTGCAGAAGTGTATCATCCCTGTGCAGGCTGCAAGGAGGTTTTTCTTAGTAGATCTCAGTAGGAATAATAGAAAAATATGCAAGTCAGAAATTTTGGGTTCTATTCTAGATCCTGGGAGGAACCCATCTAGGCACAGTGTCAGCTCTTAACTCCAAAGTGTTCAACTCCTAGTTACTCTAGCTTTTCCTTCTTACTTCCAATTTAGCCCTTTTAGCCTTACATCTCCTGGTCTCCATCCCTGTTTCTTGGTCTCCTTTCAGCTTCAGGTTTAAGTCCCCACCATTGACATATTCCAGCTGCCAGGAGCTCCTTCTAGTCCTCCCTAGGCTCCCATGCTTCCAAGCTCTATAGTACTCCAGGTACCCCAAATGTATTGTCACAGATAGCAGGAGGCTGCTCCCCCTGCATTTCCACCCTGTTGTCTGTCACAGCACACAAGTTTAATCCAAGCCTGCCCATTCTTTACTGAATGACAGAAAAGCAGTTGTCAGAGGTTTGATCAAACTGAGAGGCTTCTGAAAGGAACAGCAAAAGTTGCCTCCTTGATAGCAGCATTTGTGATCTGTCCCTCCTTCAGGGTAAGGATGGGCAAGGATTACTACAGGAAAGGATGTGAATGTTTTTAAGGCAAAACAGTATCCTTCTTTTTGGCTTGGGTTACTTGGGCTAGATTTATCCCAAAGTATTGAGATGAAGTGGATGCCCAGCACTGTCACTTTCAGCTGTCATCGTTAGTACTTGCTAATGCTGGAACACTGTAATTCAGCAAGAAAACAGTGAATTAAATGGAGAGCGTAAAAACCTCAGCTACAGGAAACCTCATCTTTATTATCCATAATGTCACAACCTCCTTTACAAAATAGCTACATCTGCTTTGAAAATTGCAGCTGAAGGCCTCAGTTTGCATTAAACTCATTTACAGGCTCTCAGACTTCCTAGGATGGGGAAATTATCACCATGAAGGCAGAAATGGAGACCCAGAGGCATCGCAGGGTGGTTTCAGAGTGCCACAGGGGACAGGAGGGAGAAACAGATCCCACATTACCTTGAATTCCTGTTGTATCCTAAATATAATTCTCTCCTCATGGAGTCAATGGATTCAAGGAATTCACAGTGACTGAGGCATAGTGAGTGCCTTCTGGGTGTGCCAGGAAAGGCAGGAATCAGCGAGATGGGCTCGTGCTGTATGCCAGAGAGACACAAGCAGTTCTTTTCCCACAGAAGTTCATTATCTAGGAAGCTGTGTGTTGTTGTATCAGTTATGCCAACAGTTAATTCATGACAGGCCCCAACCTACTCAAAAATCCTTTTGACTTGCAGGATCACCACTTGAGATATGATGTTAAAAATTAAAGCATGAAAGTTTTTTGCTGACTCCACCATGCCAGCTTATTTATCGTTTAGCACATGACCACGGCTGTCACTGATTTACATATGAAACATGAGAGGTTTTTCTCCTCAGATCCTGATGTCCCAAGGCTATGCATGTGTATATAAACCATATGTAAAAGAGAGGAGCTCTGTTTTCCAAGTGTGAGAAGGAAATTGTTCTACTGTGAGACGTACGTCCTCCCTTTGCCTTTGTTCCCAAACATGGTAAAGAGCAATAAAGCTGTTTGTGGACTATAATGTGACATTGAGTAAGAACGCACAGTTCCCATTTTTTTTATGCCTTTATGTATATAACAATGTCAGTGTGGGCATCCAAAGAATGAATGGTTATGAAATACTGTGCAGCAGCAATGTATAAAAGGTAAGTGACACACAGCAAAGGAATCTCCCTTCAAATCACATAGCACATGAAACCATTTTGGTCTGTGACAACTACACCACTAGATTTTTTCCATGTTTATCCAAAGTAGCTTAGTAAGCATAACATGCATGCCATTCACTAAGTCTGTGCACCAAAATACAGAGTATGATGACCCCAAGCAATGCCTCCAGTGCTTGTAAGCTTGTCAGAAAGGGGGACGGACTGCTGCTACCTCTGTAAAGTATCTATTTCAATTAATTTTTGTGAGAGAAGTGACAAAAATAGCTCTCATTCTACTACAGCTATTCAACTGCTATTTCAGTGGAATTGCACCTGTGTAAATTTCTTAGAGGTAGGAGTTGTGCACATGTTCTGTGAGCTAATGAGACTTCAGAAAAAGTTGTCAAAAATGGCACAAGACATATCTATTATTTTTGATTCAGAACGAACCCATTTATCTTTTCTCTTTGCTAAAAAGGGCAATTTCAGGGTTTTTCTGGTGACTGAAAGAAAAAAGTAATGCTAGATGCAGGCTTCCTTCTGTCCCATATGTCTTAAGTGTACAAAGCTTTTTTTAGAGAATAGCTTTCTTTCAGGGCAAACCAGTTCTTACTAAAAATAATTCTTATGAGATCAGATAAAATGAGAGGAATGTTGTTGGCAGATCCTGATGCCTTATTTACAAAAAAAAAAAAAAAAAAAAAAAAAAAA
>VYXF01002414.1:21570-34780 GCA_013397295.1 Polioptila caerulea
TTTAAAAAAAAAAAAAAAAAAAAAAAAAAAGGGCTAAGTCAGCCTAATCCAGGCCTGTAATACAAGGAGAGAGCTGAAGAACCTTCTCTGTTCCCCAGGGCTGTGGTTGACAGCTCGAGAGCTATTTTGGTGGCTGTGGTCAGAGGATGCAAAGTGCCCGGACTGTCGTCTCCACCAGTCTGCCTTAACCCCTGGGAATGCCCACAGAGCCACAAATGGCCACATGCTGGGGCTTTGGAAAGGCACAGGGACAAGCTCTGTGCCCAGCTGGGAGCCTGCACACGAGGCACAGCAGCTCCTCCTCAGATTGGTCACACCTTCCTAGATATGCATCTGTTTTATGGTAAACATTCAGGTCTGGCTGTGACTGAGCTCGAAATACAGCAAGGGCTGTCTTACCTGGTGATTCTCCCTCCAGCAGGTCTTGAGATCACACCTAGTGTGAAAGCAAAACTTGGATGGCTTTTTGGTGTTTATATGCTCTTGGCTTTGAACTTCACAGCTCTGTCTCCTCTTCCTTCATACCAAGGTCTTCACTGAAGCCTTTTTTAGTACTGAGCAGTGCCAGAGCCCCACTAATTTCTGGTGTTGTGTATAATTGTCCATCTTTTTAGCCCATTTTTGAGGTAGACAGCAAGCCCCTAAGGCAGAGACTTGCGTCATCTATTAAAAAAAAAATGCTCAGCAATTATTTATGATTCGTTTGTTGCAGCATTTGTGTACATTATTTAATAACAGATATGGACCACAAGTGTTGAGCAGACAAAAAGATTCATGTTGTTAGGCAGACTGAAAGTGATTTTGCAGACTTCACGTGTTGTCAAATACCTACATCAGTGGATGAATTTACTGTGCAGCTAAATTCAAATCAAGCTAAAGCAAACTGGTTGCCTTTTTGTTGCATAAATATTTGTTCACGCAAAGCACTATGAATTGGTTGTCCACAGTTACTTGAACTGCATCAAACAAGCTGACATGGAACTGTTTGGCCTGGTTTTACATCTAGCTATCTTTACTCTTTGTTTAAGAGCAAAACAGAAAGATCTGAGATGGGTTAGGGTCTTATTTTCTTCAAATAAAACATTTCCTTATAAAGAATTCATTGGCTGAATATGTTAAAAAGGTGTCCCTCAAACAGGTTAATTTTATTTTCAAACTAGAAGAAAAATGCCAGGATCCAGTTGTTCATTTATAATTCAGCACTAAGCTAAAGAAACAAGGGCAGAAAATGCATAGTTGTAAATCATGCTTGCAGCCACAGAACAATATAATGCCGAGCAGCCATTTCAGGTTTTTTGTTGCTTTATGCTCTTTCCACATAATGAAGCCTGTTAAATGAATCCTTATGGGCATTGTTCCTGAGGTTTGTGTTTTGTACATGAAATTCCAGGTACAAGAGTTTAATTTTTGATGTAAATGGTCTGTATTCTGTAAAAATTAGTTCAAGGTACTCTTTTTTGGAAAGGCTTCTTGCTTTCTAGCTATAAGAACGGTTTTATCCTTTTAAAAAAATGTAAACCAAATGTCTCTGGAAAAAGGATATTTCAGTGGAATTATTTCTATCAGAGGGAATAAAGGTGGCAACTGCAAATCCTGGTGTATTTTACTCAGAAGAATTCCTAGAAAGGCTATAGCTAAATATATGCACCAGATCCTCCCTTCCCCTCTATTATGGAAATCTCAGAAAGAAATAAACTGTTGCTGTTTCACTTCAAAGTGAAGCCCTAACAGTGGATGGAGTAGAGGCTCTACTTAGTAAATGTGTGTAATTCCAGACCACTTTTTTCCCTAATGCTTTTTTGATGAAATTATCACACTCTCTCTTCCCAAAATTTGCTTGTGGATAGTTGTATTATTTTTCTCACTGAGAAATAATCCAGGTGTCTGATCAGCTCAAAGGTCGTACATTCATTATTTCTTTTTAAGTCAATTAGAACAGTGCAGATGTCTCTTCTATTTGATGATTTGCTTCCAGAGAAAGACTAGAGAATTAATTAAAATACACAATCTAAATGAATGGAAAATCATAAGATTTTGTTTCTGAGAAACAACTTGTGAGTACAGGGGATCTAAAGTTGTGCATTTATATCTAAGTAGAGAACATATCATCTCAAGGCACTCCACCAAAGTTTGAGTCTGAGGTCCGTTTTCAGACTGTCAGTCTAATTTAGTTTCAGAACGGAGCTTAAGGTTCCCAACATCCAGAGACCTGAGTGGGGGTGTAGGAAACATGTGATTTTGGTTTCAATTAATTTCAGATTTATTTCTGTTTATGAGATCAGTTTTCTCTTTCTAAAAGTGTTTCCATTTTGGCAGACTCCTCAAATGAAAGGCTTATTTCGAGACGTTTGCTGTTGAGTAACTGATGCTGCTGCTGCTGAGAGGTAAAGGGAGACATACACAATGCTGAAGGGAACGTATGGTAATGTCATGGCAATGACAGGTATGAAGCCAAAGGCTGCCATTATCTTTCCTTCCATCCCAGAGGAGCTAAACAGGCAGTGTGGAGGGAGAACATGCTGTATGGCACTAGCAGATCCATCCCTCCAGCCTTTTGGGTGCTGCCAACCAGGTATTCTGAACATGGACTATGATTTGTGTTTCAAGTGGTCATAGCTTCCAATCCTTCCCTTTTCTTGCACAGGGATTCCCAGTAAGCTTTGCAAATGGTCTACTTTCAGTCATTTATTTCCACTGTGCTAAAGACGCCAGAAACCAGCAAAACAGGATTCTGCATGATACTCCCATTTGGTCAAAGCCATTGTAAAGTGAAATAGCAGCAGAGAATCTGTCTTTTGAGGTGAATATTCAGCAGTCTTGGCATTTAGATGAATTATGGAAGATCACTGTTCTCAACTAAGTACTCCTTTCTGTCTTCCTCTGCTAATGACCACCCCTCTGCAATTACTCTATAGTTTCTATACCCATCAAACTCTTACCCAGTGACACAGCCATAATAATAAATTTAACATTAAACAAAATTTTTCTTTACGTAATAACAGGAGAAGAGATAATGAAGATAAAGTCCTGGACGTTTAAGGTGAATTTTTTAACGGGATTGTCTCTGCTGTTATATTTAAGTTTCCTGAATGCACTTGGACAAGCCTTTCCCTGGTTGTTACAACCAGCCAGAACTCCTTTGTACAGTTGCTGTAAGAATGCAGTAGCTGGAGAGAAATCATTAAACAAGTGAGGTCAGCATCTCAGGAGAGTCTGTCTGCAGAACTTGGTAGGTGAAACCTCAGCTGTGGAAAATTCTCAGCTTTTGAGGAAAACCTGTTGTGAAGGATTTAGCAAAGGTACACACAGTGGGGTATAGGAAGAGAAACACATTTTTGGCTGCTTGAGAGCCCTCACAGAAATGAGTAAGATGTCTAAAAGTTCTAAGAATTTGAGGGAGAAATGCTTGTGAAACAGCAATTCTGTGAATTGCAGCTGGCTTCACAGAATTCTTAGATGAGGAGCAAAAAATGCAAGGTAGTCTCTTGTGTGCTTATTTAATGTAATTAATTAATGCATTTTGAGCCACTTTTTTTTGGTGCAAAGGGACCTTAATTATAGCTTAAGATTCAGATTAAATTAATGTAAGAGATCTTCATGTAAATGAAAAGATGAGCTGCTGTGTTTGAAACTGAAGGGAAGAAGAAATGCCCTGTTGTAAGGTCACAGTTTATGTGGGTCGGAGTCTCAGCTGATTTGTGTTAAAGGTTAACTCACACAGAGAGAACATGCTCAGGTACTTGTGTAGCACATGAACCAGCATTGCTGTCCTGGGTGAGGCTGTAATGCAGTGATAATGAGGGTAACTTGCTTATTTCTGTGACTTAAAAGATCCATTCCAAAAATTGCCTAAAAATGCTACAAATGAAGAGCCTTGTAGAGAAAGCTCACAGATTTAGCTGTGCTCAAGAAGAACTTCTGTATCCAAGACCTTCCTGCAGCCATAACCAGGCTGATCTTCCCAAAAAATCAACAGCTTTGGGCTTTCCTCAGTGATCTGAATGTAAGTGGAGGCAAGAGCACCTCTTTCTTAGTTAACATCTGAATGCAAGCAGAATTTGTTTACTAGGGTGAATTTTCCTACATCTCTGTACAAGTCACAGACCAGGATTCCTAGCCAATGCTTTTAGTCCCATTTTGTTCAGGCTTGAAGGCATCACTTCTTGTGGTGTGCTTTGACCTAACATGGTCTGATTCATGCCTGTAATTCCCTGGGCTAGTTCATCTTCTGAGCTTTACCTAACTCCTCTCCCTTCCCAAGCAAAGCCTGCAGCAGCTTCCAGCTTGCTCTGAGTTACCACAAGTGTGGTCAACCCAAAAGGGCCATTAGGAGGCAGGAAACCCTGTGCTTTGGTGGGAGAGAAGGCAAGTAGCTGCTTTCAGCTGTCCTCTGGACACTCTGTCTGTTCCAGATTACGGAGGAGAACGTGAAGTTAATGATGGTTTTTGTCAAATGAATCTTGTAATGTGTCTGTTTTAAAACTCCTTTTAAGATGGTGAAGTTAAGAGATGGAAGGGCAATGCATAGCAGCTTTATCAGAATGAGTAACTGGCCTTCTTTGGTTTTAAAGCCAAAATTAAACTGAGAAATGCAAAGCTGACTTCTACAATGGCAGAGTGACTTTGCTATTATATTTTCTCTGGATTTGGTTTAGAATAATGGTTTATGAAACATGATTATATGGTGATTCCTTTTAAAAAAATACATTCCCAGCCTTTGTAGATCAATGACTTGTTCTTTTCTCAGGACAAATGCTGATGAATTCATACAGGCTTTTATCAATTTTTTAGCATTATAACCTCACCACCTTCTTGCTAAAACCCCATTTCTTTTCCTGCTATTGTTCTCAGCCATTGCTCCAAAGGAGCACACAAAGATTGCCCTTGCTGCTGGGTTTTAGGAACAGGCTTGCAACCTTGCATAGATTCTCATTCAGTTGTGCATTTTTCACCTTATCTGCCACCTCTTGTGGCAAGAGATGGGTGCCATATCTTCCTAGCATTTTTTATCTGAACATATTTTTACTAACACATCAGCTTATGTTTGTAGAATCACAGAATCCTAGGAGGGTTTGGGTTGGAAGGGACCTTAAAGACCATCTAGTTCCAACCCCCTGCCTTAGGCAGGGACACCTTCCACTACTCCAGGTTGCTCAAAGGCCCATCTAAACTGAACACTTCCAGGGATGGAGGCCAAGATCCACGTGTAGGACCTTACACTTGGCCTTGCTGAGCTTCATAAGGTTCATGTGGGCCCAAGGCTGTCCAGGTCCCTGTGGTGTCCCCTCCCCCAGCACGCTGACAGCACCACTCAGCTCGTGTCCCCAGCAAACGTGCTGAGGGTGCAGTCCATCCACAGTCCCTGTCACTGACAGGGTTAGAGGTGTTGGACAGCATTGGTCCCCAGACTGACCCCTGGGGAGCACCACTCACCACTGCCTTCCTCTTGGACACTGAGCTGCTGACCACAACTCTCTGAGAGTGACCATCCAGCCAATTCCTTATCTGCCACTGCAAACTTCACCAGACTGCCACGAGGGATAGTGGCTTAGCCACTGCATCCACTGCTGCCCTCGGGACCCATGGATGCATCTCATCAGGTTCCATGGATTTGTACACCTTCACATTGCTGAGATGCTCTGGTACCTGTTCTTCCCTCACATTGTATGGTTCTTCATTACCCCAGTCACTGCCTTTGCCTTCTGTGACTTGGTTGGTGTGGCTGGAACCCCTGCTGGTGAAGATACAGGCAAAAACATCATTGAGACCTCACCTTTCTCCATGTCTCACCTGGGTAACCATGTCTTCCATTTCTGGAGATGGCCCACATTTTCCTTGGTTTTTATTTTATCATCAATGTACCTACAGAAACTTTTTTTGTTCTCCTTGATGTCCCCAGCCAGGTTTAATTCCATCAGGGTTTTGGCTTTCATAATCTGATCCCTGGCTACTATTTTTGTCTGTGTTCCTTGCAGGCTACCTGTTCCTGCCTTCCAGCCTCTGTAGGCTTCCTTTTTCTGTTTGAGTATGTTCAGGAGCTCCTGGAGGGTTTTACTGATAATTTTTTGACTAGACCAACCCTGTCAGATGCTAATAGTTATGGCTGCTACCAGTTTAGGATGATTCTAAACCATGAACAGGTCAGCAATGGAAGAGTTTTATTTCTTTGCAGATGTGCTAATACCCTAGTACAGTTGTTTTAATAATAATAATAATTTAAAACATTGCAAAGCTGGCATTTCCCCTTCACCCACTGGTGTAGTCACAGCAGAATGAATGGATCATTGTTAGAAGAGTCATTTCCCTGCACAAAGCAACCTCTATTCACAACTGGAAGGTTAGAAATGTTCAACCAGTCATGACAATTAAATAAAATGATTGTCTGAGCACCTTTTAGGGTTACAAATCATTCTGTCTCCAGTGGGTTCTACCTGTCCTTTATTATAAATCCACAGAACCTTTAAGACTGACAACTCTAGTGGAAACAGTCTCATGAAATATGATTTCTGTTTCTGTGTTCAGAAGCAAAGAGCAGTTGTTTGTACATTGAATAAAGATATTAGTTTTGTGCCCAGGACTAGAGACATGGGAGGGAGCTTAGAACACAACCACAAAATGTTAGTGGAAGCTTTTGAGAAACTGAGCTGTGGGAACAATGAAAAATTTTGTTTAGTGACAGAGAACAGTTGATATTTTTGGGATAGTTGATATCTGAAGAACCCTGTGATAAAATTCACAGCTATTTAGAAGAGGAAAAAAACAGAGAAGATGGATTTTTTCTAGACACAGTAAACCTAAAAGAAACAAGGGAAGTTTTACAAAGAAGAACTTCTTACAATAGAATGTATTCCAGACAGTAGAAGGCTGTTTTTTGAAAACTCTGAAAAAAAAACCTAGTGGGGAATTTTTATTGGTCTTTTCCTACCTCTACTTATTTACAGTCTGCAGAAGATGAATCATTTCTTATTAACCAGTAAGAAAGCCCAGCATTCAGCAAGGATTTGAATGTAGAGTCTCCAGCAGTACTTTTTAATGAGTGGTTTTCCTGGAAAGCAGTCAGTTGACTGTAGTAGCTGAATTCCTGACTGCAGCACACCAGTCAGTGTCAAACACTCAGGATGAGTTGTTTAGAAATAAACCTGTGACACAGGAAATAGGGTACGAGGTGGTTCTGTGCTGTCTGAGGGTGGAAGGAGCTGGAGAAAATCCATCACTGTTTATGTGGTTGTATTTGTGACACATGGGAGCTGAACTAACAGAGGAAGTGAAGAATAAATAAATACTCAGCAGAGAGAGTGACTATGGTTAAGATACAGATCCCTAGTCCTGGAAGCATGACTTAGGGCCAGCTGCAAGGAATTCCTTCTCATTTTATAGAGTATATCTACATTCTGAAATAGTTTCTAACTAGTTATAGTAGTAATAATGGCATGTGTTAGCATTGTAATCTCTTAAGAGATCATTTCTTCACATGTCTTTTTATAGAAACATTAATTCTTCTGGCAAAAAAAAAATTGTGATGTTCTTTCTAAAATACTGAGAAAGAATATTTTTGCAACTGCTGCTTTGTATATTTTGGGTCTCATGCATGATTTATCACTTACTAAATTTGAAATCCAAATTAAGGAACTGGCTATAGCTATTGCCAGAAAGCAGAATCTGCAGTGCTGGAAAAGGACTAAAAAGGTTATCATCTGACTAAGCTGCAACCTTTCTTGGAACAATATTTGTATTGTAGGTTACTAACAGCTTTGCCATCCACAGGTGCTCACTCACAATAGCAGAAGCGTTGTAATTCATCTATAATCGGGACATTATTTTTACTGCAAGTTATTCTGACTTTGCAGTCAATGGAAACTAACCAGCTATAGTAAAAGTGTTGTCATTCATCTATAACTGGGACAGCACTTCCATCGTCAGTTATTCCAACTTTGTAGTGCGTGAAAACTTACCAGCAATAGTAAGAGTGTTGTCATTCATCCTAAATAGAAGGGAGGAGAAAGGAGAAAGGTGGACAAAATGCAGGACATATTTGCAACGGAGTCTGAGTAAAATAACCCCAGGGTAGTGCAAAGTAACACTAAGTTGGTGAAATTCAGTGCAGGCTTTCAACACCATTTCCTTTGACATCTGCCTGCCTGATCTCAGACAGGATGAAGGGGTGCAGTGCAGTGAACCTGCTCTGGTGAAGTCAAACCTCTGCTGGGGTTGTAGAAGCTGCTTGTGGAGCTCAGTGCACTTTTAGGTAGAGTGCACTGAGCACCTGATAAGTAATACCTGAGTATTTTAAAGCTGGCTTAGGCATGGGAGACTGCAGTATAGACATCCCATACATAGCTCTCCTAGGCAAGAAACCTGCCCTTTTTTATGTTACAAGAGCACTGTAGGCACTTAACAATTATTAATAATAACTAATTAATAATGGCCCAAATCCTTGTCTGTGATTGATGACCTCAGAGAGTAACTCATCTAGAGTTGTAAGAAAAGATGGCTCAAAACAGTCTTAACCAAATCCTAGGCCAGCTTTGTGCCTGGAATTTGCTCCAGCAAAAGATAAAGCAGCAGAGTACAATTTGTTCTAAGACATGAGGGAGAGAGAAGGGCATAATGAATACATTTTATTGGTAATTCACAAGAAGAATGCAGAGAGTGGTGGCAAATGAGACTATTAGGGGATAAGAGTATAAAATTAGATGGAAAGGAAGAGATGAGATTGGTCAGTTGCACTGGTCCTAAATCAACATTTCATCTTAGAAACCACAAAAGTCAGCAGCTGAGTGGAGGTGAATGAAAGACAAGGGTCAAAACAACAATCATAATTTATCTGAGTGTCAGAAAAGCATTTTTACACTAAGTACACAATACATCGATTTAGACTTGATAGACAGTACTTACACAGAAAGAGAGTTCAACCCTCACTGAATAGCCTGCAGCACAACACAAATTCTTTTCATGGTAAACCTGGGGGTGGAAAGCAATCCCTTTTTATACAAGGAATTTTCATTTAAATATTTGAGTCTACTGGGAATGGCCTGAAAGACATATACCATACTCCCAATGCACACCTACAGAGACTTGTGGTTTGATGTGCTGATGCTATTTGACAGTGTGGAGGGCACTTTTAGGAACCTTGGTGGAAAGGAGCACAGCAGAAAGCTTCAGCTGCTTTCTGCAGCTTTTCTGAAGCTGCAGAATGTTTCCATTGCTCTTTGGAGGTGCCTGATGCAAGATCTAGGAGTTGTTTACTTGTATAACAAGGAGCAGGGCATGCTGGTAGGAAGACCAAGTTTCACCTTTAGGAGTCAAAGGACTGTGATAGCAAAAGATTTGCTTCCTTTGCTAGTGATGTTTTGCCTTTTTTACGAGTGAATAAAAATATTCCTTTAAGAAGAGACCTTCTTGGCTATTGTTGTTGTTATCTGCTGAGTCATGCCAATAATTGTTTATTTTAGCATTCCTAGAGAATTTTAGAGATAGTTTACTCCCCCTTCCCCAGAAGGCACTAAGGAAAAACTGTGTAATTTCATAAATAAAATAAAACTAAGGAGTTTTTAGTTAAAAGCATTTCCTTTAATGGTCTGCTATGCAACACTTCAGCAGTCGGCTGACTCATGGCTACCTGAAATTGAAAATGACTTGGGGTTGAGGGAAAGCAAGAAGAGGACAGGAAGAATTATATTAGCCAGTATACTTTAACTATCTATATAATAGTTGGATCTTCATTTTGTTCAACTGACCATGACCTCACAGAATTGGTTCAGGCATCAGCTCTGTGTCTGGTCCAGAGCAAAAGATATATTTATAAATTAGATTAACATAATCACTGATGAGAATAAAATGTTCAATTACTTAATTCACTTCTGTTTTGATAATCTTCAATGCTACCAGAAGCACACTGTCAGAGGTATTTTCTTTTAGCCCACCATTTTTGGAAAGCCCTTCATTATCTCTGGAGAGAAAGCTCATGCTTTGTTGTTGCAACTCTCTCACTTCTATTATATAGCAAATTGTGTTTTCTTTCTGTACTACTTCTATAGAAAATAATCCAAACAAGTGAAATAAAATATCTTTTCTTATGTACTCAAAACCCAAACTCTGGATGTACTAAATGAAAAGAACAATAACCCTCAAAAAGTCAAAATGACCAGAAAAAAAACCCAAAAAACTTTGCCCTCTCCAGAAACTTCTTTGACTGTGTCTTGCATTATGTTATTTACAGTCATTGAAGAAGGTCAAAATAATCTTGCATTTGAGCTGCTGTCCTAGGACACTGACTTTCGTAAGATCTCAGCTACTTTTTCCTTTCTAAAGAAACAAAGACTGGAAAGTGGGAGATTGTTTCAGAGAAGATGGGGGAAATCTCACTGTGACAGAAAGGATTACTCTGCTTTTTGAAGCCTTTGGATTCCCTGAATATCTCCAGAACATTAGAACATCATGCATCCTCCTCATGACCCTGTATCAAGGGTGATCCATACTGATGAGATGTGATGGGATCTGCTGGGTTTACTCGGGAGTAGCCTGCCAAGCCTCTTGCATTTGGCTGATATGAGACAGGAACACATTCTCTTCTGGTGTATGCCTGGGTGAGCCATCTCTGTAGCATTCACAAAGCCTTCATTAGTCAGGTTGTTTGGAGAGCAGGCACACCATACTGCTCAACCTGAGCTGGCTTAGCTTTTGGAAGCATCTGAATTCCAGTCCTCAGGTGCAGCCAAGCAGCAGAAAATGCAACAATGTAAAGTGGTTTTGGGGTATTCTGAGCTGCTTGGATCCGGAGGAAGAAGGGCATGAACACAATCCTTGGACACTGATTAGAACATTTACGTGTCTCTGCCCCCTAGGTTGTCACGGGCCTCAGGTTATTAGTGTGACACCACCAGCCAAGAAGGCTTTCTGCCACATTGGTTTTGTCATTGCCAGAAGAAGGGAGAGCAGTGGGAGAGGATGCCGAGGGCATTGACACCCATGCTGTGCTGCTGGAGGATCCTATCAGCAAGAAAGGTGACAGCAGAGTCACACCAAGTGACTTGGACACAGGACACATCGATCTAGTGCAGCTTGGGAGCACAGGGTCCACTACGAGCAGGCAGATTTCTCCATGCATAATTCAGTACCGTAAACATGTCCATGACACTAACTCCTTCTTCTGCTAGACTGCTTTAATTTCTTGACAATAACCTCACTAAATTGACCTGGAAAGAAAGAGGCATTCAACGTTTATAATTTGATTTCTGCCCTATATAATTTTGGCTCCCCTCCTTCTCATGTAGCTGCTAATATGAGTTACTGCAGATTTAGTATTTTGTTACAGATTAATTCAATGGGATTTTTGACTAAGCTAGCGTCCAAAATGACTTTGCACTTGGTGACATCTGCGATGCCAGCATGCAAAATGATTCTTTTGGCGTTTTTACAAATTCTATTGTACCACTGAGTAGGTCTTGAGAAATGCAGCTATGACCCTATCTGATTTGGCTAAGAACACCAAGTAATATAACACAAATAGCGATAATAGTTATTTTGCAGGAGTAACAGCTTCTGGCTATTTTCATTCCCTCTCAGGCAGACCTGGAGCCCAGGCATACTTTCAGTGTTTTTTATATACCTGTCACAGTCAAAGTTCTTTTAGGTTTGACTAATAAGACCAGACAGTTGCATCAGGACAGTCACATTATGATCCTAATTTTTTCTGTTATAGAACAACTGGTACCTTTGAACAAAATCCTCCTTCTTCTGACAGTCTCTGCCATTCCTTCTACTGTTGTACCTGCTGAAGCCCACTAGACATACATCTTAGATGTATCTAAATAAATACAGAGATCTATTAGATACAGATTTTAACATTTCTGCTTGGCTGCCTTCAAGAGACTTTTCACTGCCGGAATGGCTTTCTTTCCAAACCTTTTATTTGGAGGATGTTCTGGTGATAGGAAGCCCAGATCTTAGAAAATTTATTATGCCTTAAGAACTGAGGTCCAGTGCCAGTCATTAGAGTCCTCAGCATTTGCTGAAAGCAATTAAGGTAATTTTATTTACCAGATTCAATTGTGTCCCTTTTTCAGACTCTCTTTACATTGTTGACAAAGGTACACAATTTTTAAGATCACGATGTCACTTTACTTCTGATTACTCATCTGCATTTTGTGATTGACCTCTACTGCAACATTTTCATTGACATCATCCCTATGCCAGTAAAAACATGTTTTCTTACTAAACTATTCTTCATTAACTTCAGTTTCAGAGCCTGTCCTTGTTCCCGAGTTAGTGTTTTCTAGCAATTGGCCATTTTTTTCATTGATTAGTTCATCTCTTACTGTGCTACTGACACCATTAATTGACAGTGGGTGACTGCCTCACTGATCAAGGAAGAGGTGGTGTCAAATAGCTGAAATTCATGGTAAAATCCTGTTAAATGTATGGAACCTGCATCAGAAATACATACGTATTTTAAAAATTCTTTACTTTTTATATCTAGAAGTCTAGACAATTATAAAGAAGGTGCTTACACATTTGTTTCTCATGTATATTTTTACTACTAGACTCTAGAAAACAGTGGTATTCATTAGGGAAAAAGTGAAATTGGAAGTGCAAAAGCACCAAGATGGCTTGTCGGCATTGGGAATTGCAAAGACACTTGCTCATCACTTCTTTTAACCGAGACGAAAGAGGACGGGTATTCATTCACTCGCTAGTTGACGGAAAGGAGCCGAACACGAGCTGGGTTAAAGTTTCTTGTACAGTGTGCTGGGTCCGCTGAGGGTACCGAAAGCAGAACTTAAATGTACATTTAGGACAGGAGCGGGGCTACCGAAAGATGCAGAAATAACACTCCTGTATTCCTGAGAAAGGCTTAGGCCAGTGGCTCCCGGGGGCACGGAGGGGCCACAGCCCGCAGAGCTGTCGCCTGTCGGTACCTGCCGAGCTCGGGCACAGGGGCTCGGGGGCTGCGTGTTCCCTCCCGCACCGGCACCGCTGCACCGGGCGAGGATTCCCGGCGGACAGAGCCCGGTGCAGGCAGCCTGGGGCCGAGCGGGGAAGGGTCTGCGGACGGGTGGAGGTGTTCACACACCGGGAGGCGCCGGGCTCCGCCGGCCGGGACGCGGCTCTCCGGGAGCCCATCCCGCCCCTCCGCTCCGGGACGACTCCCGACGCCGCCGGGGAAGAAGCTGCCGCGGGCAGGCGATTCTCCCGAGGAGCCGCCGCCTCA
>VYXF01002414.1:35694-131461 GCA_013397295.1 Polioptila caerulea
CGCCATCCTCCCCCCAGCTCGCTTTTAGCGCCTGTTCTGTCTCCATAATCTCCTTTCTGGATTGGTGCAGGACCCGGTGAGAAATGCGGCTCGGTGGCCGAGCGCTGGTCTGGCTGCCCGGGGACGCCGTGCTCCCTGTAGGCCTGCCCCTCGCTCAGACAGCTGGGGAAACGAGTTACTCATGCCTTCCTCTTTTTTTCGCCTGGAAGTTATTGTCTGCCTTACTGTTGGATATGAACCTTCTTTGTCTTAAAGACGCGACTGGAAGTCGTGAGGTCCTTTGGAGCAGAGGTCCGGCAAGATTTGCGTGATCAAAGTCGGCAAATTCCTCTGCTGCATAAAACTGATGAGCCATTAGAATGCCCTGTAAATTACAGGAAAATCCTAATAAAATTTTTTGTACTGTGAGAGGTTCCCTCTTTCAATGCACCTTCAATGGAAAGGGTAGCGTTGCAGCGGGAAGCATGGGAACAATCTCCCTGCTGTTTTGTTTAGAATTGTGTTCCTGTATTTCCCTCTAGTTTTCTTTGTTAACTGTAGGTATTTATGTCCTACGTTATTTTAAGCTTTGTTTTGTCTTGTGATAATTTATTTTCAGTTATTCATGCTGCTTATGTAGAAGTCAGACACCCTGCAAATGAAAAGTTACAGCTTGGAAAACCTACAGTTTGTATCCATACTCTTTAAGCAGAGGTGTTCTTTTTAATTATCTTGACAGCCTTTAGCACAATGAGAGCTGCTAATCGAGCAAGACTTGGCATAAATTCCTTGGGAAGCCCCGTGTAAGTTTGGGTTTCGTGCTGGCAAAAAGTGCTTGAATTGTGCGGGTGATGCTGAGTGAAGTGAGCTACAGCAGCAAGGCTGCTCCCTGTTCACTGATGTGTGCTGGGACTTGTGCCAGCTTGGAGGGAGCACGAGCATTTCTCTTAACCAGCACAACAGGAAAGTGTCTAGGTTGAACCTACCCTTAGGTTGCCTATTTAGATGTTTGAGTAGTTGACTTGCAGCAGTGAGTAAATGTAGGTAAATGAATACATTACTGGCCTTGGAGCTTTCTACCTGCTCGTGCCTGCAGAGCATCAGCTTGGTAAGGGGGAGATGCAGTTGTGATTCAGAGGGTCGCTCTGATGGGTGGTCATGGGGTGTTTCAAAGGAAATTGACTTCCATTACGCTTGGTTCCAACCCTCTGGAAAAAGAGAAACAAGCTGTACCAATTAAACTACACAGGCTAAAAAAATGATGTGGTTAAAGAAGTATTTTCTCTCTATAGAGGCACTATTAAATTCACTCAGTTTTGTTTAATTGGTCCTACTCCAGTGCAATGGCAGGCTTTCACTGCACGCTCTCTCTTCGGACTTGTTTAGACTATGGTTGATGGTATATTTCTGAAACATGTTTAAACAATATCTTCATGCTGTATTTTGTTCAGGCAATGACTTTTAATGTGCATTTTCTGGTCAAGGCGAAGTCTGATGGGTGAGGAGTGACAGGGTAGATGGGACAAGCGACCAACGTTTCACATACAGCTGCTCTGTGGATGTTGTTAAATCTTAGCAGTTTATACTAAAAATACACTTTTGGGCACAATATTGATGGCCTTGTGGAATGAGTAAACTGCATTCTGTCACTGCTGTTGGGCAGGTAAGTATGCATTTGGTGCTCCAAAGAATCAAAAAGTAAATGAACTGGGGCGTGGGGGGGGGCTGGGCGGGGGGAGCACCCTCACTTTCTTTCCTGTGCTTTGGCTATTCTTCAGTCATCATGAGCAAGAACTAATTCTGATGATTTCATGTTAAGATTTTGCGTCTTGTCTGGGTGATTGGCTGGTCAGTTACCAAAGAGCAAACTGGTTTTCCTTCTGTCAAATAATGCTAAACATCTTTGTGAAGAGCATCTTTGATAGTTAAAGTAATCAGCAATTCTGTAAGACACAAACACTGACACTACACAAGAACTAATTCTTGCAGAAGTCTGCTTTGTATTCAGATTGAAATGATATGCTATTTGAATAACATCTGTTAGGGGTTTTAGGTTGCGGAGAAACTCTGAATATTAAATATCCCAGTTAAATGGTCCAGCCTAAGTATGAGGTTACTTGGTTCAGGAGCCAGCTTGAATAGGGCTGTGTGTGTCTCCTGCCCTAGGTAAACAGCTGATTCCCGTGAACACCTGTTGCTCTCTTTGCACTCTGCTCAGCTGACAAAAGTGCTGCCCCTAATACAGTGTCCTGAAAGCACTTCCACCGTAATAGGTATCCAGGAATGGGCATATTCACTGAGCTTTCCAGTCACCAGCTGACTGGAACGTGGCGGGGGGAAGAGGTGCTGAAGATGTAGGTAACAGCAGAGTTTGGTGCCCCTGTTCTAGTAATAGCATGGCTTCCCCTCGTATTTGCACGAGAAGAACGTGTGTGAACAGACTTTTATTGTAGCATATGTTGAAGTCTGCATTACGGGAGCTGGTAAACACAACTCTGCTGCTAGAGCTGGGATTCTGCAGTGAAGGTTAACTGAATTACCTTCATTTTTTTTAGTGTCAGGCTCATTTTGAGTTTTAACTCCAATAAAAATAAATTAGCTTTACAAGATGCCGACTTCTAAAAAATCAAACTGTACAGCCTTCTCTTGGGATTACTACATCCATTTCTTTGTGTGGGAAAGAATTGTTTTTCATTAGTGTGCTGGTCAGAGAGCAGACTGCTTAGTAGGGTTTCATTACCCAAGTTCCCAAGAACTGGGAAAGAAACAGTATTTTTAAGAAATTTTAAATCTGAGTATTTCCAGAGCCCACTATAATAATTTGTGTTTATGATGGGCTACTATGCATATCATGTCTATGTGAATTTCATTCCATGTTTAGATAGGGCAAACAGCTAAATTATTATAGATTTTGTCTTTTCTCAAAAGTCATGTCATATTCTTGCTTGTGTTTTCAAGCTCAAAAGGTAGCTAAATTTGTGGTCTCTTAAGCCACACTGAAATTTCTATTTACTTACAATCAGCAGCTTTTCTGCTCAGATATGTTGCTACAAAAAGCACTTCACGTTATTCTTTAAAAGTCAGCGTATTTTATGCCTGGATTGGTAAGCCTTCATTATATTTAAAGTGTTGTGCTAAGAAAACTAATACCATACTCACTGTTTGCTGAGTGAAAGCCCACAGCAGAAGTAACAAAACCTGCACCTTCATTAGGACTAGGAATTCTTGAAGGAACCCACACACGTTTCCTGGAGTTTCCAGTAAAGTTGGTGTACAAGAGCATTTTTAGTGACAATAGTACAGTTCAGTCTGCTGCAATAACTGCTGTTATTTAAAGTGGTGAAATAGCACAGCAGCAAGGCCATCAATTTGATGGTGACATTAAGTTATTGCTGGATACGTAAGGTAACTCTTTGGAATTGTGCCTTCAGTTTTAATTCTTGCCCGAATGGTGTATTTGAAATAGGAAGCTTAATTTAGTTGAGAAATATTTGACAAAATGTTGGAAGTACAAGCAGGCAGTTAAATTAGACTGGATATGCATAACTGCAAGCAATACAGTTCCTAAAATTGCTTGTATCTCAAGAGAAAAATTGGTGGTGTGGGCAGGTTTTTTTTTCAGGTGGATACAAGAATTCAGGTTACTTTCCTTGTTCTTAAGTAAACTAACAGATGGACTGAGTCATCTGTCTGATAGAAGTGTGGTCTTTAGCTTGCACTTTATTTGTGACAGTTGCAAGTAATTTTTGGACAGGCTGTTTCTGCCCACCTGATATGGGATCTGACAGCTGTTTTGCCCGCAAGGCCTCTGGATAGTTTAGTGAATTATTTTGATAGTAAAAGTATAAATCTTTTAAAAATTACCATGTGAATGGAGAGTGCAGGAATGAGAATACAGTTTTTTTAGACAAAGCTATTTATGACCATCTTAGCAATTATGTTGTCAGCCTCTAAAAATTAGAAACAGTCTGGGAGTGTGTATAATTCAGGAATGCTCTCTGGAAGGGCATGTACAAGTTTTTTCTTGACTCTGATTCAGGGTTTCGTGTTTGCTGTTGGAGGTCAGAAAACAAGAGCGAGTTAGTTGGCATCCTGCTTGGGGCCACTGTAGCCTAAAAGCCTTTTTTCTCCACTTCCATAAAAAGCAGAAACATTTTTCTCCCAGCACCTGTTTCAGTGGATGCTTTGCCCTAAGTGACGTCTCTCGGCGCTGCCTTAGGCATGTGATTGGAAATACTTTGTAATGAGTGCTGCTTCTTGCCATGCCAGGGCAGCTGATGTGGAACTATTATAGAAGTAGGTTATTGAACCACTGGATAGAGTCATTTGCTTTCATTACTAGAGAGAGCAAATATATTTTGTGAAACAGATATTATTCCCTTCTTTGCTTTGACCTTTCATCTAGAATTGCTTTTGACAGTTCATGCCTGCTTTCACTCAGCAGTGGAGAAATACATGTGCCAGCTCTTTAAACATCCAGGCATGTTTAGATTTTAAGAGTGCTGTGGTGGTGAGAGAGAGCAGAAGATATTTGCTTTTTGTGTTACATTCAAAAAAATTTGACTTCTATTAGTAGCTCAAATTAAATGTAGCAGAGACTGAAGTCACATCAGCTATCACTATCAGCTGTGATATTTGTTGGTGCCTACCTCACTCTCCACCCCACCTTGTCCTGCCCGTCCTTGGGAATTCAATACAACTACTTAGTGTTCTTGGGCTGTTAGAATCTCCCTTGGGATTAATGTGGGAGTGAAGCTGCTTTTGTGTCTGCCTGTATTTAAACCTGCCCGGTGAGGAGCCGCTGCTGTGTCCCTGCTGTGCCTCTCCTGCCCTAACTTCCCATGGGTTCTCACCAACCTGGGAAAGAACGTGGTTTGTATGGAGCTTTTTTGGTTGAACAATATACAGAAACTTTCCCCCTTTTAAAAATAGCTGCACCACCTTATTTTAACTTTCAAATTTTCTGACATGAGAAAGAAAAACACATATCTAAGTAATTGAGTCTGATTTGAAAATGCTCCCTACCAACACCGGTTGTAGAGGAAAATGTTGAATTTTCCTTCAAATACTCCTAATAAATTATTCTCCTAATTGCTCAACCTCTCCCCTGCTATCATGTATTACAAGTCTCCTTCACTGTAGCTGTTTCATGACTAATGTTAAAAATGTTCCAGGAGAGAATGTGAATGTTGTGCTTACCAGCCTCTGATGGTGTTATGTGGTCGTGTGTGCTGCTCCTAATGTTATGGTTCTGTAGGCACTTCTGGGAGGCTTATGGAACTGCTGCTGGGGAGGTGATGTGACATCTTTCTGGGTCTCCTGCCCAAATGCTGGTGACAGCCTTTGGAGAAAACAGGACTGTTCAGTGGGATGTGAGATGATGTGTCAGTCCGCTTCAGATTAGTCTTTCCAGTTGAACTGCTTGTAATAAGCACATGTTTTGGGAATCAATGCACAAGTTAATGTGAGGAATTGAAGTACAACTCTCTTGTCTCTGTGAGTAATCTTTAGGTAAGGCTCATTAAAAGAAAACACCGTCCATATTCAGGCAAAAAAAAAAAAATCTGCTCTTAGTTTCACGTATTGAAAATTCTCCAGGCAAAGCTGTTTTATGTAAAAGAAGAATAGTAAAAACTATTTCAGTGTAGTCCAAAACTGGTCTGCTTCTTTGCTAAGTGTGTGGGTTGGTGTTGTGGTTTTTTTCTTTTTGTTTTTTGTTTTTTTATATTATGGTAAAGAAAGGTGCTGACACCAGGTGAAGTATGGGAGAAAGAAGTGGAAACTGATTGCACTCCAGAGGGTGATACAAAAATGCTACTTTGCTGGATTGGTGTGCTGCCAGGAATAACTCTAAACTTCTAGTTTGCAGCACAAATGCAGTTGGAAGGGTTTGTCTGAAATTGTTCTTTCATTGTCTTTTCTTCACAAATTTGAAATTCCTCTTTCCTGAACTGGATTACAAAGTAATCTATACTTACTGCAAATTCCATACAGAAGGTGAGGCAGGGTTGTTGTTTGCTGTAGTGTACTTGCCACCTAGTTCAAAACAGAAGAACTTTTAAATTAAGCAAAATGGTAAAAGAGCAAGAGTAATCATTGGTGTAGCTAAAACCTATATTGTGCATTAGTTGCAGTTTTATAGCAAGTAACGAAATATTTAAATTTTCTTTTTAGAGGATATCAATTTTTATGTGTGTCCTTAAAGCTATTTCCTAAAGTGTAGTTTAATGCCTAAAATTTTTTTTAGGCCTCTGACTGCTGTCAGTTTATTGCAGATTACCATACAGTGAAAGCAGCTTTCAAACTGAAATGCTTTGAAGGGCATGTAGTTAAAGTAGTGTTTTATTGTGGTCCCATCTAGTTCCTGCTGAACTCTTTCTATTTCAGTTGTATAGACCAGTATGTCTTCCCATGTGGTCATGTCTGCTAGAAGTTTATATTTTGTGGAGATTTCCATTGGAGTTGCATTTTTTTCCTACTGTACGGGATTGAAAATGGAAGTACTAAATGGAAAGATTATTCAAGATTCTGTTGTAGTTCATGTATTTCCAACAAAACTTTTGGTACCGCTGCATTAGTGGTATTTTTACTGGCATTGCTGGAAAGAGGTGATTAGTAGTTTTAGATTCCTTTCAGCTTTCTGGTTGGCTTTGCAAATATGACTTAAGCATATGCTCTGAGTAAATTTGGGCATTGAACCTGGTAGTATTGCTGCCTAAAAGCACTAATTCTACAAATAACTTATGTTGAATATGTGGCTTTTTTCAGGTTCCAAGATGCCAGCTCCTGATGAGCGAGAATTTTCCTTTTCTATCTAGTGTATGTTGTTCATGTCAAAGATGCATTACAATGAGCACTATACACTGCTACTCATTTTGAAAACTTGTTTTCTCCCTATATTTTCCCGTTCTATAAAAATCTCGTTGCTCTTTGTTTTCTTTTAAAAGCTTGGAGTCTTCTATAAACAGTGCATAGTGATGTGTACAGCTTTTATTATATGTCCTGTGTTGAACTCTTGTTGATATTTGAGGAAAGTGTATGATCCTTCTGACAAGCCTTAGTCCAATAAATAATGCTGACTCTTCTATAAAAGAACACCTGGTCTAAGTTTAATGGAATGGGTGTTTTTTTAACTTTTTGGATTTGTACTTAAAATTGTATGCAATGAAGCTTTCCTAGAAAACTTGTATTGTGTTGTTGAATGCATTTGCAGAGCCCATTTTTAGAAATCTGCAATTGGCTACTGTGGAAGATGGTAAGAGGACTTTACAACTTCAAAATAAACATAGTTACCTATTGTCTGAAATAGATGGTGTGGCCAGACTGACAAAACAGTGAAACCTAATCCAAATGAGCCTAATTTTGGCAGAAATAATGAATCAAAATAGTGAATGACAGCACTAGGAAAATGACCAGTACTGAAGTTTAGCATTTGTGTATGTAAGTCCAATCACTGAACATGCTACTTAAGAATGGATATGGTTTGGTTTTGATTATGTACTACTCTAGTAGAAATACTGATGGGGTTTTTTTTCCTTCTAATTATGTTTGGAGGTACTTTTTTCCTAGTTCAGAATATTTCTGCTTCGATAGAAATCTCTGAATATGGTCAGAGATTATATTATATTTTAATTTATTGTCGTACACCGGTGTATTTAGTTGATTCACAGTAGTGTGAGTGGAACAGGAGGATGATGCAGGAAGTGTCTGATGTATGTATATGAAATAAACATGTTTGGAACACAGGGCTGCCTTCCTAGTCAGGTATGAACCATCTGGTCTGAAGCTGAATCTGGAGACAGTAGATCTGTCTTTAGATTTTAGCAGTCAATGCTTTTTTTCCCCTCGGTTAGAGCCTGCTGTTTGAGGGCTGAGGGTAGACATGAAAGGCTTTTCCAGCTCAGTGTTGTTCTGACTAAGAGAAGGCTGAGGGGAGAGGTCCATTTTGGAAAACTAGCAGGGAGCTGGTGTCTAATCATGGGTAGGAGGACGAGGAGATGAATGATTAGAGCACTTGAGTAGTAAGTGCTTGAACTTGAGCACAAGTTGGATCCAGTAGTTCACCTGCTTCTTTAACATTCTGTGTTTTGGAGAGTAGTGGAGAAAGAGGTTTTATACCATTTCAGTTATTTCCTTGGGTTTTTAGTTACTGAGTGGAAACACAGTAGTGGCTTTTGGATGAAAATTTTTACTTTGAGATTGAGGAAGAAGACTACAGCAGTAAACACATGAAAGAAGTCAGTCAAATGTATTTTGCATCTTAAAGATCTCATGCTGCAGTCTGAAGGACTGTGGTGGTACCATTGTTCTAGGTTCCACAGTGTGGTGTGATGAGTCCAGTAGCCTTTAGTTTGATGATCAGCTGTGTTAACTGCATCATATATGAATTATCCTCAGAATTACTGCTGCACTTTACATCTGACCTTGCATCTAAGTTGTGAGGTGAAGAAATTTGGACTGCTGTGCTCAGGGACTTGATTTTGTATTCTGGCAGTATCTTTGGGTAGTCTGTTCATAAAGTTTTGAGGAGTAGGGTGGCTTCAGGCTTCTTCTTTGGCATACTATAAGGGTGACTTTGAAACCAAAGGGTATTCCTTTTATTTTGTGTACCTTTCTTAGTCACTGATAGAGCAGGTCTGAGTTCCTGTAATTGTCACTGCTTCCAACAATAGCTAAATCCACAAATGGATGGCAATAAGACAAACACAAAGGTTGCCTTGCAGGTTATGAATACTGTTGCTGTAGCTGTGTTGCTCTAAGCTTATAAACATGACAAATGTTTTATAAGGAGAGGCAATATCTTTTATTAGATCACCTGCTGCAGTGGTGGGGAACAGGACACAGGCAATTTCGCACATCCAAGGGCTAAGTTGCTCAATTCTTCAGAAACACCATGGGGAGATTTTGTACAGTGTGGTAGTGTTGCAGGCACATTGCAGATACAGGTAAATGTTACTGTGTGGTTCATTTTTTATAGGTAGCTCACAGTTTTGATGCCTGACCTTGTTGCAATCTTTGGTGTAATTCTTATTTCAGAGATTAAGGAATTGAGTGCTTGAAAACAGGTTAGCAGCTGTAGGATCTATTTAAATTGCTATTTCTTTTTGTATTACTCTACAAAGATGATGTCTGCATAAAGGAAGTGGAGATTGCGTTGCAGAGAGCAATGTCAGAAAGTAAACCTGTGAAAATACTTTTCAAATGTTACTGTTTCCATGTAAAGCATGAAGATATATTTTCCTTTGAAGCGTCTGACTCCTGGCAATCACTGGGGGAAAGGGATGCTTGGAATGCCTTTTTTTAAGAGCTCGTCTCTGTTATTTTTGTGAAGACATGGTCTTGGTCACTAGTATGACTTTTGTATAGTGAATCTGTGAGATGCAGATAGAAGTGGATTGCATTGCAAGGGTTGCATCTTTAGACATGACTAATGCTTAATAACACTTAATAGTAGGATTATTTTTTTCCCTCTTGAAATCCCCAGTTACCACTGGATGGAGGAGTGTGCTATTAAGCCAGTTCTGAGTATCCTGGATATCTTGCCTTGAATTTTCACGCCTCCTTTTCTTAGGGCAGATGGATGCAAAGCAAGCAACCTCACCTCTTGCAGTGCTCCCTGCCCCAACAATAAAAAGAAAACCTTGATACGAAGACTGTTCATCTAACTGTGGGGGATCCTTGCAGGTTTGGTGATTTGTGTAGTACCAGTCTCAGCATTCAATGGATTTTGAGTCCATATATCTGAAATCTCACCTTTTTATCTCCTGAATTGAACTAACCTCCTGGTCCTTGAGTATGACTGTGCTTGAGGTGGGTGTAGGAAGTAGACCCACCCCAAAGCCCTCTCATCAGGTATTTTGGTTGTAACCCTCAGTGAGCTTAACCTGGTCTTGTCTAGGAATGGGGAGGGTGTTTTAAGAAAAAACTAGCAAAGAAATAAATACTTGAGAGAGGATTCTCTCAGATTTGCTGGTGCATTTTTTTATATAACTTATGATATATCAATGTATCCATTTCCCAACCACTTGAGTGATTGTAATTTTCTTTTTCTTACGCAATTCATACTGTCTTACAAAAAACTTTCCCATGAAGAGGCACAGAGTTTAGGTGTACATAAATTGTTATGAAATCTGAAGATAAACTGATTTTAAATTCAAAGTAGTTCAGGTAGGTGCTCATTTTTACTATTTTGTAAGACAAAAGCAGCCCCCCAAACAAAACAAAGCAAAACCATTTAGAAAGAAAGCCATAGGCTTCTCTTTCAGAATTTGAGTGCCTTTTGTTTTATATAGTATGACAGAAATATTGTGAAATGACAAAAGCATTTCATGCTTAAGAATGGAAGTTTTGTGCATCTAAGAACTTTTTCTTGGTCATTACTATAGAATTAAAATGTTGCTGGCCGTTTGGGCTGCAGCAGGGAATTTTCTCTTGGCAGCGCCATACCCTCCAGCCACTTGAATGCACAGAGTAATTTTAATGTAGAGCAGAGTAAATGCTGGAGATAGCATCTTTGGTGGACTGGTGACAAAGGTAATGTTTATGCTGCGGATGTTCTGTTTCTCAGGAAGACTGGGGTTAATTGTTGCTTGGCAAGTGAAAAAAAAAAAAAAAAAAAAAAAGTTCCATATTGTTTTTCCGCAGTAGATTCCTGTTGCTATGCAACAAACAGAATGTCACTTAGTACAGGATATATTAAATTGGTATTCCCGGCACATATCTGTGCCCGTTCATTTTATACTTCAGCAGGAGGGTATGGTTCTGGCTTCCTGTAGCACTGGAGTCTGAAGGATGGGTTGGAGCTGCTATTCTGGGGCTCGCTGGAGCCGCGGTGACGTCAGTGCGCTTGCAGGGCCGCTCTTTGTTTTCGCGTGGATGGGACACCTGTGCAGCGCCAGCAGCCTTCCAAGCAGGCAGAAAAAGGGGTGGTGGCTCTCTCCCCCGAGGTGGGGTGGCATTGCCAAGCAACATGTTAATGCCTCAAAAGGGAGACATTCGTTGGTGGGGAAAAAATATTAGGCGGTGAATTGTGGAAAGCTTTGTGCGTGATGCAGAGAAAATCAATGCAGATGACAGCGTCTGAATCTTTAAACCAAAATATCTGGTTAATTTTGAGTTATTAGATTTAATGTTAATATTGGAATGTGTTCATACCTCCTCTGCCTTTTCCCATTCCCCCCAGTGCTAAATTCACCCAGTCTCAGCATCTAAATTTTCTACATTTGCTCTCTGTGGATTCTGGAATAAATGTTTAGAGCGTGTTTGGGAAAATTACCCTCTGTGGCCCTGGAACCAGTAATTAAGTAATGGACAAATGACAACATCTGGTAAGGCATTATTTTATAATCTAGTTAGTCTTCTGTAGTGGAAAACAAGGCAAAAGTAATATTTGAAATCTAGAGGGATGTTAATTTGATCTTTACTTCAAAGTCTGTCAAGCAATATAGATGTCTGAAACAGAGAAACTGGAAGGCTGAGGACGTGTAATACTGTTGTTTTGTAACGTATGCATTGTGTCTCAGGTGGCAGGACGTTTATACTGTGCAATAATCCATCTTATTTTAGTTAGTTGTCTGAATTTTTGTGTGGGTTTTGAAAGACAATTCACAAAATCTAAGCTGAAATTAAGGTAGATAGTTAAGTTAGCAGGTCAAATACTGTCACTTTCATGTTCTTAGAATTGTATAACATATCATTAAATCTGAAGCAGATTTGAAGGTAGCTTTTTAAAAAAAAACAACTATAGTATTTTATACTACTATTTTATACTACTTAAAAAAAATACTATAGTAAATGTACTTAAGTATGGCTTCTTTAAGCAGAAGCCAAAAGAAAGAGATGAAGCCAAGCTAGGAAAAGATTCAGAACACCTCTCAGTACTGTTCTCTTGCTTGTTTTGCCAAGGGGGTGTCTCTAATCTATAAAGCATCATTGAGCAAGCAGCCTTTAGTAACACAAATGCCTTTCTGGTAGTCTGATGCTTAATTCAGACCTCAATGCTGGAGTTGTGTGCCTGTTCTCCAGCAGGCCAAATAAAAAAATGTTTGTGCACACAAGGAGAACTTGATGCAACCTAAAAAATTCTTATGGCATTTGGTGAGATCAAACCTGAGCCCTGTCACAGAAATGATTTAAATACATGGACGGGGATGCCTGGGGGCTTTTTGCTTTCTGTTTTGTGAAGAGGGATCTCTGCTTCTGTTGCACAACTGTTTGGTGAGAATGAGAAAACTGCTTGTGACGTTCAATGCTATGATGGCTTGGTTTAGTTCTGTCTTTTGGCACAGGAAACAGTAGGAATTTGTAAAAATGTCTTCACTTCTTGAGAAGGGAGGCAGAATGTAATTTAATTATGAAGATAGCATTTTTATCTGTGACTTGATTGAAATGAACTTATTTTGGTGTGTAGATGGAGGAGTTCTAGAACATACTCAGGAAATTGGGGAATTTGAGCTGTAAGTTTTAAGTAGTATGCTGGTAGCTGCTTAGGTAGATCTTAAAGGAACTCAGAGTAGAAAGTGGATGTCCTGGAAACCCTGTGGTCACAGCACAAAGAATATTTATAAGTTAAGTTCAGGTGTTATGCTGCTATAAATAGGGCTATGACAAAAGAGTCAGCTTTTCATATCCATCGTCTTTCCCCCCAGATTGAAATTTAGTTGGTGCAAATCTTGTAGATTTTATACCAATGGCCCAAAGTTCTGTTTGGCTGTTACAAACAGAATTTGATACACAATCCTTGTGTATGTGTGAGCAGTGACACTACCCTGCTAGTTCTTGGTCATTAATTAATACCTGTATGCATACACCAGATGCAGATTTATATCAAAAAAGATGTTGGAGCATGTCAATGATTTTATGCTATTTATTCCTCCCCTGCATTAGAGCCTGGATTCTGGTTTGCAGTTTGAAATAGATGGTGCTTTGAAACCTGCTTTTTTTGTTGTTTGGTTTGGTTTGTCTTTCTCTGTTGCAGAGGCTGGAAAGTCTCTAATGAATGAGGTAGGGAATTGCTTGAAGATAAGATGATTTTGTGGACTCAGCTCAGTTTCTGCAAGCACTGACTGCTTCCTGTTTTTCAAAGAATTTCTGTCCTTCGGTGCTGGTTGAGAGTTGTTCATTAGCTGTGTCCTGGCTTGTTTTCTTACTGACTAACTTAAGACTATGGGCCTGATGTATCAAAACATTAAATTATTCAGCATCTACCTTAGTCCTTCAAAGCTGAGAGAATCTTCGATGGCCATTGAAGACAAAGGCCCCTGGATCATCTTGGATTAAATGAGCAACACCAGAAGACTGAGTGCACCAGTTGTGCTTCAGCTCTCCCGTGGAGGAAACAACTTCCCATCTGTTTCTCCTTTACTTTCCAACTTTTGCTAATTTCTTAAAATGAAGCTGTGCTCAAGTTTGAAGCTCTCAAATGCTATATTTTATGGCACTGTGCTTAAACTGTGAATAATTTCTGAATTTGGTATTCAGAACAAGTTTTGATTAATGTGCAAAAAACGTCACTACACATTGAATAATGAAGAAACCTACTAGCTGTTCGTTTACTCCTCAGTTCATCTATCCAAAGTCAGAGGCAGTCTGAGAAAAAAGGTGGGAGGGGTGAGAGGAGTAAGTATGTAACTAAGACTTTTTAATGGTTTTACAACTGCAAGTCACTCCTTCCTTCATATATAAGGAACCAGAACTTTGAGGAGTTCTTAATTCATGTACGTTTTTTTTAACTTTGGAGTTTATTTTTTAACAAGAATACAGTGTAATTTTTCATGTTCTTTAAAAATCCAAGTAATAGGCCAAATTTAATGTGCCATGATATTTGAAAGACATGTAGATTTGGAACAGCTAGATTGTCAGCTGCATGTGCTCCTAAAATCACTGTAACTCTTGGTAGTTCTTGCCCTGTTAGTAGAGTATGCACATGAAGGAAGCTGTGATCCCAGCAAAGTGTGCTTGCCAGGGAGGAACACGAACTCCAGGGGTCTGTGGTCACCTTGTGCTGTGCTTACTCAGAATTGCTGGCTTCAGCCCATTAACATCCATCAATAGTTATCCATCAGCTTTTAAGACAGTACTGGAACACTTTGTTTATTGTCCTAGTGCTTTGTGATCTCCTTTACTATACAGCTAAAAGATGGGAAATGCTCACCTGACTTGGACAGTCCACTTCAGTGACTTCTTTTGGATAATTGGGGCTGCACCTGGTCTACAGTAAATGATGAGATGGTCACTTTTGTGAGTTTTGGCTGCATGGCACACATAGGCCTGGTTATTAAGGAAGGAGGAATTGTGGTACCCTCTGAGCAGCAAGGAACAGCTTTTCAAAATAACAGTACACTTTCTCTGCTTAAACCTTTGGAGGCTTCAGAGAAAAATGATGCCAGAGACCATCCAGGCAGACAGATTTTTCCTGCAGGCTCTGGTCTGTAGGTTGCAGTTTGGGCACCTCATTTAAATGTCTCTTTAATCTGAGATGGTGTCACCTCCATTGTGAAACTTTTTCCCATTTTTGGATTATCCTTGGAGGTTCTATCTCACTACATTATTTAAATCTTCCTTCTGTATATTAAGGCTTCTGTACTCACTAACTGTGGACAGTGCAGACCAGCTTACTCTCTCTGAAGCTACTTCTAGAGTATGTGAGGCTTTGTCTTTCTCCTGAGTCTTATTGTGGTCTGTTTTTAAGACCTCTTGCCAGTTGATCCTCATCATTTGGAAGCTAAGGCTGATTGTTGTCCAGTCTGTCATATACTGATATGCATCTGTTCATTGGAATGTTTCTAAATGTGGACCTGAACTTGTTTTTTCTGTCACTCTTCCAGTATGCCAGTATTAGTCATAATTCTTACCCTGCTTGCATCTTCTTCTGGGCTCCTGTCCTCTCTGATAGCAGGAATACTCTTCCATCTCTTTATGGTTCTGCTGCAGCACAGGCATTACAAAGCTCCTCTTGCTGCTATTTTCTCTGAGTGTGGCATCTGGTGTCTGAAAAAGGTTTTCAAATCTCCTTTCTGCTCTCCTTACAGTAATGTATACATCTTTGTGTATACATCTCTTACAGAAATGCCCTGTGAAAGCTGTCAAGAGCAAAGTCATTTGACAGCATCTGCCCTCTGTGGTAATTAGTGTAGGACTCCAGAAGAACTGGAGGAAATTAAACTTATTTGACATCATTAGTTTGTAAGTGGCACTGATGATGCATTTGTTATCTTTTAGCAGATTTCTACTAATAGTTAATGCTGGTGTTTTTCTTGTGGTTGAAGTTAAACATAAGTTCTTTATAGACATGACAGCCTGCTTCCTTCCCCATTCAAAACCTCACATCTGCTCTGGATGTAACAGGGGGCCACGGGCTTCTGCAAACCTGACTGACACCCCTCCATGGGCTGAGGTTCTGAACACCAGCTGAAATAGTGGTTTCATGGAAAATATTGCTGAGTTTCTCAGCTTGGAGTTGTATCTGTTCGGTGCAAGGCAAACAACTGCAGTCTCCTGAAAACTGAGACTCGTAGCTGTGACATTCAGGTTTTTCTCATGGGGAGAAGGTACATAGGAAATGCAGACACAAAATATACCAAAAAAAAGTCGTCAGTCATGGTTGAAGCTTGCAAATTTTTGCACAGTTAAGAACATGGGCTTTGTGAAAAGCAATCTGTTGCTGGTATTACTGGTAGTGCTGCAGAGAAAAGACTAAAGTGTAAAGAATGAGAATGGTGTGAGCTCCCCTGGTAATGCTCAGGGATCGCTTTGGCAAGGATTACCCTCTTGGGATCCCAGCAGGGTGGGCCAGTTTATGGGGTAAGATGTTGGGCTACAATCTACTGGTGATAGCCTGAAATAGGGGAGGTTGGTTTTGCAGGAATAACCCTCTTTTTACTGTAAACTCTTCTTACTATAGTTACACAACTGCACTGTACTTCAGATTTCATTCTCCTTACCACGGTACCAGTGTGTTGCAGGCACCTCATTAAAATCCTTTCNTAACCCTCTTTTCACTGTAAACTCTTCTTACTGGAGTTACACAACTGCACTGTACTTCAGATTTCATTCTCCTTACCACGGTACCAGTGTGTTGCAGGCACCTCATTAAAATCCTTTCAGCCTGGCCCAGGCTGTTGGTTGCTGCAGTGGATGGTAGCAGAGTTCTGTACTGAATTTAAAATTTGCTCTGGCTTTCAGCAGAAATTCCATGTTTTCATCAGAATGAGGTACATTGTCATAACAGGAATCTGCATAGTTTAGAAACCTTTATAGAAGTCTAATACATTTGAGAGTGTTTTGTGATTTGTAATGCGTGCTTCAACAATATAAAGTTTAGAAATATAATCATTTTTTAAAACAAAATGTTTTACTTGAAAATAAATCTCTGCTTGAAGCAGCTTTGTACCATGAAAGATAGTTTTGCTGAGATGTAATTAGCAGTACTCCTGACTTCTGCACCTAGCAAAAATACTACCTGAAGAGACAGGTGGTTTGCACATGGCTTATTTGTGTTTCATGATTGTCTGAAAGTGTTGGAAATACTGCTACTGTGTTATCAAATACTAATTTTCTGTATAGCTACTTGGTACACTTAGGGGATAAGCTTTTAAACTGGTAATCATGGATTATTTACTTCTATTTGAAACTATTTGAATTTTTATTAGAAAGTGATAGTATGACCACTTGTGTCCTCAAAGCACCTTGAAAACGTGAGAACCTTTGCAGTTTGCTTTACTTTTTACTTTGTTTTAACAAGCTGCTATTTGTAGTTATGGTCTTTTCATGGGATTCCTTTCATCTCCTGTACACTGCTGAGTATCTTTAGGCTTAAGTGAGTAACTTCATGCTGGTTTTCTCTCTATTGGATGCTGGGCTTAAAAAGCTTCATAGGAAGAACAAATCAAAAGAGGAATGGGAGTAGGGACAGTGTCCCAGCTTTTTATCCAGCAAATTCCATGTACAGAGAGGGCTTAACTTACTGTTCTAAGTAAAATCCAGAGGTGTGAGGTAAGTGGCCATTTTTCCTCTCAGGAGCATCACGTGCCTTGCAAAAAGGAGTGCTGCCTTTTGCTCCCAGCCACACATCTTAACCAATGGGGCCAGCAAAGGCACGTGTGAAAACCTGAAATAGACACTTGCATTTTAAACCTCTCTCGGTGGTGTTCTTAATGAAACAAATGTTCATTTGGCAGTGAGTGTCCTTCTGTCAGCTTTCTGCCAAGGATGCTTTTTCCAGGTGATTACTGTAGAGTTCCAGATACCTGTTGATGGGATGATCAGGAGAACATCCACAAGGCATCTTTATAGCCCAGCAGTCGTGGAACTGCTACCAAAAAAATGTAATAGGGTGAAGAGGACTTGATTGGTAGTGGTTTTTCTCAAGCTTGTGTAGTGCATATAGCCATCTTCCTTGTTTTCTGTGTTTTACCTATAACTTAGTTCAAGGTTTTGGAATTTATTTATGCTTGTTCAAAATAAATGTTGTGAAGGCTTACCTGATCAGTGCTTTTTCTAAGCTTCTAAGTGCTGATGAGTATGTCTAGCACTTGCTAAAACTGTATTGCATTGCAAGCTTTGTAGAAATTAGAAGCAGAATTTTTGTCTGAAACTGTTATCTTCTTTTTTGCCTTTCTTTTCCTAAAAATTTTGAAGATAATAGGACAATTTTTCTAATGTTAATTAAAACAATTTGAAAAAACATTTTATTCCTCTAGAGATCTTCGGGGTTTTTTTTTTTTTTCTGTGATTGGGACTAACTGGACAAACTGCAACTGAAATAGCAATCCTAAATTTAGTTTGTGTTTAAAAAGATGTTTTATATGCCTTGTTTGCAAAACAGGTTATTGTCTAAAAATGAGATTTTCTGTTTCCTAGCTTTGGAATGTCTTACTCTATGGTTTAGACGAGGCTCGGTCAGCTCAAACCACTTTAGAATCTGTTTGCTCATCTGCAGAGATAATAGTGTATAAAGCCATTTGGAAAAGTGGCTGCAGGCTACAGAAGCCCCAAGACTTGCCCCAGGATTTCCCCAGTTTGGGGAGAACTTCAGTGACGGCCTGTGTGCTCCGTGTGACCGTGGCAAAAAATGCTGGGATTATTTGCAGCTCTATTTGATCCGTGGAATGCACTGCATCTATTGTTAGCTCTCCAGCTGAAGCAAGAGCCGGAGTTGTTTTTCTCTTTTGACATTGCAGCAGGTCTGGCCAGACACTGCTGTATCAGCCTTGAGTAGTTAAAGGTGATGGGATTGGCAAAGTTCCCGTTCTTTTAGTAGCCGTGGGCGACCTGAGATGTGGGAGATCATAACTCATTGTAGCTGGGATTGCTTTAAAATTCTTCAGAGGACTGCAGGCAGTGTCTCTCTGCAAGCCCGTGAAGTTCACTGTGTTCAGCTTTCCTGTTGGGTTTAGTGTCTCTTGGAAGTCTAAGCGCTTTTCCTGGATAATTCCTTACCACAGAGATTAAACACAGTGTGTGTGATAGTAATGAGGGCAACATTGTCACATCTCTCCTGTAAACACCCCAGCCTGGCTAGCACACATACACGTGCTCCTTTGCTGCTGAGATCATCATCTCTTTTTGCTTTTATTTTCTCTTCAGCATCAAATCTGGATGTTGAGCTCTTTGCAGTTTCTCACAGAGCTCACAGATCTGTTAGTTGTCTCAAATTCAGCCTTGCACTGCATTGTGCTTTCTGAATTCCTTACACCTGATAGTCTGCTCTTAGAGGGGCAGGGAGCAGTTCTTTTCTGGTGCTACCTGATAACCAGAGAACAGGGCTTGTAGGGGCTGGATTTAGGTTGATTGTTTGTTATGAAATATTAGATAAAAGTATATCAAAAGTAGTGTAGCAGTAGATTACTTATGAAATAATGCAAATATGTTTGAAAGCTGTTACATCTAAAATTAATGTCAGATTAAAAAAGAAAGCTTGCCAGCATTTCCCCAGTGGTGATCCCTGAGCAGAGTGGCTGTTTATTTAAACTGGGACTTCCTTCTGACTACTTAAAACAATAGAAAATTACTTTTTATCTAAAAGACTTTGCTTCCTATCTTAGATTTAACTGCCTTGATAACAAAACAAAGAAAAGAGGATGTGTAATTTAAACAAGACAGGTACCAGGGTTCTGTGATTTCTTGCCTATGGAAGGAGTTAGGTTTTGTGTGAACTACAGAGATTTTAATAATAGAGCAGCATTAAAATTGGAAAAGTTCCCTGCTGGGGCAGACCACTGATCAGTGTAGTCCCATATACCATCCTAGAGAGTAGCAATAGGAGAAGCTGCTTGGAAGAAATTGCCAGCAGCCCCTTAGGAACCTCTTTTCCTCTCCCTCTGCCAGCACCCTCGAATCCATTGTCTGTTTTGAGGTGTTTTGGAACATGCCTATAGATTCCTTTTATTGTTTTAAGAACCTGTTACCCATGAATTCCTCTAATTCCTTTGTAGCTTGCTGATCTTATCTCTCTCCATAACTTCCTGTAGCAACAAAGTCCAGAAATTCACTATCTTTGTATGTAACTTTTTAACCTTTAGGGTGGTAGGGAGGTATTTTTGTGCGGTCAAATCAGGAGTTCAGATTTGCAACTGCTTCCCTTTGCCCTATCATTGTGAGTTCTGCTTCTGTTGAGCAGCCTGAGGTTTATGGTATGCAGTGCAGTACAGTGAATATATTTCTTTGCAAGTAAAATGAAAGGAAGGAGCAATCATGTTGTTTGTGCTACCCTAAGACCAAAAGGACATTATTAATTTTCCTCAGTGTGGATCAAGTGCATATGAAGGAGTTTAGAGTATCCAAACGGCACCTTCCAATTTATTCCTTTTAACAAATAAAGGTCTGCACTAGTAAGGGAAGATCTTTCTAAACATTTTGACAATTTTTTGACAGGTTACTTTGGTGATTGCTCTAGCAGTCTGTAATATTTTTATGGCACCGTTTCTATAAAAGTGTTCTTTGTGTGTCTAGCACAGAGGCAGTGCATGTTGCATAACTTTTATGGCTGGAGGGAAGAGCCTGAAACTTGCACAGCTCCTGTGTGTGGTTTACTCTGTGCAAGAACAGGGCTTTCCTGCAGCTATTCCTTGGAGCTCTTGCGTCAGGTCACTGTCCTGCTGCTCTACCTGGTTCATTACTCAGATTACAGGTCAGTTGTGCTTGTTTGTCTTTTTCCTTCTCCCCTCCCGCGGTTTTTTTTTAAGCTGTCCTGGGTAGGTGTGTTTAGAACAAAGTACAGAAAACTGATAGAAATCCTGCAAACACAGGATCCTGAATAAAAATCCTGTGACACAGGAATATTAAACTTGCAAACTTAGAACCTGTAACGCAAGAATGGAGTACTAAGTCCTTAAACTTTAAATTCACAGGACCCTTGTATGTCAGGAGAAAAGTCAGTAGGTTTTTATGGTGTAGTAGTATCGATTGGCTCTTTAACCTGCCTTCCCTTTATCTCCTTGATTTGAGAGTTGTAAAACCGAAGCATGGTGACCTCAGAAGAGAGTTATGGTGGCAGCCCTCTATATACTGTGACTTTGATAGAAGTGTTTTGCTTGACACTTGAGTTTTTCAGTGTAAGAGATACATCGACTGAAAAAAACCCCAGCATCTATGGTATGGTTCAAGTCTAGAGAAATGCTTGAATTTACTCCTCTTTTAAGCTGTATGCTGGCTGTTGCATTTCTACTGCTTATGTTTGTGGATTGGCATAGTCTGTGTGTCGTGAATGTTAGGATTACTCCAGGAATTTTCTCATAGCATTTCTGGATGTTTTAAGTCTTAATCTGACACTAATGAAGGTTTTGGGCTTGATTTCTCTTACATCCTCGGTTGTCATGAGCAGGAGTAGGAGTGATTCTTCAGTGATGAAAGGTGGAAATTTTGTGGGCTTCACATATTGCAGAGGTTAACAATCTAATGTTGAAGTACAGGCAAGAAACTGATGAGATCCTGATTTGTTCTGGGCAATCTGAAATGCTACTTAAAACCTTCACAGGTAGTGTTCAATCAGAAAGTACAGTCAGTTACAGCAGAATTTGTATTTTTTTTGCCTGTTAGATGCTGGCTGTAAAGCGAGAATGTAGCTGTGTGTAAGAAAATGTGGTTGTGTTCTAGTTAATTCAAAATTCAATTATGTTTCCATGTCAGGACCAAAAGCTGCCTTTATTTACGGTTGTAAAGCTCCCATTGAGAGGAGCGGAGGTTATGTAATTTAAATTTAGGCCAAATTAGGTTCTTTTGGATTGTAAAATGGAACAGAGAATGATGCAGGAAAGGCCGAACTTGTCCTGTCTCTTGGAATTACAGTGGGGTAACACCTAGTGAGGATATTTGCTGACCACAAATAACTTACACTGAGCTCTCCTTTTAGGGTGAGTAACTCTTTTAATACAGAAAACCTCTGCCTTGTGGTTCCTTTAAAAGTAATTGTGAACTTAATTCATTACCTCTCTGATCCAATTAAGAGTCCCAACTTTGTATTTAACTGTTTTGTTTCTCTTCAGTATTGTTGCTGATGGCTAGCTGCAAAAATCAGAGTATACTTAGGTGTTTTAAACCTAACTTATTTTCACATGCCTTTTTTCCTTTTTGTCCTAGGAAATGGAATTCTGACTGAAAAGGTGTTCACTGTTTGTTTGGGACCTTTTAATAAATGAGTATTTTTTCTGCTAATTGCTTTTATAGGAGGATAATACCATAACCTAGAATAAAATCCAAAAAATTCTGCAATAAATTTGGATACCTGCTCAAATTGTAGTGGTAGCAAATTGATAATGAAATGCTGTCTAGAGGCACTTGCTATTAGAACTGAATCACCTGGTTTAAGTTTTATCACTGGAGTACCCAGAGCTGAATATTGATGAAGGGTAGACATGATTCTGGCTGTGGTTGCAGCATAAATTCTGCAAAGAACAGCATTTTCGACTGTTGGGATCTCTACACTGTGTACAGCAAAGGAACCAAGCAAAAATGTTAAACAAGAAGAAAGATTTTTCCCGATGAAATTGGAAATTATGTAATGGGATTGTTAGTTAAACATAAGCATAGAGATTTTGGGTGAGTTAAATCTAGGCTGCATCAAGTAAATTAAACTTAGAATACAACAGTTAATACTACAGGATGTATTCATTCAATGCTATGGCTTTCTCTTCAGAGGAAGGGCTCTCCTTTGTAAGCATCCAGCAGAATTGTTATCAACTGGAGAAGGATCTGGTGGGAGCTTTTTGTGTCCCAGTTTTTTGTGCTGCACCCTGATGCCTACCGGGCTGCCAGGAGAGGCCCTGGCAGGTTCTGCAAGAAGCCACTGTTTCAGCAGGCACCACCTGAAATGTGGGGCACTGGGAGAAGTCAGTGCTTTGCCTTCTGGTCCTAAAGAATCTTTAGAAACCAAGTGCAAGTCTCTTAAGGTGTAGGACTTGATGGAAAGCACTTTTAAATGGCCTCAGAATCAAACATGTGGGGCTTTGTAGGGTGGTTTTTGTTTCCTCCCAAAGTTGTATGGTTTTCAAGTCTGGAGACTACTTTGGAATAATAAATGCTTTTATGATACCAAAAAGTATTCAAAGTACTTGTAAAAGTTGGGGAAAGAGAAGTTTATTTAAATGACATTACAGCTATGGTCATGCAGACTCAGACAATGAATTCACTGATTCAAGCCAACAATTGGTATGTGAAAAACAGGGACCTGTTGTCTTTGGGATTGCTCTTTGAGTCAAATGGCATGCACAGAGCAGGAATTTGTGCAGTCATTCTGCAAACAGACCTTGTGTACAGTCTGACAGGTTTTTTTTTTAATTCAGTTTGTTAAAAATATAACCTCTCCATATATGCTGAAGTCAAAACTTTCAAAAATACAAATTTGCTGATGTGTGCAAGTTTTAACTCTAAGTTTCCGTTAGCAAGTATTTCTAAAAATGTCACTTTGTATATGAAAGGGGGGAGCATGGATAGCACCGACCTAATTCTGATACAGAGAGCATCCCTGCAAACTTTCCTACACAATTTTCTTCTCTGTTTTTTTGCAGACAGATTTAGAGCAATCTGTTACAAAAAGCAGAAGAGAAGGTCCAACATCTCCTCTTCATTCTTTAAATGTATTTATGCACCTGGAATGAAAGACTGCTCATAGGGTCTGGGCTTTCGGAGAGCAAAAGCTGATTTCAGGACCAGCACCAAATACCACAAGCCCAAAATTCTCAAGCTCTCTTTTTGGGAAGAGTGATTTAATAGTTGTTCAGCCTTTAGTGGTCTGTTGTTTGAATCTAATTATCAGAGTTGTCCTAAGGTGTTAGAATTTATCCAGACACTGGAATTGCACATGACAACTGATACTGAGTGTCTCAGGGACATTGCTAAGATTGACAGCTTGGGCATTTGTTGTCACTTAATGCTCTGTCAGAAGTAGTAGCAGCTGGAGGATAAACATCTGAAGTGGTTGATAAGTGAAGTTAAATTAGGCTTAAATGTGGACTGCAGCATCTGAGAAGCTAATGCATGTCTGGAGGTGCTGAACAGACACAAATTGCCATAGCTGGAATAACCAGGCACTTGCAGATGTTTGTCAAGATCTAGGTCAACTTCAGTGCCACAGAATGTTTTCACAGCATGGGTCAGGTTGGAAGGGACCACAGTGGATCATCTGGTCCAACCTCCCTGCTCAAGCAGGGTCATCCCAGAGCACACACAGGCACAGGATTGTGTCCACATGGTTCTACCTGGTCTGGAATGTCCCTGGTGAGGAAGACTTCACAACCTCTCTGGACAACCTGTTCCAGTGCTCAGTCACTGCACAGAAGTTTTTCCTCGTATTCAGGTGGAGCTTTCTGTGCTGCCCATTCCTTCTTGTCCTGTTGTCTGGCATCACTGACAAGAGCCCAGTCCTTCCTCTTGGCACCTTCCCTTCAGATACTGGCAGAAGTGGATGAGGTCCCCTCTCCATTGTCTTCTTGAGGCTGAACAGGCCCAGCTCCCTCAGCCTTTCCTCAGAAGGGAGAGGCTCCAGACAGCAAAGTGGACAGGGTGCAATACGTGAAGAGAAGCTGTATATGCTCAGGACTTCCTTGAAACCATCTGTAATCCAGAATTTTTAAAAGAAGCAGATAAAGATCCAGACTGTTTGAGCAAAAAATTTGCATGTTCTTATCAGCTCGAACAAATACCATTTGAGTTACCACAGTGGAATGAGTTTCGCCGGGCATCTTAATAATTGAAACCACTGAAACTTAAATAGAATAACACTAAAAACAAAATTATGTTTTTACTATATTAAAAATTGTTGGGAACTGTAACCAGGAGTCTGTTTCTAGACTGTTTAGAGATTAATTTGGTTTCATTTAGGGATTAATTGGTTTCATTTTGTTTCATTTTAAGGAAAGTTATTGCTAAAGGCTAATGGGTTCCAGAAATGCTAAAAACAGAAAACACTTGATGTTGATTATTCAGCCTTACTTTTCACAGTCTCTCATCATTTATGAGGACCAGGTTTCTGGTTCTCAGAATAGTAAATGCCTCCTATGATAGTAAAGGAAGAACTTCTGTTTTGTTTCTTCCCCCTGCCCAAAAAGTTCTCTCTGCGTGCTGCCATGTGTAATATTTGAAACTTGAAATGTTTGTCTCTTATACCTTGTCTGAAATACTTCGGGCAAATGCTGCTTTTTGTGCTGGAAAACAGACAATTTAGTGTCTCTGCCAGTGTATAGGAAACATTGAGATCGAAGCATTATTATGCAAGGACTGCCCTCTTTTTTTTTTGTGGGAAGGGGTTGGTTGTTCCTTTGTCAGCAACCTGAAAGTCTTTGGTGCATCTTGTGGAAGTCACACGTGTAAAGAGGCAGAACGTTCTGCTCCAGCCATGAACAGCTTCTGTAATCTGTTATCCTGGGACTCTGAATTAATCAGATGCCTGCTCATAATTTACCAGGATCATTTCTAGACAGTGCTGCATTTGAGGGACTGTTTATCCTGGGCAGATAAGTCAAAATACAAATCACTTGGCAAAGTGTGAGAAAAAACAGTAAGAACACTGCTGAGCTGTGTCTCACTTATGTTGATGAGATATTCTGAATTCAGGGAAGACTTCTGGTTTCCTAAGCTATCATAAGTGAGTGTTTATATCCTTGCTCAGTTGATTTCCTACGTGTAACTTTGTCTCTCGAATGTTAAAGCAAGTTGGGATACTGTAGGCATCGGGTTTTTTTTTTACTGCCACAGGCATTGAGAGGCTCAAATGACACAGCACGGTGCTTTGGGCCACCAGCTGGTGCTGTAATTGCAAATTAGTTGAGCTGTAGCTTCAGATCCTAATAAAGTTATGCATGCTCCTTGGGTGTTTCTCAGACATGGGAGCAGAGCCATGGTCTGGGAACATCTGAGCCAGATTCATTTGGCTGATTGATTCTTACTCTGTACCTTCTGAGACAGCCTCCTGCTGCTCTGGGAGCAATAAAACCAGCACCTAAGTGCTGCAATACATTTTGTAACTCTGCTGCTGGATCTTGACCTTGTTCTGCCTGGAGCCAGTGCTGCTCTCTGCTGTGACAGGGTTCACCCGTGATGGATACCTGTGGAATTGCATCACTGCCTGGGGGTTTCATGTGGTGGGGGTCTGTCCCTCCCTGCAGTGGTGTCAGAAAGGGGTGCTGGCACCTTCTGCCTGCAAGTGTGCTCTGCTGGCTGTGAGGTCAAGGGCTGCCTGTGCACAGGGATGCTCCAAAAATAGCAGCTTGAGAATAAAGACTCTAATAAACTTATCTTGACATGTATAAGCTTTTTTCAGAATCTTCTGTGAGATTTCACAATATTTCTTCATAGTCTTTTTTAGTATTTCACTGCTGTTACTGTTAGTGGAATTTTCCTGTTATTCTTGTTTCTGGAGGATGTTAGTACATCCTCAATTCTTTTTCCTCTGTGTCGAAGGGTTTGCTCTTTTATTTTGTAACCTTGTAACTCCCGTGTCTTTTTTTGATGCGCTTCTGCCTTGCCAAATGTTTTCCCAATTTGTGTAGTCCAAAGTGTGCTACTTTGTGCTCGTGTTTGTAGAAAGCCAATTGAAGTTGCTTTTTCCTTATGCTTTATTTTTTACAGTATATGGATAGATTTCAATACCATATACTTAGCATGCAGTGCTTCTCTCCTGCCCTAAATAAGTTGGCTAATGATGAAAGGCAGTGCCTGTCACTTCTGTGGGATCTTTTGTCCTTCCTGGCAGGAAGGTGGTACTTTGCCTGTAGTCTTGTATGTGCCCACATTACCTGAGCCAGATTATTGCAAACAGTTCCCAAATGACCACTAGAAGTTACAGCTTTTTTCCTCCCCCCACGTACGCTGTTCCATGACAAGGTACTCATCAATGGATTTGTCACATAAAGTGGTAAATCTTATATTGCACAGGTAACTAGGAATCTTAGTTTTTATGAGCATGGTTTTCATACTTGGAGGTGGATTTGCCTCTCAACAGGAAGTCCCTGCTCTTGGCAGTAGCAATACTATTTGGATTGTTTTGGCCAAGCCATTGTTCATGTCACTAGATCTTGCAGTGTGAATGCTGGTTACTTAATGGAGGTGAAGGAATTGTTTTATACATCTCTACTTTGTAAGATTATTTTTTTTTCTTTCTTCTTTTTTAATTTGTATAAAGGTGCTCCCTATGGGCTTACACTGCTCTATAAAAGATGTGTATGTTTTTTTCATAAGGCTGTTCCATAAAGGTCTTTATGTGATGCAACAGTATTTTTAGGTGTTTCAGGGTGCTGCTTTACCCCTTTGAAGGCTTCTCTAAGTATTTCTTTGGCTGTTGGGGTGAAGGAAACACCGGTGCTCCTGGTGGATCCCTCACTTTATGCTGTGTTTTGTGAGGAATTGTGAATAGGATTTGGGCTGTTCCCAGACTTTCCAATTTGCTTTGAATGCTCCCTTGTAATGTGTTGGCTCCTTTTCTGACCATTGTTAGGCAGGAAGAGGTAAGACTGCATGCTGGTGCTTGTTATTGTATTTTTTAATTTGAATATTTTCTTCAAAATACCTCTGCTTTTGTGTTGGTTTTGGGTTATTTTTTTTTGAGAAGTCTTGCCCCTGTGAACATCTGTGTGTGTCCACTTAATTTAGCAGATATTAGTTATTAAAAACCACTGCCTGATATCCCAGCTGGTGGAGGGAGATGTGTTGCCATAGCTGGATTGAAATAACCTTTCAGTGAAAATGCTGCTGTAGGTCTGACCCAGAACCATAAGGAAAACAGCTACTGACATCCAAACTACTGCTTCTAACAAGGCCTGGATTTCATTAGACTGCCTAGGCTGCTGGCAGCCTTAGACGCCTGGAATAAAAGTTTCTAAACCAAACCAGAACTTTGGCTGATTCAGAGCATTGTGCTGGTGGGGTAGCTAACCAGTTTGCTGGGGCTTCTTTTCTGCTTCAACCTGGAGCAGCCTTTCTGCAGCTTTCTGCATTGTTCACTCATTGCTGGCAATAGGAACCTCGAGTCCCCCCTGCTTGGTTTTGCTTCCTATTTGTCTCAGTTTTGTAAAAAGCCCTGAAGCGCTTCTGAAGCAACTTTTATGAGGATGCAGAAGCAGAAGAACTCTTCCATGGAGTAGCATGTGCTTCTAATAGCTTATGGTTACATTATCCTCGCTGGCATGCTGGTAGATGGATTCAGAAGTCGTGTGCAGTCTGACAAAATATGATTAGTCTGCACTTACTGGTACACGTAGTGTCTGGGAAACCCTGATGTAAGTCTTGAAAGGCTTTATCTCAACAGTCTTGCTTGATAGCCTTTGGGAGCTTTTTTCCAAAACAAATGACTCACAGCCCTTAGGTCCTTCATAGAGGCAGTGAATGCTGTTCTTTGTGCACAGGAGGAGGGAGAAGGAGCAGTTTACGTTTTTGCTTTTAAAGATAAACTCTATAAACAAAACAACCCCCACAACTAATATGCTGATGTAGGGGAGGAAAAAGGTCACAATGGGAAAAACATTGAAAGTATGTAATTTTTTGCAGCCTATTTAAAGGTTGTTGGTGTTTTCTGGAACATTACCTGTTCTTTTTATGCACAGAGGTGTGTAAACTAAGTCCTGTTGACTTTGTGTCACATTACATTAACCAAATTTTCTTGTTGCATTTTATCGCCTGCTTTTTAAGAAATGAATTTGAACAATTGGATATGCAGAAATGGAAACTGGTTTGGACTATATCAGGGACCAGCTAATTGAACTGTGGTTTTAACATATGACCACATATGGCATAAATAAATGGTAATAAAACTTCTGTTTTCCCTCTGTCTCCCTGCAAAATACCTATTTAGGGTTGGTGGAGCAGTCTGTTTGCTTACGTCAGGTTAGCTGATCACATAATGTATTCCAGAATATGAATGCATAGCTTAAAAAAAAAATTGAAATTGCTGTTTGGTGTTAATCCTCTTGTCTTGTGTGTCATTTGCCTAAAAGAGGGCTTTTGTGAGGCAGGTAACAACTGAAGACAACTAAGTCTTGTTGAGTGTGTAGCTGATGTTACCAGACTGATGCGTGTGCTACAGCTTGGAAATATTCTTGAGTTAAAAAGCAAAAAACCGCCCATCAACACACCAGAAAAACCCAAAACCAAACCAAACCAGAAAAACCTCACCCAAACTGCCTCAGAAGTCCTTGCTTGCGAGCAGACCTGAAGGCCCTGGTTAGAGAGTGGGATTCCCAAAGCTTCTGTGCAGAGGGAGGCTGTGGAACACTCCCTGTGCGGTTTAAAGATTAAACGTCTGAGTGTAGCTGTTAGAAAAGTGTCGTGACACTGGAAAAACCCAGCCTAGTAGTAAGGGCTGTAAATAGCAGTCAAACGTTCTCTGATGTGAAGCTGAAGTGATCTCAGCCCTGAAATGAGTACGAGAGACAGCAACATCCTAAAATGCTGGTTAAAGCAAGGCAAGGTTGCCTGGAAATGTGGTTTCTAAAACGAAGCTGGAGCTGGAGAGGGAAGACAATGCAATGGTTGGAGTGTTGATCTAGAGTAATGAGAGGCACGTTCCATTTGGAGCCTGGCAACAGCCATCTTGTACAATGGGAGAGGCCCCGGAGATGCCAGCTGGATTGTGCTGCCTTTATGCGTTAAAATAGCGTTTTCCGATAATTACCGCGGGATTAGCTGAACTCGTGAAAATCCCTGCTCAGATAAAGCTTTCTGGCACTTGCAGCTAGCACAAACCTAAACAATGGATATGCTGATAAGGAGTCTTAATTCTCTAGTGTGAGCAAAATTGTTCTTCGGCTCACCTTTGCATTGTGGTTTCTCCTCTAAATGATTTATCAGCACAAATAATCAATGAATATATAACTTTGCTTTTAAATACTCCTTTCCCTGTTGGAGTTTGCAAGTCTTTTTTTCATTTGGAATGTATAGTGGTTAGTATAGGTCTCTACCTTTTTATTCCTCTGATATATTTTTAATACTTAAAACCACAGAATAAAAGCCTTAAGTGGCTAGAGCTGCTGTTCTGTTTGGGCTGTTTGTATTCCTGCTTTCTAGACTGAATTTCTAATTTCAGTTCAATGATAATTACTTCCTTATATGTAATGATTCACTGAATAAACTTGGGTAAGAAAAGATAAGCAGTAAAATTAAGTACAAAGTAATAGTATTTTCAGTTTAAATACTGGGCTCTCAGGGTGAGATAAGGTGTAGTCAGTTATGCTCCTTGAGAAGGAGGAAATAAAATAGAATAGCTGATATCCCAATCTAACTAATATTAGAAGACACTGTCTAAACATATCTTCCAGTTTTGATAGTAATGTAATAAATGTACTCTTGCTAGATCAGGGGTTTTTTTGGATCTAATGGCTATTTTGAAAACTTTATTTTCCTGTTTTTCTAGTAAAGGAAGCCAGTAACTACTTTTGTCCTTGCCCTAAAGGAAAAAAAAATATTTTTATCAGAACTTTAAGGGACTTCCCAACCTGGCAATACCATTGGGTACAAAGGACTTACACAGTGGAATTTTTTGTAAAATAATGTGTTGTGCACAACATAATATATGAAAATACAAAAATCTGTAGACTTTTTCCTTCTGAGCAATGTTTTAATCAAATTTTGGCTGTTCTGGGTTCAAGTTTGTGCCAAAGTACAGATAGAAATTCACATGCAGAGATTTTGGATTTATTGAATAATTACTTGTATATGTTCATGCAGATATACTTGAAAGTGTGATTTGTAGTGTCTGGGAAAGTTTAAAATGAAAGGACTCTTGGGAAATACCATCTCCTTTTGCTATCACCAGTTGATGTGATGCAATTTGTTCTAAAACTTGGGGGTAGAGGTAGGTGGTATTTTAATGGATCAGAACATGGATATGTCCCTGTTATTGTAGATCCTACTGTTTAACAGATTAGCATATTGTCCTGTTTCCAGCTGGGACACACATTTAAGATTAAAGTAAATGTGAAAGAGAGTTGCCTTTCGAGTCTTAAAATAGAGGTTTTGTCTCTAAACATGAGCATTTGCAAAGCAAAGGGAACAACTGGAGAGACAGCTGAACTGCTTAGGAATTGGGAGCAGGAAAGCAAGGCAAACACAGTTTCTCACTGTTTAACTTGGTAACTGTTTTTCTGGTGTGAAGGCAGATCTCAGCGACAACATTTAAGAAGCTAACAAGCAAAGCATCCTAAAATGGGGGAAACAAAGTATTGCAGTCTGAAGCAATAATTACTTTGCCAAGAGGTTTGAAATACTAGAAGAGCTGCTCTCTAGAAGAAAAACCAACGTGTAATTCATGACGAAGATGTTGATCCATACAGTAACTTCTGTGACCTTGCATAATAATTTAGTGTTTTTCTTTCTATGTGGATGTTTTCTGCTCTGGGGTGAGACTTGCTCTTTCTTTTATTTACTGTGTAACTATTTTGCTAGCATTTTGATACAGACCTATTCAGAGAGGTGAGAGATTTAGTTTTTGCTTCTACTCATTGAAATGATGGTGCAAATGCCCATTTGTGCTGGCTGCTCTGTGTGGGTAAAAGCCCTCCAAACAAGTGTTTCGAGCACACATCTGCTTCTGTTCAAGGGCTGTGTGCTCACTGCCACTGCACTCTAGCTGCTTAATTTTTATTGCAAGAGATGCTTGAAATAGCTGACATTGTGGGAAAATCAAACAGCTTCTACTCAGTGTTTCATGGTGCATCTAGATCATCCAATTTTCTAGGACAGAACGTTAAATGTAATGAATGCACAAATGTTGGTGTTAATTATTAACTAGATTGAATTAGTTACTGCAGTCGTCTGTTGGTGTTCAAAGTTAAAAGTGGGTCACTGAGTCTCAAAATACTTTTGCAATGAATTCTAGCATTGATTTTCTTATTTCTTCTTGTGCTGTTTCCTGCCTGCTAATCTGGAGAGGAAGAGTAGAGCACTTCAAGCCTTTTGCTTGTGGCCTCATTAGTGTACAAGTAACCTGTGCCTTCTGTTAAAATTACAGTAGCACATATATGACAGGACAGATTCCTCTGAATCCCTCTGCCAGCTCCAGAAAAAAGATTTCATTTATAAATAAATATGTAAATAGTGGTAGAATTTTTAGGTCATACTACCTTTACCATCTTGTTATTATCAAAGTCATTAACTGATGAAATAAAGATTCAGACTTTGGGAAATGGAGAATTTTTTACTGTTAGTTGTGAAATAGTACTGTATGAAGGATATTCAGAGGAAAAACTGATCACAAGTTTGAATGATTATAGATTGATTTAAGCTGCATTTAATAGAAGAGTGTATGCAATTGAGATTATACCTAAGGGACTAGATTTTAATGACAAGCCATAGTACCTTGAGGGGAGTGTATTAGCAAGCATTGCTGGAAGAAGGGAGGAATCTGGGAGGTGGTGTATGAGTTGGAATCAGGAATTCCTTCAAGTTAGAGGTTAAAATCTTGACTGACTTGCAGTCAGACTTGGAAGAAGAGCTTCTGAAGTAGCTGAGTGAGCAGCCACTTCAGGAAGGATATTACTAATATGTAGGGTATAGGAGGAGTGAAAAAATAGTAGTTTAAAAAGTGATATTGAGAGATAAAATGATGTTGGAAAGAAATTGTAGTTATTCAAAATGAGACTGACTTAGTCTTGCCAAGAAGTAATTTGGATCAGAGAAGAGAAGAGTGCAAGAAAAATGTGCTGTTCACTGAGTAAATGCAGCAGTTTGGCATGAAAATTGAATTCATATTTCGGTATAGGTGATAACTTTGACTGCATTCAATGGCAAATGTAAATAACCCATAATTGAAGTGAAAGCAGAATGCTTCCAGATTGTGTCAACTTGATGATGATAACCTCTCCTTGATTTGTGAAATTTGTAAGTGGAAACCTGTGCTCAAAGAGGAGAGCAAAGCTTTACTGTAGAGAGGCATTTAAGTGGAAATTTAGTATTCCTTTGTTTTACACATTATCATAAATGTCTCTACTGAATGCACAACGTAAGAATGCTCATCAGATTTTCCTGTACAAGGAAGCAGTTGTAAGTGGGGTAATTTTTGCACGTCAGTGTTTGCTTACTACACCGTGCCAGGTCTTGGGTTGCTTAAGAATTCATTTGTTTCAAGCTGCTTGAATAAGGCCCAGAACTTTGCCTTATCCTGGTGCCCTCGGAAATGAGGACAGGATTGTCAAGAGCTCTGTTTATATTTGAAGTATTTTGTAGTGCAGACTTGTTAAGAGATGTCAGAAATTCATGAGTCAATCTTAACGTGTTTTGTTGGGAAGGAGAATGTGAAAGAAATAAGGCTTCTTGCTTATTATTAAATATTCAGAAATTTATTTGGTAGTACACATCAGTGATATAAATACTATGTTGTTTATTTAAACCTCTTTCTTTTAGACTTTGAGTATTAGAACTACCAGCAATGTTTAAGATATTCATTTAAAGGCTACAGAAGGAGAGGCTGCATGAAACTTCAAGTGTGAAATGCATGTTGTTATTTTTGGGAAGAACATTCCAATAAAATGAGGTGCTAAGGCAGAAATTTTCATAAATAAGGTACTTGTATATCTGCAATTCAGTGGGGTGTTCTCAGAGAATTTTATTTCTTCTAGAGCCACACACTGTCTTAGTCAAGGTGGGAGTTCTTGGAATTCATCTGCTCCTGTCATCTCGACTGGGTTGAATTTTGAAGTCTCAAAGGATGGAGACCCCACAACTCCCTGGGCAGCCTCTCCCAGTATTTCACTGATTTCTTGGTGCAACTTTTCCTTGCCTGGTTTAAAGCTCCTTTTCTGCACTTTTTGATTATCTATCACCTTTCTGTAGTGCACTTCTGAGAAGATTATGACTCTTGTCCCTGTAATTCCCTGTTGAGTAGTTGAGAGTGGCCATTATGTTCCTGCCTTAGCTGGAGACTGAACAAGCACAGCTGTGAAGCCACTCCTGGTGCATCTTTTCCTCTAGCCCCATTAATGGTTTTCTCTTTGATTTGCTCCAATTTGTCAAAGTCTTTCTTTCCACTGGGGAGCCCAAACTGGGCACAATGTGCCAGATGCAGTCTGAATAGAGGGGAATAATCACTTTCTAAATCGTTGAGGTTATTTTGTCCCAGGTGCAAGTTTTAGCCCTTGCCTTCAGATTTCTTGGGGTTTCTGTCACCTGATTTCTCCAGCCTGTTGAGAAACCTCTGAACAGCAGCTCAGCTGTCCAGCATACCAGTCTACCTCAGTTTACAGAAATGAATCCACAGACTAACTAAAGTTTTGTTACATCCCATTTTCCTGGTGATCAACAAGTGCATTAAACAGCATCGTAGCTTGTATTGACCCCCCTGAGAAAAGCACCAGTAGCAGCTTACCAGGTAGATGTCAAACTGCTCCCTTTGAGCCTCTGGCTCCCCACACCTTGATTTTTTTGTTCTGCTGGAGGATGGTCATGACATTTGTCTTTCTCAGGCTGCCAGGAACTTATGTTGATCCCCCTGTAAAGCTGTTAGAGTGGCCTCATGGTGTCCCCACGTGGTACCTTCACCTGTGTTGGGTGCATGCTGGTCAGTTGGATGGAGTCTATCCAGTTCATCAGACTGGAGCCCCTAACTTTATTTCCCTCTAATGCAATATACATGCAGACCTGGAAAGTCTGGGAACAAAACTTCTTTCTGAGACCAAGGCAATTAATTATATGTAGCCTTTTCTTGTACTTTGCTGCTCACATTTTCATGATTAAAAACATAGAAGGCTTGGGTTGGAAGGGACCTTGAAGATCACCCAGTTCCAACCCCTGTGCCATGGGCACGCTTTCCACTAGATCACATGGCACTGAGCCCCATCCAACCTGGTCTACATTCATGTCAATGCAGTTTAAAAACAAACTTTAAATTAGCAAAATATGGTGGTTTGGTTTTTGGGGTTTTTTTTAGGTGAAATTAGGCTTTAGAAAGACAATTCTTCCTTGTAATGAATCTTTCTTGTAATGAACCATGAATTGCATATTCATATGTTAACAGTGGGGCTAGAATGTATCACTCAAAGATTAGCCACTTTTCCTTTACACAGCTCTCTACCTCAGAAGCTGCCCTTGTATTAAATAGGTAATGTAAAAATGTCATCTTGCTATTCCAAGAGGAGCTGGACATTGGTTATCTGAAAGTAAAATGAGTTACATGATCTTGGTGCTGGTAATGTAATGATGGATTCTGTTGGAGCACGTTGGGGAACTCGGATTGCCTGGGGAATCTGGGCTCTGAAAGCTGTGATTTGTACCATGTGTCAAAAGCTTAGGAAATAACAGAAGAAGGTCACCTTTTTTTTGTTAAAATATGTATAGAACATAGGAAATGTGTGTATGTTAAGTGGTTTTTCACAGGAAGTCATCAGTTGTCAGTCTAGTTGTTGGAGATGTTGTTATTCATGCCTGCTTAAAAAGGATTTCCAGAGTATGTCAGACTCAGATTCATGGAGTCGCAGCAAAGAAAGCAACAAGCCCTCCAAAAATATTCTGTTTGTAGGAAAGGGCTAACATGTCTGCCTAGCTTTTGGTCCTGGCCTTTTAAGGCCATCAGGTTAAAAGCTTTGAACTTTCCAATGTGTTGTGATTGTTCCTATTCAGTAAAGATACTGATCTTATGGTTGATAGCTTTGTTCAATTACAGGGTACCCTGGTGCTTGCAGATTGGTTCATTCCCAGATTTTGCTGTAGAGATTTTTTTCCATTAGCTTTGACAACAGAGACAAACCAAGAAATTGATTTTTGATAAAAATCTGTCTTGAGATACGTGAAAGATTGTGGTAGGAATCTTCTGCTCCTGTTTTACTGTTGAGTAAAAGTATTACCCAGAGAGAATTGGCCTTTACTGTGGCAAAACCTTTGGCTTGTGATGCCACTGTATTGAATCTGCTTTGAGGAAATGGAATCTACTTCAATTACTGCATGGATTCTGCACAGCCTTTTAGTGTAAGCAAAGTAGTAAATGCCCTGAAGAAATATGTTTGAAGAATTGGTGGAAAAATGGATTTGATTATAACAATGTAATATTTCCAGGAAAGAATCGGGATAAATTACCAAAGATGCCATGTCTAAGGGAACACCCCTGTGTAAGAGGATAAAAGAAAACAAGAATATGGATGAGTGCATGGAGCAAGCATAAACTGAATCATCTTATTTCATGGTTCTGTGGAATCTAAATGCAGGACTTTATTTTACCAGTATAAAAAGAATGGCTAGAAAGATTTCCCCTGTCAGTGTAAATGTGTTATAATGAAATCATTGTCCCCTGTATAGTCCCGATTTTTTTTCAAAATACCTATTGGAAACATTTATTGAAAAAAAATCTGCATGATTCTCTGTGGGGTGGAAAGATCTAGAAAATAGTGGAAGAAAGTGGGAAAGTGTTGCTCTTGTCACTTGCAGGTGGTTTCATTGAAAATCTTTCTTCCAAGCTAAAATAGTGAAGGCTTTTAAAGTATTTCCATGAAGATACCACAGAGTTTGCATACAAGGCAAAGATCAAATCTGTGTATAAAATTCTAGCATATCCATGTTCTTCTCTCTCTCAAGTTTGGAATGATGGATGATGAAAGTTCGGAATTCTCTATTTTTTAAAGGAACAATACAGAAAATGGTTGTTCTTTCTGTCTGCTGAAGGAATTGCTTAAAAAAACACCCCTACTTTTGTGTATGAAAGGATTTTAGTGTCTGTTTCTCTTTAAAAACTGATAATCTGGTTTGGGGTAATTACACAGTCCATTTAAATTGAGAGTTGAGAAGTGAAGTATCTTAATATCTTTGGTTGGACTTCAGAGAGTATTTGTGGATTTAAGGGTAGATAAAATTAGTGACATGTATAATATCTTTAATACTACATTACATTATTGCATATACAGTTAGCCATTGTTAATACAACTAGTTTAATGCTAGTCAAAATCTGTCTGCTATTTCAGTCTGCTAGTCTTAATTCCTATTAATATTTCTGGGGCCTTTAAGGTTTGTCTCTGTAGTGTCAGTGTTCATTGGTTTGACTTGTATTCTCTCCTAGATACTCCTGATTTCCTTTGAGGGAATAGGTGAATTTTTATGTGAACCAGCATATGACAAACCTAGAGACAATATCAGATTGCCAACACAAAATTGCTTTGTCCATTATATGAAATATGAAATGTTTGGGTAAAGAAAATTTCTTTGGGTTTTAAACTGGGAATTCTGTGTGAAAAGCAGACTTTCACTTGACATCAACCTGCTGTTCTATATAATATTTCTCTTTCTGCCTGAATGTCCTGCAATGATTTCTTTCAGCTGTTTGATATTCACCTGCTTCTGTGGAACAAGCTACAAATGCAAAATCATCAAGGGACAGATTTATAGCAAGAAGAGAAATTTATGAGACTTTTCTGGCTTCAAGAGCAGATTTCTCCTAAATTAATGTTAAATGCTTTTATGCACAAGATGAAAGGCAATTTTCTTTCAGTAGAAGGTGCCCACTGAGCAAAGAAAGTTTGTCCTCAGCAAGCTGTGTACCAACTAAAACTCTGGAGTGTTGCAGAACCTGTGCCAAAAGCAAACCACCTTTCCTTTGCCAGCTGTTAATCCAAATAATTCAGTTTCCCCTGCTTCTCAGCAGTACTAGTTTTATTTCTAGTTGAGACTTTCCTATGCAGGATTTTCTGCTGGTTTCTGATGTTGCAGCTGATCTGTATTCTGAGTAATTCATGAGAAGAAAAAGTGGGAGAGATGAATTAATCTCTCCGTTATCGGAGATGGAGAAGTGGGAGAGATGAATGAATCTCTCAGTTATCAATCAAAAGTTTTCTAGGCACAGGCAAGTACAGGAGAGCTGTTAGTGAAGCAGTCTGGGATTTCTCCCTCCACATTCACCTCCTATTTTAACAGCCACTCTGGTTTGAGTTGGATCTGCTGGAAGGAATCAACAAGGACTCTTGTCCTGTGGGGTGTTTGTAGTGTCTGAAGAAGAATCTGCATGGAAACAGGTCAGATTAATCAGCTCCTCCTAACTGAGTCTTATTTTAAAATCTAAGTAGCAAGTAAATTCTGTACTGGCTGAAGTGTTGAAGTGGGCAGGCTGCATCATTTGAACTTGGGTCCAAGCAGCACAGCACAATTTAGTTCCTTCTGCTGTTCCTTCTTCTGTGATGTTCCCTTGCCAGCAGCATGTTGAACTGGCTTCTAGTAATGCAGGGAAAGTTGAGATTCTTACTTTTCAGCTGAGGATGGCTTAGAGAAACTTCACTTATTGAACTGCTGTGTTAAGCTCTGCAGAACCCTAGAGGTTTATGTTTTTCCATGATGTCCTGTTGATGGTGTGGATGTCTTGTTGGCAGGAGGAGGTGGTAATTGTTATACACAGCCTCCTCTGGGATGTCCTTCTGGCTGAAGTGCTAAAGTTCAAGAAATGAATAAAATTAAAGCAGCTGATTATGAGTTTAAACTTAAAGTAACCCAAAGTTCTTCTCCTCTCCTCACTGACATCACCCTTGTCAACAGAGCAAAACCCCTTCCTCTACTCTCCCCCCCAAAAAAAATAAGCTATGTAATTGAGTTCAGTTTGAAGCATATTTGAGGGCATAGGAAACATTTCTGTGTTAACTTCAAGATGCTAAAAAGTAGCTTAACTGTTAGGCCAGATGAGCAACTTAGAATACATGGCAGCTTTGTCTGCAGTGTCTGTTTTAGTTAACAGAAAGTAGTGGTACAGTATATGTGGGATTTAGTTTAGGTTTTGGGTGGTTGGTTTTAACTTTTAATAGCAAAACAGAGAACACACATTTTCACTGTGATGTGCCAGCTGGAGTTCAGGAACAGGCAGGAAAAATTACCTTGCAAAACACCACCACTAAGATACAGAACTTTATATCTGGACCAGCATTTAGGTGCTTTTCAAAAATGTGTGTTTTTAAGATGATAGAATTGGAAATGTTTAGAGTTTCTTGCTCGCTTTGTGCCACATGGTTTGAAAATCCTAAACAGGCGTTTGATGAATCAGTGTCTCTTTCCATTCCTTCTGCCCCGCAAAGACTGCACATTTTAAGAACATGTTGTTATGTCTCTGTAGATTGAGAACATAGAAAAAAAACCCCTGAATCACCAGAAGCAGTGGTAATGGGATATAATTTTTCAAAACCCTCATTGTTACATTACTGACAAAAATACTAAACATTGAAAATCAGAGCAATCACAGCTTTTAGTTGCTTTTGTTAGTATATTTAAATGACCTTTTCTGTGGCTGCAGTTGTGCTGTATTTCGTATGAGTTTGATCCTTGAAGTATGTTTATCCTTTTCAGTTCTTGAGAGATGAAAACCAAGCATCCACTTCTTGTGAAGAGGAAAAAAAAAAAAAGCTTAGGTCAGCAGACTGGATTGGTGTCACTGTGCATTGAGCTTAAGAGCTTGGGATGTGAAAGAATGAACACATTCCATCTGGGCGAAAGAATGATGTCTGCTAGGGTTCAGTTTGCTATGGTTTTTGAGCTTTTTGTATGATCTCATCACTGGAGGAGGAAAGTATATTCTCCCATAAGAATAATCTTATGATTCATTACTACTGTGGTTTTTTGTGTGAGTCTTTTGAGTGCCAGACCTCCCCCCACTCTTCCACCCCAAATAAAAACCAGCCACTCTGTCACTGGCTTTATATGGTATTGCTGTAGGTGGACTTACCCAGAATAATGGCTGGCTTTAACAATGAGAACTTTACATCTTTGTCTGGAGAATAACTCCTCCTAACATATATTTATCCAGCTATTTGTCAAGCTTTACATTTTGGGGAGAGAGCTTTGTACACTTTGTCTCCTAAGGTTTGGTAAGCACTTTTTTGCATTAATGTTCCCTTGTATGAATTTTCTGTTCTCTGCAAATAATTTCATATACTTAGTTTAGTAAGTTTTTTTGGGAACTTAGGATTTCTGAGGTTTTCTTTGTTAATATTTCACTGCAGTTCCCCAACACACTGCCCTAATAATTTAGCAGTCAGATTTTGGAGCAGCTGTCATTTTGGCAGTAGCACGTGGAGCTGGAGATGCTCAATCTCCCACATCCCCTAATCAACTCACATATTGAAAAGGTGCAGGCTAATCCAAGTCTAATGGTTTCTGGAACCATTACACCCCACCAGGAAGAGGAAAATTTGTAGATAGGCAAGTAAACCCAGTAGGATGCTTTTGAAGGCCTAATGACATGGCAAAGGATGTCATTTTCTTTTCTCTTGCAACATGACTGGAGACAATTTGTTTATTTGCCACCAGTGTAAGGTAATATGTAAAAAATCTGCGTTTGTGATCAGACCCAAGTGATTGAGGTGCAGTGAATGAAGGAAGCCATCCCAGCACAGGTCGTGTAAAGGACACACGTGTTACAGCAAACCCTGGGGACTGTGAAGAGCTCATGTATGAATACTGGCATGGGTGAAGACCTGTTTCCTAATACAAGTACAGCAGGGAAATGTCATAAGCATAAAAAGCAAGAAATACAATAAATGATACCATTCTGATTCACTTGGCTCATATTCTTTTGCACTGAAGTTTAGGTTCATAAATATTTGTGGAATACCAGAGACTGGTTCAGGTTCTACTAACAATGTGTATGCTAAAGTCAGAAATTTCCTAGAAAAGGGTGGCTCTTCAAAAAAAAACCTAAACCTTATTTTCCATTAGACCTGTTAAAGATAGTCATGAGCTAACAGTGTGGATTTTTGATTTGGTGTAACCCATTTCTAGTATGCTTTTTTTTGGGGGGGGGGAATGGGGATTGATACTTAAATACTTTATGGTGTCTAATTACAATATACAATTTACTATGTTCAAATGCTAAACTATCAAATGAAGAGCAGAACTAAAGATTCCTTTCACTAAAGCTCATGCCTCCATGCTTTTCTTCAAGAGGAAGTGTAATCACTTTAGAGAACTTATTACTAAGAGAGAATAATTGAATAAATCTCCCCTTCACCCACTAATGTATCATTATTAAACCCTGGAAATAGGCTAGCATCCTGTGATTTCTTTAATTTCTTTCTGATAGGGATCTCTTCTTTCATTTTTCCCTCTTACTTTTGCAGTCTGATAAACAAAGGGCTATGCAGTGGGAACTGTTGGCAGGAGGGGAGTATGTCACCTTCAAATTGATACCTGGATATGAAAATTACACACCTGGAACACTGAAATTTTAGTTATAGGATTTGTATGAAATGAAGGCAGAAGGTTTATTGTGTAGTGATTGAAAAGGTCAGCTGGAAATTGTTTGTATTTGTCATTTTTAAAAGTTTGTGAATCATCTCATTTTTTTATATGAATAATTCCCTGTTATGAAAATGGTTTTATTTTAAATGGAGCATGAAGTACTTGAGATCTGGACTTGGTTAATACTTCCAGTTATAAGACATGGCCTGGGAAGTGGAACTAAAAATAATTTAGCAGTTGTTAAAGAAAAGCTAAAAATTCAGTTCAAGGTCATCTTATTTGCACTTGTGAAGAGTGCCACTTGAATACCGAATAGCTCTAAAATGAATAGGTTTTCCTTCATGTCTTTATTTTTTTGGTATGTTAAATAAAATAATGTAAAAAGTTTTATAAACTTAGGCTGAATAAGAGCACGTGAAATTTGATGGCCTGTCCTATTAATTAAGTCTCCTGCTCACTGTACCATTACTCAGCTATTCTCTGGTTCTACCTTGGTTGTAATTGGAACACATTAACTCAGAATCATAGTCTCAATTTTTAATAGAATCTTTTTTTTAAAATCTGTCTGGCACATGACCTTGTAGAAGTTACTTTTTGGCAAGAACTCTGTGAACCACATGGCTCTGCTTCCAAATCAGTATCTAGATCCTGTCACCTATGGTTTATCATGCCTGTGATTGATTCAAATTGAAATATAGCAAAAATTTATTGTGGGTTCAGAAGTTTTCCAAGTTTACTGTCAGGCATTTTAGAAAAACCACTAGTGTTTGTCATGTACTTTGTGAACGGTACAGAATGTTTCTAGGTTTGAACTTTAAAATATGTGCCAAAATATCTAAAAATAAAGAAATCCAGTAAGTTCTTGCACTGTCCTCTTCTCAAGCAAGGGAACCGTATTTCACTGTGGCATATATTTAATGGGACTGTGAAATGCCTAAAAGTTGTACCAAAATTTATTTTCTTTGCATTTAATCTTTCTTCCTGGTTCAGATGTGGTCCTTCCAGTCTAAACTATAAACTATGCTTTGCAAAGAAGCACTTTAGTTATGTATATTATGACTTTATTATCCCTAAATTGAACTAGAAAAAGGTTGGCCTAATTAGAGTTTGTAATCCCATTCTGATCTAGTTTTTGAACAGGTGATGGGATTAGAACATGTGCATTTTTAAAATTAAGAACCTTTTTCCTCATTTGATCATGAATCTCCCACGTGCATGAGAGATGATCTCGGTATTCTCTCTTCTCCATGAGCCTTGAAAAGCATCCCAATGTTGAGCACTTTTCTAATTGTTAGAATGCCATGGAAAGTGTGATAGAAATTGATTCTGTTTCTCAAAAATGTCAGTATTGAAAGTTAACAAAACAGCTGGATGCACTTCAGAATTTCCTTGTGTTGGGAGATGTGAACAAGATACTGGGAAATTCAGCATGGTCTTTGGAAAAAACCCCCAACAAACACACACACCCTTTCCCAAACCAACCAACCAATAAAAATCACAGAAAACCCTGAGACAGATGGGTGGGGGAGGCATCCTTTCCCTCTTTCATAAAATATGAAGAAATGCTCCTTTACTTTCTTATGAAGGATGCATGTCTCTTCAGCCTTCTCAGTTTTCCAAATAGCAGGCCACATTCCTTGCAAGCCAGGCATCATGTGCTTTCTATAATGTTGGATGTGCTGGAGTGGTGTGTTCAGAGAATCTGACTTACTGATAAGAAATCATTCCTTTCTATTTTTATTTCCTGTCTGCTTCTGGACATTTCCCACTAAGACAACCTGCATGGTATCACCCTTTCCTCTCCTAATAAATAGTCTGCTTCTGGTATGGTCTGATTTCATGTGTTTCTTATATGATGATATTTATTATATACTTCTTTTTAACTTCAGGCTGTAGCTCAGCTTCCAGATGACTGGCATAATCAGGATTAGCTACTGATAGCAATCTCTTGATGAATTTGCACTTTTTGGTGATCAGTAGAAAATTTTCCAGGGAGAAAATGTTACATCTGGGTGTCAACTGTTGTAAAATGTGTCAAAACCAAAATGCAGTTTATTTATGAGCTGGTGAAATTTTTGTGCTGGAATTTATTCTATGTGTTTATTTTCTTCTCTATATGTTAACAGGTGCAAGGGCCTTCCAATTCTCATCTTTTGTAGGAGTAATTTCCACTGGAAGTGTAGATTGTATGAAGCTGGTGCAACTCCAGATTCTTTGCTCTTTGGTGTTTGCAGAAAGCTTTGTATATGGTTATGGCACTTAATAAAAATTCATGGCTGATGGTGAGGAAAAAGGAGCGGGGAAAAGCCTGTAAGGGGGAAAAGTGCAAAAAGAAGTGAATACCTTCTTGATCTCTTTTATTATTTGTTAGGACTGTCTATCTGGACCGCAGCTTTTCAGAATAACTCATACAAGCAAAATGTCAAAGTCTTGGTAGTTTTGTACTCAGAAAGGTGGAGGCTTCAGCAAGTTGCAAGGAGTATTATTGCTTTAAGATTTTGAGTAAAAAATAAAAAAAAAAGTTAACCAGAAAGATGATGCTTTGCCACAAGTAATTTTATTTTCTCCTCTGTTGTATATTAACAGTGAACAGAGTATCTGCCAAGCACGAGCTGCTGTAATGGTCTACGATGATGCCAATAAGAAATGGGTACCAGCTGGTGGATCAACTGGATTCAGCAGAGTTCACATATATCATCACACAGGCAACAACACATTCAGAGTAGTGGGCAGGAAGATTCAGGATCATCAGGTGAGGAAATCTCTGAAAATTTAGAATATTAAGTCTTCAGTAAAATTATGGGACCAATAAAAAATAAATTGCATTTTTTAACGGAAGTAGCAGAACTTTTATTGCTTTTTCCCTTTGAACTAAGCACTTTGCATACCCCCAAGGCAATAGTCCTTTTGCCATTCCTTCCTACAGATAGCTATTTATAAAGGCTACTTGTGTACACAGAAGTCATCTGGTTCTTTTTTAAGGCAAAGTGGCAACCTGGAAGCTACACTGTGAGTGGCAGCCTGTGTAGACACCAGCACTTCTTTCAGCTCTTCCTGTCTCATGAAAACTTGGATGCATGATGTCTCATTTCCCCAGATCATTTTGTTCAGAAAACCTTCACATATTGGATAATGCTGGTCATCTACCACTTTAAGAGAGTGAGAAGGGAGTAACAGGGATTACATCTTAATTTCCTTGATGAAGTTACTGGATCATGATTAAATGGCAAATTAGCACTCTGTCTGTAAATGTGCTCTGCCATATGATACTTGGGATGGGGCTGAAAACCTAATCTTTTGTTTGAGGAAAGCTTCTTATATTTGTTTCTCTCCCGCCCAGCAATTCAGTTCTTTTGGTCTGTTCTTGGTCATTTATCACACACCTGAAGCCTGGACTGGTAATCTCCTGTGTGATTTGTTATTAAACACTTATTCCAAGTAATAAAAGATCTCTGTGCATTCATCTGAGAGCAGATGTGGGGGGTTTTTTTCCCATTATTCAACAGAAAAAGGTGAGAGGATATAGTTTTCCAAGTGCAATGGGATCCTCTTAGTGGCTGGCTTGTAGTAAATGGTTGCCCTAATGGCTCGAATTTATCATCTTTTGTGTGAGCCATAACAATCTTGCGCAATGATACCCTGTGATCCACGGTACAAATCCAGTAAACTGCTGCTGAAAGCCCTGCACCCTGCAAGCCAAGGGGCGCAGCAGCCACAGGGAGAAGGTGGTTAAAAAAGGAACCTAACAAATCCTCTGTGAAATTCGTGGGAAAATGAGTTTCTGAATTTCAAATTTCGTTTTTCACATCGTTTCACATCAAGCCTGCTGCTGGAAATCCGAGCTGTTGATGTTACTACATTGCTGTTACGAAACATCACTGCATCTTTTGAAGTGAGAACACTTAAGCTACAGAAGTTGTTACAAAATATCTCATTAGTCCCCTTGTGTATTCCCATCACTGATTACAGACAGCGTTGGAATTAGGCTTGAAATGGTTATGTGCTTTCAGCATTGTGTTTCACCAATTATGGGTTGTGAATTAACCCATGTGGTGGAAGAAAAAAATCTACACAAAGCTGAAACTTCTGATGGAACAGTAATTTTAAACACAAGTAATTGATTTTTTTTTTTTTTGTGATTACAGGTGGTAATAAATTGTGCCATTCCAAAAGGACTGAAGTACAATCAAGCTACACAGACCTTCCACCAGTGGCGTGATGCTAGGCAGGTGTATGGTCTGAATTTTGGCAGCAAAGAAGATGCCAATGTCTTTGCAAGTGCCATGATGCATGCCTTAGAAGTATTAAATTCACAGGAAGCTGGTAAGAGCCTCTTCACTATTTTTCCCTGTTCAAATAAAGAAAATTTCAAATGTTTATGCGTAAAAGTCTTGTTTCTAATCATGATTAAGCTTTAGGTGTTTTAATTACTTGGGTGTTTTGTCTAACCAATTACTGCTTCCTAGCTGTGCTGCTCAACTTGACTGACAGCTCTATAATTGCAATTTCTAGCAAGTAAATCCATTTTCATGTTTCTATATTAGATACAGAAACTTCTGGGTTTGCCTTTTTTTTGAGGAAGCAAAACAAAAAGACCTGCCCAAGAAGAAGCATGTGCCTGGTAATGAGGATACTTTTCAGGATTTTTAGAGACATCCAGGTTCCCACTGTGTGTTGGTATTTTTGCTTCTCTCTGATTACCAGTTTATTATAAAAATGTGGTTTTTCCTCTAAACTTTGGAATTCACATAATCTTCTCTTACCATACAGAGTTTTCTAGCTCAGAGACCTTGAATCCAGGGTTAACACTCAGATGAGCACGTACAATTTTGACACTAGATCTATAATTTCGTTTGTTTGAAGACCAGGGTGACATAGCCTTTAAAACAGTGGTGGAAAAATTCCTGGCTTTCAGTTTTCTGTTGATATCTGTAACATATTCTAGGTAGGCTCTACAGCAAATTGATCAGTATAACACTGTGACACACACAGAGGGAGTTTCTTTTAAAAGACTAAGAGTCTTTTGTGTTCTTGTAACCAAATAGAATTCTTTTGTCCTCATTAAACTTTAAAGATTGCCCGTGTAACAGGAGATAGTACTTGTGTGCCAGTTTTCTTTCTCTTGTGTAGAAGAGAGGCTGTAGATAACTACACTAGGGCTGTCTCAACTACAGCAAAAAAGGTGGTTTTATCAAGTTGATTTTAATTCTGGAAGTCGTTTGGAGACTTACCTTTTGAAGCTAAGCTGTCTTGACTGTGGATGATACATTCTGCAGTGCTTACATTGTTATGCAACAGAGGAGGCCAAAATAGAAATGGTAGCTAGAGTTAGGAGGTTTCTTTTTGCCTTCTAAAATAACCCTGTTGTGATTCCCAGTCTCCTACTTCTCAGCTGGGTGTTTTCTCTTCTAAATCCCTCAGTTCTAGCATCCCTAAGGGTTACTTGACTGTAAGCTTTACATGCATTCTGGCTGTTCATCACCTGTCACCAACATTTGTGAAGTGTTGGTTTGTACTCTTTTGATGAAAAGATGATTGGTGGTGATTACCACAGGTTTGAGGGGTATAAGTTCATTCCCATTACCTCTACTTGAAGAATTATGTGTTTCAGTGTGTATATGTGCATATACATATCTTCATAACTGAGTTTAGCTCCTCATAACACGAAACCTGAGCTGCTAAAGAGGCTGAAATTACATAGGCAGGCATGGCATTGCTCTTTTTTTGGTTGGACAGTGTGTCCTTTTTTCATTTTGTGGCTTGTAATTTGTCTAATGACTCTTGCTACTTTATGCAAGGTGTTTGTGGGCACTGTTATATTGTTCAGTACTAGAAGATTTCTTAAACAGAGATGCCACTTCAGTTTGTAAAGACTTGGATGGAACTAAAATTTTATGGCTGTAAAATTCCATAACTGTGTATGGCTTACCACAGCGTGGTTGCTGACTCCAGTCCTGTTGCCCTCATGTTTGTTCTCAACCATTTTGAGATGGACACGAGTTAAGCTTTGTAACTGTTTGAAAGTGACAGGGTGTAACCTTTAAGTTTTTGTGAATTATGGAATAGTTACTCTGTTTCTCCTTCTTGTGAATATGATTTGGTAGCAGCAGGCACCAGTCAGAATGCATTAATTAGCTGCATCACAAGCTAGTGGTGAGCCCAGGAGATAATTGTTCTTCCCTGGCTCCTGTCAGCCAAGGGCTGTGGTGGTTTAAGATTAGCTGTCACCTGTGTCACAGACAGATAGGTGCTCTAGCTGTCACCACGATGAAATAAAACCAAACCTTAACACTTATCAGTGTTGTTTCAGCAGATGAGCAGTTTTGCACTGCTGCTTTTAAAAAAAAAAATCTAATAAGGCACATGGGATTGCTCTCTCAGCCTCATATCCCTTCTGGACAATGTTTAAAGATGCTCATAATGTTTCTGTGTTAGAGTACTGTCAACAAGTGTTCCTAAGTTTGATCAGCTGGGAAGTTTGTCAATGTATGATCTAGATATTACTTAATTTTTCTGACCTGTATCAGTGTAAGAAGTCAAAAAGATCAAGAATCTTTCTGAACATGCTGCTTCAATAATGGAAATAGGTTGCTAAGTCACTTGCAGTTTAGAAATAAACTAATTGTGCTCCTTGCTCAAAGTTCAGTGAATTTTGTTTCTCTTTAGTTGGTGTGATTTCCTGAAAGTGCAGCTAGAAATGAATCCTTGGTGTTAGGGTTCCCCCCCAGCATCTCTGAAATAGATGAATATTTACTTAGACAGGTCACTGGCTCTGAGGCTCTAATATTAGCTCTTCATTTTAGGAAATGGATTGCAACTGCCTCATGTGTCATAAAATAAACTTAGACTGGTATATGATGGTCAATACATTATATATGGTATATATATATGAAATATTATATATATTAGTTAGTATATATAATTATATAATATTATACATATGATAATATTATATAATATTAGTAATATAATATTAGTTTTGTTTCTTTCAATGTGTCTGCTTGGCTTTTAAAAATTTCTAACACAGGCAGTCCTCGTTGGTATTTTAATGATGCTGCTTCAAAAATCTGTACTTGAAGATGATAACTTGTCTCTATTATTTTAAATTGCTGTGTATCCAAAATGGCATGTAGAACCTCCAACTCAAATAAAATAAAGAACCCTACATAGCTTCCCTTTTATTTTAGAATTACATCCAGTTAAAGTTAGATTCTTGCAGTATCCTTATTTTCTGCTGTGCTTTCTCATTTTGGCAATTTCTTTTATTAGCTTGCTTATTTTATGTTGTATTTTATCCATAAAAGGAAAGCAGTTTTCATGTTAGCTGAGCATACTATTCAGAAATTCATAAAGCTGTAGATGAATTTTAAATTTTATGCAAGGGTTCACAGAAATCTAAACGACTTCTGAGGGATATTAAAGATTAAGTTGTGTACATCCTTTTGCTTTGCAAGTCAGCTGTTGGGTATGGCTCTCTGGCTCTTTTTAAAATAAAATTCAGTCATGGTCTCCTTCTCTTGCATATATTTGAAAAATGTCATTGATCTTTTAGTTGGCATCCTCAGCTGTTCTGCTGGCTGCTGGCAAAATTGGAGGTTGTTTAATTTCGGATCTCCCTCTAGTGGATCTGCTGGAGTCGAGGCACCACTGAGCTCACAGGGACAGGCTTTTTGTCCTTCTGCTGAGTTCAGAATGCAGAGGGAAAATCTCTGAACTTAAGAATAAAGGCTTTATTGCAAGTGGCAGCTTTCTGCTAAAAAAAAATCCCGCGCAGGTTTGTCTCAAAGGACTCAGAAGCAGTGGCTGCCTTATCAGTGAAACTGCTGCAAATGCTCTGCAGATCTAGGATTTTATCCTCCCCCTGAGTTATAGGACTGATCAAATTAATGTCCTAATAGTTGAGCTCTGTTTATTTAAATAAATGTCAAAGTGTTTTAGCTCCATTCTGGTTTGAATGATTGCATTAGCAAACCCTATTTTCCTGCTGGCTAATTGGACAGATTGTAGGCAACTTTCAAATCCAGAGGAGAGGGACAAAACAGGACTGCATTTTGTCCTGGAATTTTAAAAAATTAAATACTGCAGATTCCTGCCCCACACTGTTTCAGAAATGCATTAAAAATGAACCACGTTTTTTTTCTGGCACTCATTTGGGAAATTTTTGAAAGACTTACTACTCGTTACATTAAATAAGTGTTTGACGTGGTCAGAAGTGACACCTTCATCAAATGACAAGTGCATGTCATCAAGTTTAAGAGGTCAAATGAAGAGGATTTCTGGCTCTCAGGCTGTGTGCACTGTGCACTGATATTCAGTAATTGGTCTTGTCTGGAGATGACAGCTCGCTGCAAAGGTTTTGCATTGCATTACAAAGAAAATTTTCATATGTGCATTAAGTAGGGCTCATTGTTGCAATCAAAGTGGCTCTGGAATGAGAGAAAAGCTTCAGCGAAGGGAAATTAGACGGCTGAGAATTCTCTGATGTGTGAGACAATGGATTATTTCTTTGAAGGAATAAGGTCACGTAAGGGAAGCTTGTGTTGGGAGGAACAAAGGAGTATCATACTCGGCTTTGCTGCAGAAGGCACCTTCTAGTTCAGCTGCAATCGGTGTTGCTTTGTGTGGCACCTGCCTTCAACCTCAGGAAAGCCTTGCTGAGAGAATAGGAAATTAACTGTGAGGTTTATAGATGTGTAATTTGCATCTGAGGAGGTCCTTGGAATTGTTTGTTGCAGAAGATGAAAGCGGCAAAAGAACTGAAGGAAGGATGTCACAAGAGTAAATAAATCTATTTTCATTCTTTCTAATAGAATTACATAGATGTAAGATTTGTGATGCTTTTTGTACTGATCTGTAGCAGTTATATGTTGGTTCTTGAAAAGATTTTGAAATGTTCTGGATATAAAGGCAAGGTCAGGAAGGGCTTCAGTGAATCTGTTCTAGTATTGCCTTAGATCCCAGTTTAATGCCTAGGAAAATGGGGAGGAAGAAGAAGAAACAGAGGGGTTTTTTTGTTTCCAAGGTCTCATAATTTTGTTCTTCTGACCTTGGAGGGGGAAAAAGCCCCTGTGGTTCAAGTTTTTTGAATTCCTCTTGAATGAGTAACTCTAGAAGTTAAGTTGTCCACTTATTAAATAAACAAATCTTTATTCACAGCTGTATATTGATGTGCAGTCCTTTCTCTTCCAGCAGAGACTGGTAATTAAATCCTTGCTGATAGGGGAATGCACTCAAATCATGGATTGAATAATTTAATATCTTTGGGAAATGTAAACTGAAACAAAAATTGGAGTTGCCTAATTGGAATATATAGAGAGACTACAGAAGAATTTCTTATTTCTGAAATAAGAAAAGTATATGTGGAGCTTGGGGGCTGATTTTCTTTGTACTGTTTTGGTTCATGTCATGCTGAAACTTGTTTTGGGAGAAGAAAAATTCTACAGCAGTGAAGTAATTATGCTGTACCTGTACTCTTAGCAAGCCTCTGGAACAGGACTCTGTCAGCACTCCCTGTCAGAACAGGAGTAACATGATGGTATTTTTATTACCTGTGCTGTCAAAAGTTGGATAATATCTCTGGTCTTTCTAGCAAGATTTTCCCCTTCCTTTTAAATGTGGTATTGATTAAATAATTTTTTTGGTCAATAGTAGGTGTTTGTAATAGCTAATACTGATTAGGTAATAATGATTCATGTGCCAAAATGTTGACCCTGCAGGAAGTTCTGTGTGTTTATTGGACAGAGTACTTCCTCAATAGTAATTGCACATAAGATTATTGAAAGCATTATCAGTGTTAGTTGTGGTGTTTGGAAGTGAAGGGAGGGTTGCTAAGATTTCAGAGTTATACAGACTTATAAGGGTTGCCCATAGGGTGTTTCTAATTTTTTTTGTTGTTGTTGTTCTTCAGAATTAGTGGTGTATCATGAGAAAGCATTAAATTTTAGGTGAACAACCTGAAGAATTTAATTAAAATCTGGTAGCTGGTGAAAACTGCATGACAAATATAAATAGAAGTACATTAACTTATGGATAAAGTTTTGTTTAAACATGGAGGAATGTCAGCATATTTTACAGTTGAGGGTTTGTAGTGTTGTCTTTAAAAATATTATCAGTAGAAGTTGTAGATAGATTAAATCTGCCTTTTGGGAGCAGGGTGTTTTCATAAAAGTCATGAAGAGAGTTGTGAAATATGCCTTGGTCAGGCTGATTCCTGTAGTGTTATACACCAATAGTGACAGTCATCACCTCTAACATTGCTATTTAAACAAATTTTGACATGGCTAAGGGTGGAGGGGGAGCTGTAAATATCCACAGTAGATGGTATTGATATATTTAACTTCAATCCTCGCTCCTTGAAGTTTACAGTGATCCTGTAGTTTCATTAAGCTGGTGAAGCTGTGTCTGTGTGTCCCCAGGCATGACAGGGTGGCAGAGGGAAACTGGAAGCTGCTGGGGTCCCCCAGCACACTGGTGCTGAGCCAAGCCTGGCTCCCAGGTTATCAGTGCCTGGTTTCCAAGGCACTGCTGGCACTGATAGGGCTTCTGCTGGCACTGATAGGAGGCTTACCTCTGCTTGAATTCATGTGTGTTTTACTGAATAGTTTTGGTATGTTCTTGTTGCCTTTTATTACCTTGATCAAGTTAAAAGAGCTTGTGGAGTGGAGTGGAAAGCATTTGGTTTCAAGTTTGGAGTGATGAGTGAATGAACTCAGCTGAAGGTACCTCCAGAGTGGTAAGTGGGTGTTTGAAGGGAAGGGAAGTCTTGGCTGGAAGATGATTCACCCAAACAGAAGCACTAGAGAAGATTTTGTCTCTGGTTTATGCCCTCATTTTTGGCCATCATACTCTTGCACATAAACCCATAACACACATCCATGGCTCGAGGAGTGACCTGGGTTTGGTTCTGCTGAAGGTTGGTTAGCAAATCAACCCAGCCTCTGTTCTGGCATGGCCTAGAGCAGGGCAGGCTCTGAATGGGAGAAGGAGCTGGAGACACATGAAAGAGTCACCACATTCACCAGAGTTATTGCTCTTACTGCCTCCTGCACAGATCTCTGAAAAGGCTGCTTCCATTCATTCAGAAAACCTTTAACCATTTAGTAAAACACTTTTTTTAGTAGGTTCTTCTATACTCTAACAAAAATACACCTTTTTAGCTGTAGCTTTGAACTCTTGCCTGGGTTGTGGGCATTGCTTAGTAGGAGTATTCAAATTGTCCTTAAAGAAAATATTTTCTAAAGATTGTAATTAGCCAGTTCACTTATGTTTATATCATATACATGTATAAATAAATCTTCTGTCCACTTTCAGTCTTTGAAAAGACTTCTAAAAGACAAGTTATACTTTGATTTAGATATCAGACTGTGTAATTGGAACATGGCTTAGTTTTGGCACTAACATACTGAGAAGTAAAAGAGTGGAAATTTTTAGTTACTGAGGTGTTTATATAAATTGTTTCTCTGGGGGAGAAAATGGTGATCTTCACCTCAGACTAAAATTCTTACTTGTGATAGTTGACCAGCTTTACTAGATTTATTAAAGAATTAGGTCTTGTCTTTTACTGCTGTACTCTACAGTAATTGCAGGAGTGAGGTTTTCTGTGTGTTTTTGCCTTCTTGAATTAAGGCATGTGGGGTTCTGAGGAAGAGCTCACTTGATCTGGCTGCCACAGGTCCCCCCAAACCCCATTTCATCCCTCCTTATGTTACCAGCTCCCAAGGAAGCTTGTCCAGCCACATGAAAACACACACTGTAGCTCAGTGTGTGACTTGCAGGACACGTGTTGTGCCAATCTGGAACAGCTGATGCTTGGGGTTTTTTAGGGCTATAGGAATGTGATATTTTCAATATCAGCCAGTGTCAATACCGCTAACATGCAGTGCAGCTGGCATTAAAAGAAGTGGGATAGGGTGTGGTGTGACACTCCAAAATAGACAAAGTAACTGAAAGAGTGAAGCAACCGAGGAACAAAAGGCATTGAGGGAGGACAATCCTGTGTTTCCTTCCCCAGCTTGGCTGTTGTGCTTTCCTAGGGTTGTGCAACTGAAATTAGTTTGTCTTTTGAATAGAGATACAAGGTAACCAGTCAATTAGGGCTGAAAAATTAAGGAGTTTGATAAAATGTAACTGGTTGTAGTTTAAAAGGGTGGTGTTGAGGTTGCTTTATTTGGTTCAAGCTGTCCCCAGCAGTCTGATGTTGATGCCACCATAATTGTCTGTGTGACTGCATGAAGAACCAGGTCTGGCTATCATCTTGCTGGTGGAAATGCTTAATGTAGGCTTTTTTCCCCTGGGATTTTTAGTGTGTTGTATTTCCAGTCCATCTCTCACCACGCAGTTGCCTGAACTGTTGTAGAGGAAGGGTGATGCAAAGGTGAGAATAAGCTGAAAAACAGAAAGCACTGAAACTGGAATGGCTGCTGAACAAATTAGTATGAAATTATATCCTCTGTCTGTCAGAATGTGCTGCAGAGTGCACCATCTGTGCTTTTTTAGAAAAAGGGAGATGTTAGGTTTTCTTTAAAACTCAGAATGAATAGACCATTCAGCCTCATCTCTCATTTGGCTTATATTGGCTTCTGAAGATAAAGTGATCCTGTAGGAGGATCAGAGTTCTTTTCCAGGCAGTATCTGAGTATTTCTCGTGGGGGTTGATGTCTCTGAAGTATGTTGAAGTGTTCAAAAGCCTCCAAGAGAGGTTTTTATTAGCTAGTTCCTGTTTATTTAATATACCACCTGTCCTGCTACCCAGGCAGTTGTATTTTAGCAATGAAGTGGTAGTCTTGGCTTGCTGTAATAAACCTTCAAAAACAAAACAGACTTTTCCACCTGGCATGTACCTTTAACTTCCTAATGTTCATTAGCAGGGTGGCTGCAAAGGGAAACTTCATGAGAAAACAAGGGTCGATGACTTGGGAGCTGAACTTTCCTTTCTTGAAAGCCTTTGGTATACTCAGGTTGCATTTCCTTGTGGCAAAAACATAAGAGAAGTACTGGAGCCACCAGGCTGATTGCCAGCAGGTGATTTTGTTCTGTCTCCTGTGTGCATAGCTATGAAAGAAGCCCATCACTGGAGTAGGCTGGCCGAGTTAAAGCTGGCTTGGCTTGCTCGTGTTTGCCTTGTGCAGAATTGATGGATAACGTGGTTTTCTGAAGGACAGTGCTCTGGAGCAAAGTTTGAGGCTACAAGAACAGGTTTTCTCATAGCTGGGCATGTTGGAATAGCCAGTGCAGGCGAAGCTTGGTGTTTGCTTTGAGGTGTTGGCTTAAGAAGAGCTGAGGTAGAGAGGTTGGAGAGTGGTGGTCTGCATCCAGCTATTGCAGCATGATAATACCTTCTTTAAAAAAAACAAACTGTTAAATATTCCTAAAGATTAAATTGGTGGAAGCTTGAACTTTTCATTTCTACTGCATTTTCAGTACAAAATAGTTCTGGTTGGTATATGGACACATTGAGACCATTTATTTTAGTTTTTGTTCTTCGGTATTAATTTTTAGGTCAGCGTGANGTGGTGGAAGCTTGAACTTTTCTACTGCATTTTCAGTACAAAATAGTTCTGGTTGGTATATGGACACATTGAGACCATTTATTTTAGTTTTTGTTCTTCGGTATTAATTTTTAGGTCAGCGTGATTCATTCTGAGGAATAGGATGGGAATTTCATCACACATCTGATACTTAAAGTGTTGTTTGCAGCCCAAGCTGTGAGCCTTGACTTACTCTGAGTATTCTGTTGGGCATGGCAAGCAGCAGTGGTGGCGTTTATAGCACCTTTAAATGCTGCTGTGCTTGTGAAAGGCCATGAAAGGCTGGTGCAGGCAGCAAATAGCCCAGCTGCCTGGGAGCTGCAGTCATGGCTTAATGGACATGAAGGCTTTCCACCTGTCACACAGGGGAGAGGAGAGGAGGATGTGCATCTGTTTCCAAAGTTTCAAAGCAAAAAAGTTTTCCAGATCAGCCATGTGGCAGATATTTCTACTTAATGATAATTTAATAATAAATTTATCATTGCAGTTAAGTGTTTTGCATCTGAAATACTACAGGTTTTGTACCTGTGGGTGTCTCTTGGAGATACTTCAAGTAAAAATGGTGCATCCCAGGCAACATCAAGCTGTTAGGTATAAGGGTCTAATGCTTGCTGAAAGGATAACTGAGGAAGACACTGTAGTACACTGCCTGCTTTTATCTTTTATTTTTAACACAATTAAGTTCCATTACTTTTTGTAATTGTAGGCTACATAGATAGTGTACACTACTGTAATTTTCATGATTAAAGGTGGCAGTGGACACAATACTGTGGCATTCTGAGGAAATGAACTTTTTTGTAGGGCTTTTAATCAAGGCACTTGTTTGCTATGTCTCAAGCAAGTTGCCTGTCCTCGATGTGTCAGTGCATCACACATGGCCTTTTTATGGGTGTTTAAAACTTTCACGAGTTCAGATAGGAAAAAAATGTTGCATTTTGATATTTGAGATGGGGAAGATCTCACCAGAACTCCATAATTCTTAACTTTTGGTGAAAAGTTTGGTGGAATATCAGTGAAAAATTACTGCTTTGCTCTTTGATGTTTTCAAAACTCAACTTGTTAATTTATTTTAAACCTTGTTTCTTATAAATTGCATAATCTTGGGCATAGCTATAGTCTGAATAGTTTCCTGGATTACTGCCTGACAGCAGCAATGCATTCATGAGCTCCTGTATTCCATTCCACACTTTTGTTTAAAACAACTTTGTTGTTCCTTTTTCTGTTTTACACAGTTTTGTGCTGTAAATACATTTGTGATTAAAATGGTAACTTTTTTTTTGTTAATAAAATACATATCTTGCCTAGACAATTACTTAAAAGTTGTGTGGTTCAGAATTTCCCATCAGTAAAGGCTGAAGATGATTTTTCATGACCTTCCCTTTTGCATCTCTTAGCAAAATTCACAGTTTGCTTAGCAGAATTCACAGTTTGTACAGATGTTATATGCCCCTGTTCCTTTGGACACAACACTTACCTGTGCAAGAAAGGCCTTTGATCCAAGTTGATGACCTGAAATCTGAGTAAACTTTGGTGTGACCTGTAGAAACCTGCTTTGTCTTCCTTCTCTCAATGTGGTGATATGGTTCTGATGGTTTTTCTCCTGTTCTTTTGTTTTTTTTCCTTTTTCTGTTTTCTCCCCCTTTTCCAGTGTTCTATTTAGGTGAGTGTTTTAATTTTTTGAGCCTTTCCTACTCCTCCAAGAGTACTTGTTCATTGTTTTAAGAAAAATTCAGACTTGGAGTGCTTTTCAAAGCTTTTGTCAAATTCCATCATATAGAAAGTTTGTTTTGCATTTCTGTGAGACCTTTCCATCCTTGTGAAATAAATTCATTCTGCAGATGCGTGAGGTAACGTTGTACATGCGTGAGGTTGCAGTTTTTATTTGCTGCATTTTGTTGTTGAGCTTGTTTGGCTTGAAAAGCAGAAGTGAGCAGTTCTTAAAATGTTGTGTGATGGCTGGCCTTTTTCCTTGATTTTGTGCTTTTTTTTTTTTTGCATGGTAAAAATTCAAACCATGAATTTATAATCTGTCTCTGCTCTTAGGTCCGACATTGCCTCGACAGAATTCACAGCTTCCCTCTCAAGTACAAAATGGTCCATCACAAGAAGAAATGGAAATCCAGAGAAGGTACAGTATTAAAAGTGAACAGCTGTTCAGTTCAAGGAAGTGATAACTCCTGATGAGGAGAAAATAAATGTCAAGGACTTCAAATGCTCTCCTGCATGAGGGCAGCATTTGTATGCACACAGTTTTCATTAGTGCCACTCTGTAAAAACTTTGTTGCTGATCCCTTGTTCATGCTCTCCACCCATTCAAAAAATGCAGTTGGAATTGGCATGCCAGGAAATAGTTGAAGATCAGAGGGGAAGCCTTGGGAGATTTCACTGTTGTCATTTTCAGCCAGGCTAATTAATTTTCCAGTGACTGTTGTGTGTTCAATTTTTGACACAGAAAAAAGCAGCAAGCGAGGAAGGAAGTTTTAGAAGCAGAGAGTTGAGTCATCACGAATGACAGGGTTTTTGTCCTGAATGTGGATGTACTAGATCAGAACATTCTATTGGAAATCTTGTTTGCCTTTACACTGCGTTCTTTAGCAAAAAAAACCTTAATTTTCTGCTTTTAGTGTTGATGGAGCCTTTGCAGTTTAATTTTGAGCTGGAGCTGTGCTGGTTCTATCTGTGCTGCCCTCAGTGACTGTTCTGTGTTCCCCTGACCAGTTGGTGCTTCCTCCAAGTTAAGCTGTTCCATTCAATTTCTATCCCTGTGGGGATATTCTTTCAGACCCATAGCATTTCAAACATACGAGGCTTTTTTCCTGTTCCTTTTAATAATCATTATATATTGATGAAGTGCCCAGTTTTTACAGACTCCCTGGTTGCCATATTCCAGCTTTTGTTTCGTGGCAGTATGGGGTGGTGCTGTAGCTAGTGTCTGGGTTATGGGTGTATGGCATGGCAAAGTCTTGTTGGACAGTGCTGTCACACATTGTGCTAAGTGAAAACAGAAAGACCTTGGACTGTCCCAAGCACACTGCCTGTGCTGCAATCCTGGATTATTTTACCATCAAAATACTCCCAGGAGATTAGCTGTTCCCTTCCTGAAGGGATGCTTGCTGGGAACCATTTAGGTCACATGCAGGCCAGATACAGGGAACAGGAGCCTTGAATAAATGGGAGGTGGTCCAGACTGATGGTGTAAATGCACCTGACAGCTTTTTGTGGTAGCTGGAAGAATGCTTAAACACTAATAATTGTAACTAATTAACACTGAAGTTTTTTCTGTTTTGCTATTCAGCATTTAGTTTGTTTATGAAAAGGTGAGCAGAACCAGATTGCCAATTTTGGAATAATTCATTTGATAAACAAGCTATGTATGTCAAACAAAGGGTTGACATCAAAATTGGTCATACTTGTCTGTCTCTTTACTTCTGTGTGTTCTTAAATCTGAGCAGGAATCACTTTATCTGGAAGTTACCTTGTTTAAAAACAAATAGCAAGAAGCTCATTACAAATTTGTCTGTTTGATGTGTTTATGTGCAAGTTTGCTGTCATGATAAAAGTCTTTTATGTCACTTCTTTTGACAGGCTTTTTTAAAAGCCTTTTTTCTTTTGATATTTTTTTGTGTCCTACATTAGTGGCTTTTAGTATATTTATTTGCTGTCTGTTCCTTTAGAAGGCTGCATTATCTGAAATTTATAATGCTGAAATACCTTTGAGGGAAGCATTGTAGATCAGCATCTCCTCAAAAAAAGAAGTGCTGCCCTATGTTAAGAGCTCTGAAAGGCTCTTGAAATTTTTGGTATGTGAAGGATATCCTATCAGATGGCATTCTTATGGCTTGGCTTTTTTGATCAGTGGGTTCCATTTAATGCACTGTCCTCTTTGAAGTCTGGTTTGGGTTTGTTTTGTTTTTTCCTGAAACAAGGATGGAGCACTGGAATGAGTGTTTACTCATGCTGCTAGACAGATTGTCCGTGGAAAGACTATTGCTGCTGTGTCATTAAGCTTAAGAAGAATGTGTAATTTTGTTAAAACATTTCACAAGTGCTTCTTCAGCCTCATTACTCCTGTAACTACATGGTTATAATAAAGTTCAATTAACTCTAAGGTAGAGCTTCTCTTCTGTAGTAACTGTCTTGCAGCTTTCAGACTGTAAGGACAAGAGTTACTACCATAATGTGGAGAGTAGTAAATAGTGAGGAAGAAAAGGTTGAAGTATATATTACTTTTAACATATCTACAAGTGACATTTCCAATCTCAGTAAAGGATATAAGCAGTGTGGGCAGACTTGAATCCTGTGGGGAGCAGTAAGACTACAGGGAATGCAAGAAATGGGAATAAATGTTACTGCGTGGGAAGGAACATGGGGTTTGTGATGGATCAGGAGAAAGGCTTTGCCAAGTCTGTGGCTTGTGGAATGTGTGTCTGTTGGGTGGGGGTTTTCTTTAAAGTGTGGCTTGACAATAGTTATCTTTGAGTTCTGCTCTCATATCCCTCCTCTTAGGTGTACCTGGATTTCGCAGTGTGGAACTGACTCCCATGTTAAGTGCAGGAAAATGGTTTTTGAATTATTCTAAGCTGGAGAAAAATATCTGCTTGCATGAAAATTAAAGTTGAAAAAGGGCCCCTGTGGAGGTCTAGTGCAACCTGCTGCTTAGAGAAGGACTAATTTCAAAGTTAAATGATGTGGCTTGGAGCTTCAGGGCTTTCCTAGGCAGAAATAGAAACATTTCTTCAGAAATATTTTGCCAAAGGACTGACCAGTGAAGAGTGGCCTAATAAAGAGAGCTCTTCAACAGATCTGGTATTTTCCTTTGCTTTCGTAACCAGTGTTCAGGAATCTTGGGAAAATTGGGAACTGAAGAGTGAAATTAATTCATTGCTAGCAGAAAAGTGCATTATTTTGGTTCAGAGATTTCCCTCTATTTTAGAAAGGATCTGGATGCCCCTACATTTTGGGTAAAAGTGCTAAAATACTAATCCTATGTTTATTTTGATGCAGAGCTGCGTACTTGAATATTTGTATTTGCCTTCTGTGCAAGGGTACAGCTTCTAAGGCTGCTATGACCAGATGTGCCATCTGAAACACTGAGGTTTTTATGAGGCCAAGATTACACATGAGGTGTAATGAAGTAATTTTCTCTGGTGAATTGATAACTTTGTTACTGCCTTTGAGGAAACCTTAACACATGGCCGATGCTTTCCCTGTCAGAGAGAACTTGAAGCTAGCTGTAATTTTCCTTAACTGGCACTCACTTAAGTACAGTAATAGCAAGCTTTAAGACACTCCAGCTTCCATTTTTGATCCTCAAAACTGAAGGGATATTTTGTTCTCCTGGTTGTTTTTAATTTTGTCAGAATGGTGGCCAGGCAGTGTTTATAAATTCCACTGACTGATAATGAGCCAGCTTATGTATTTGTTAATAGCTTCAGAGTTACCCAATGCCAAAGACCATTTTAAAATACCAGATTAGTTCATGGTGTGCCTGTGTGTGCTACTCATGGGTGTAAATTTACCTTCTCTCCCAGCCATGGTAAATACATTGTCAGGAATATGAGTCACTGAGTTGGTATCTAAAATGACACTTGGGAATTTAATGAGTTAATGGTTATAAATAACTTCAAAATGGTCACTGCTTCATAAATAAAGAGACCAGGAGCTCCAGGAGCAGAGGAACTGTACAGATAGTAAGGAATGATGAGGGTGTACAAGCCTCCTACTGTCCTTCAGGGACATCATGGACCAAAACTTGACCGAATTCTTTCGTAAGTACTCAAAATCATTACAAGTTTACAGAAGGCAACAGCAGAATATTAGGAGGGATTGTAATTATTAAATACTTTATTTGTGATGATACTATTAAAGAAAAAATAGAGTGTGCCTGAGCTAGAATTTGGTATTGATATGGTGTAGTTCTCATAACATCCTGTGGAAGGATTCTTAGTTTTAGTGCAAGTTCAGAGACTGTCAAATGTAGCAGTTTCTTATTTACTAAGAGACTCGAAGGCAAGATTTTTATTTTACAGATTAAAACCAGTTTATCTGAATTTTGCTAATCTTATTTTTTAACTACAGTAAAATATTTTCCCCTTGTAAATTAGTAATTATTACATACTCCTGAGCTGTTTTGAAATAATATATAGAAATGCTAGGAGGAAAAAACCTTGCATCCTGCAGTTTAGTATCAATGTAGCTATTGTAGTTTAAAGGAATGAATGGCTGTGTATCCCTGGTAGCCCTATTTCTGCTGATTTCCCACAGCCTGTAACTTTGCCCTAGTTAGTGGCCAGCTAACTAGTTAGTTAAACAGCTTCCAGTTTTTCCTTTGCTTCTGAAACGGTGCCATTTATCCAACAGCATCTTTCAAGGAAGTAGGATTTCTTTAAAAGGCATCTGGATTTATTAGATTATAACTGAGCACACAGCTTTCATCTGAGATACACATGAGTATCGTGGAGTTGTTGGCTTTTTGGTATAGGGTTTGGGGGGTCAGTAGAATCCACTCATACGATTGTATTGTTTGTAGCTGTGCATTGCTATGGTTTAGATGGAATCAAAAGGGGCTTTTTTCATTTTTTTTTTCAAGTATTTTTTAGCCTGTTCCATTTTCATTTGCAGTGAAATTTTCAGAGACTTACCTGGCTTTATGGATGGGTGTAATGGGTGCTGTGTGGTTACAGCATAATTGTGGATGCTGGTAACATAGATATGTTTAAAAGTGAATATAAATATGAATATAAAGTGAAGACCACTCTTCCATTAAGCAGCGTTCTGATGGCATCAATAAAATTGCTTTGAAATCTTTAAGTTCTGTGAGGTTTTTTTCTGTTTAATGCAGAACATGAAATTGGAGTTAGAAGCTGTTCTACATTTTTCCAGATCTTTTTGTTATTATGTTTCCATTTTATGAAATTACGTTCCAGTTGTACTCAGTGGAATGCACTACTGAGAGGGAGTTGCCAATGAAAGTAGATTTTTCTGCTGCTGAGATTCTTCCTTTTTCTAGAATTCCATGAGTACAGGTGTCGTTCTGTGATCTAGCTTCTGCCAGAAAAGTTCATGTTCTGTTAATTTGAGATAATATATTGAAAAGATGGAGATTAGGAAAATTAAGCTTAATGAGGTTTGATCCAAGAGCATTAATAGATCCATTAGTCTATTAGAATTCTTCTGTCTAATACATTTCAGGTTTCTAGTTGTCTCTTCGTGTCTTTATCATGGTGGCTGACTACTAATTTTTGCTTGATTGCTAAAACCTAGTTCTTATTACTTCCAGCTAATGCATTTTTAGCTTATAACATAAAAGCTTCTTCTTAAACCTTAAATCCTTTTTGATCAAGGAAATGAAAGCCTGTTAATTTGACTTTGGTAACAGATAAAACATTGGACAGTTAACTGGACCCAGACAGTATTTTCTTTGCAAAAGCAGAAAGGCTGTTCCTGGGCTTTGGTAAAGCATTTGACAGATACCAAGAGTGAATTTCCTAGTTAATGTGGAAGAGATGAAGATTGCTGTGGAAGTGTGAGGAGCACAAGAACAGGCATCAGTGCACCCATGGGACCTGTAACAATCGAGTTTGTTTTGGTGTTTTGCTGAACCAAGTCCTTGTGGCTGATGTAAGTTGAGATACACGAGAATGAAGGCGAACAGGAGGAGCTGGGGGATATGGCAGATTTTGATGATCAGAATAGAATGAGAGTTCATAGTAGGTGTCCTGTTGTTAGAGGGGAAAACCAGCAACCTGTAGACTACAGGGAAAATCAAATGGACATTGGGAGTGTTACATGCAATGATGACTGATCAAGAGAAAGCTGCCTGGACATTGGAAGTTGCTGTAAGGACCTAGATTTGTGCAGTGTTTCACAATCATGATACACATAGTCAATAACATGCCTTCATAATTTTGCATCGTGTAAAGTGATACAAATTATAAAAAAAAGAAGCAGCTATAACTTGAGACAGTCTCATCTCTCACTGCTTAAAGAACCAAAGGTCCACAGCACTGTTCAGAGTGGCAGTAATTGTCAGTTCCAGAGCATATACATAAACTCACTTCACAACCCTCTGGCCTTTAACAGTCAGGCTTGGCAGACCTTCTGAGTCCCTGTTCCCTGCTCATTGTACCTAGCTAAGTCCTGTCTGGGTTTCTCTGACACCATGTGCATTATGCTCAGAAGCTGTCCTGACTGTCAAGCACTTGACAGAAAACAAAGCTGACTTGGTAAGAGTTTTAGAGCAGGAGTTTAGATAATGCCGAGTGAAGTTTATGCAGCTGAGATTGCTTAGGAAGATGCAAGGAGGTTAAATATTGATCACTTCTGCTGAGCTTGTTATTGGTGCCTCCATGTACTTTTTATTTATGAATATTCTCAGTCTCTGTGGAGGCTGGCTGTGTTTGATGTCAATACAGATCGCAAATTTCCAAGATGTGGATGTATTTTTGTACATGAATTATGAAATTTGGGGGGTGGTGTGTGTTCATTCCATGGTACATAATGTGTAGGCACTGAGAGATGTATTCAGTAGGTTTGCGTGACCATACAGGAGAGTGAGCTCTGTGGTAAATGCTGAATTTTGGAGTGCTGAATAAATATTTGATAATAAAGATGGAAGAGCAAGTTTAATGCTGGTACTCTGTTTTGATTACTCAGATAAGTTCCTGCAAATTTGAGGGGCCATAACAAACACACTTCCCTTGAAAGAACTTGTGTAGATGATCAGAGGAGTAAACTATTAAAAATTAAGCTAGCAGCTAAGTTCAAAATAACGTGCCAAAGCACTTTTTTCCCCTGTTAATAGTTTCAACAGGGATAAAGTAGGTTGGCTGTGTCTGTACCTGCTCCTGTTGATGTCCCAGAGGGCAGAAGCAGTTCCTGGTGGTCACAAGGTGTAGAGGACAGTGTGCCTCAGATGGAGCTGAGGTCAGCCTGCATCTGGTGCTGATGCCTGTGGCTCAGCCAGACATTGTGTAGCCTGTCTGCAGCCAGCTGCTCTGTTCATTGCAGTGAGTCAGTGGTGGGAGGAGGAGAGCCATCATGTGAGATGTATTCTAGTAAGTAGTGACTGTTGGATTAGATAATGCTATCTGTGCCCACATGCTGGGGCTAACAGCATCTGAGAATAAAACTCAAAGCATTGCTGTCTTGTTTGCTGCTCTGCAGTTGGAGGCAGGGTTAGGGGAGCTCAGGCAGCCCTGAAAGCCTGGCTACACTGAGGCTCCAGGTTGAACAACTGAGTTGGTTTGGATTGATGAGCCCGGCTTTAATCACAGCTGATGTGATACATTTACTTTTAGAACTTTAGCATTGTAGTTATTCCTATATTTGTCTTTAAAACTTTAAAAAAAAACAACAGTGAAGCACAGGAAGAAAGATGCATGCACTGTTGAGTGCTTTCTTAGAACCACATTTGGTTTCTTAGGCTGAATGTCTTAATGGTAACTTTCAGAACAATAAGTGCAGAATATTACTGAAATATTTGAAGCCAGCAATAGTCTGGCAGCCTTCCTGCTGCCTTCTGGGTGTCATCCTTGTGTCTTTCTTCTGCCACACCTTGTCATTTTAGAAAAGGTAACAGCACAAGCAAGAAACTTTTTCAAAAAAATTAAAAAAACCACCATGTGGAACACAGAAAATCTCTTCTCAATCGTATGTTTTTTGGTCCAGTTTTTTATTGACTCAAGTGATGATTTTTCCTGTCTTCTTTCAATACACATTACTGATATTTTTTTTTTCCTCTCCCATTTGCCTTGCTTTTGTATCTTTAAGCAGACAAAACAGGGATAGTATTCATATTGATCTTTCTGAGTGATTTGATACCCTGCTTTGACACACAGTTTTTCTGCCAAGAAAGAATGAAATATGAAATTGGTGTGTTCATAAATGACAACTAACAGCTGTCAAATATTATGTATTATCTGCCTGCAGCTGACCTCTTCATTCAGTGCAGCAATTACTTCAGTCAGGTCTGTTCCTCAAGATATTTTGCTTCCTGCAGGCTTTGTCCGGGATCTTTGTTTTCTACAGTGAGTTTTAAAATTAAATACTTCAAACAAGTTTCTCTTCATCTTGGAATGTCTGTCAGCTCAGTGCCTGCTGAATTTGGATGTGATACAAAGATGCCTTTGTACTGTTCATGGAAATACCTCTGTTTTTAATGTAGCTGGCTTTGTGACAAGAAGCCTTCCAGGTTCATGGCTGAACTCTGTTATTTAGGTTGATATATAGGCTTCTCAGTGCAGTTCCCTATCATCTTTTTAGGAAAAAATGTAATGGTTTGATCTCACAGCCAAGAGCAAAGCAAGCTAGTGTTAGAATCCTGAAGATTTATGTGAATGTACAGCACAACTTCCACTTGAGTAAGCAAGGTGACCTGCCAGAGCAGGCAGCTCTTTGCTTTTGCAAACTGTTTCAGCTCTGGATTTGTTACTCATAGTTTTTTTTCTCTTGGTGCCTTTGTGACAGAAGCTCTGGGTTTTGACACAATGGGAGTTTCTTCTTGTATCAAGGCATCCTTACTCTCCTGGAAGGAGTCTTTCCACAAATACAGTAACTCTGCTGCCAATGACAAAAGTATGGAGGCTTAGATGTGAAAAGTGTCCTGGAAAAGGACAATTTCCCTCTGTGTATTAAGTCTGCTCTGAAACAGAATATTGTTTTACCAGTAAACACTGAAGTTTCTTAATTTAGTTGAGAGCTTTGTCTTCTCTTCAACCTGTATGGTAATGGCCATATTTTAAGAGAATTAACTGAGGACTCCATTCTTTTGATTGACTATGTTGAGGGCTTCAGCAAAAGGACCAAAGGATCTCACAGTCATTCACCTTTAGGAACAGATGTTAAAAAGCCCACCTGTTCCCTTCCCCCTCCTCAGTAGAGATCAAAAAATAATGGGTGGTATTCATTTGAGATAGCTTCCTTGTTACCCATCACACACACAGGGTTTGAATGAAGTGGTGCTGCTTGCTAAATGGAAAGTGATCTCAGTGTGCACGTGGGGTTGGCTCATTTTGTGTAATAACAGGAGCTGAGACAGCAGGACTTAATTGTTATTCCTTTTTATGATCAAGAGCAAGCCAGGAAGGCTTTGTGTGTACCTGGCTAAGTAAATTAACTGCAATTCTGCTCTGCAGTTGTTGTGTAGGAGAAATTCTAAACATTTTCACCATCACAGAATATGGGGGGATTTTTTTCAGCAGGGATGCAGCAGTGTGTGCTTCATTCTGCTCATTGCTATTTTTTTTCTCCATGTGTTATTTCAAGAATGTCATGCTCCTGCTTCTTGGCTGCCCAGAAAACTGCAGGATTAGTGCTCATATTAAGTCACAAGTTAGTATTGTAAATATGATTCTTTCTTTATCCTCAGACAGGATCTCCCAATATCTCCTTAACTGGACAAAATTACAAGGGCAGGAGGGGAAATAGTTTTAAAAGCTGATGCAGTATTAAAGTAAGCTAACTTAAAAACAGCATCACAAAAAAAAATAGCCAAGAGCCTCCTGCAAAACACCCCAAAGTTTCCCAAAATGTTTTTGACATGAAGCTAATTAAAATCCACAAAGAAAGTGTCATGAATAGTCCCTGTGATAAAGCTAGCAGCTATTCTGAGATTCTGAAGTTGCCTCTGAATCTAAACATGAGTAACAGTACCTTGTGTGTCACTGCCTTGTAGAGTTTTACTGCAGGCTCAGCTATTTAATGTAAATTAGCTCTCAGATTTAATAAGTCACACATCTAAAACAGTTAGAATAATCACATTGTCTTTGCATAATGAGCATTTCACTATGAGACAGCTTTCTGGGGCATTTTGAGTACCTCTTTAGGTTTTTTCAGAAGTTGTCCTAGTGGCTAGATGTGCTTTTTAAGACTGAAGGATTTTTCAGGTATTGCTTTCACAGGGTTCTTGAACCACCAATGTTCATTCAATGAATGTTCAATGACATTCAGACGTACTTTAATTGATGTGTGGTGACTCTCCCTAATCTACTAATGCTTTTGTCTAATATAATTTTGATCTCTGACAAAGATTTAAAATAAAATTATACTATCTAATGATGGCTAAACAAAACTATAGGGATGTAATGCAATTTTTTTTTGAATACTCAAATGGTTTTAATCATTTTTAGCTACAACTGTAATACTTGCTAAGATCTAGTGTGTAGTTTATGGAATTCTTCCTTGCCTGTTTTGTTAAAGCAACTTGATTGCATTACTGGCATACTGATCTTCTGATCTGTGCACCTTTTGGTTTGCTATTCAAAAGGTTTATTAAAATTGTTAAAATGACAGTACAAATGTAGTGAGTTGTGAGGTCTGGGTTTTTTTTGGTGAGGTTTTTTTTTGTTTGTTCGTTTGCTTGTCGTTTTGGCTTCTTTTTTTTGTTGTTGACAAAGGGATGCTTCAGTGACATAATGAGAAATTATTCTCAACAATGGTGTATTTAATCTCATATGGATAAGATATGCTTGCAAGGTATTTTGCTGCCCTCTCTTGGTAGAGCATTTGTGTTGTAAGCAAAGTGCCTAATTTTCTTCCTGGCAAAAAATTCTGGGTTTATTTCTTTTATTTTCTGGAGCAATGGAAAATGGGGATTCTTTAAAAAAAAAAAAAAAGTCAAATACTGTGTCATTCAATATTTACTAAATAATGAGTACTTCATTCTTTGGGTCCTGTATGGATAAAAGTGGTTATCTCACTGTCTTTCACCTAGATCTTACTTAGCCAATATAATTTGATAGTGTTCATTGCCAATTGAAATAGTTTTTGCTTCAGACTAAGTTTAAGTACTTAGATGCTTTTTGTAATGATACAAACCCTTCTGGGCCAGGCAAACACCTGGAATGCTTCCCTCTGCTGCTCTCCCATCTTCTGGATATCCCTTGGTTCGACAGCTTCTTGTGCATGATGCAATTTCTGTTTTCTAAATATTTTCCCATGGTTGTTGGTTTTTTGGGATTTTTTGGTTTTGTTTTTTTCCTGTGGGCTTTTTCCCACTCTTCTTTGAGTCACTCTGGCAAGGAGTTGCATAGCTCATCTTCCTGATGTACAGAGGTGCTCTTTTCTTTTGAGCTTTGCTCTCATTAGTTCATCAGATCTTTCCTCCCAGCTGTTGTGGAGGGATGTTATCATTCAGGATTTCATACAGCTCCAGTTGTCTTTCCCAGAATGCTGAATTCCAGCTTTTAAAATTATTTTTACATGGAAGGTGTTGGGTCAACACATTTGATTTCAGTGCTGCTGCTCTTTGAATCTTTTCAGTTCTGCTGTTCTCCCTGTTTTGAGATGGGAGCAGGGGTGCAGGGATTGTCAGGCAGGACAGTGCTATTTCTGTACTGTTCTGTGACCCTTTCTTGATGGATGGCATCTGGTAGAGGTTTTGGAAGAGGACACATCAATGAATGGATGTTGTTGTAGAACTGCCTTTTGTAACCCTAATCTCACTCCTGAGTCCATAGGCAACCCAAAGTCCAGCCCTTAGTAAACCAATTTAGCAGATACTTCCCTCTCTCTGCCCTGCTTCACTTCAGTTGAGTTTTATTTGCCAATTTTATTCCCAGGTTAGTTGGAATTAGAAGGTGCATCAGGAATTCTTCATAACCAGCCATCATCCTTGCTACCCTAAATACCTAAATATTGTTAAGGAGCTTTATGACAAGCACCTCACTGTTCCTTTTCCAGGTTGCTTATGGAAATATGAAATGGCAGAGCTCTTGGTATGGCTTATTGCAGAACAGCCTTGGCAATGCTGCCCTTGTGTGAGGAGTGACCTATATTGAGCTTCTATTTCTGTAAAGAAATAAAGAACTTGAGCAAAAGAAATTTTCTGGCAGTTGCTTGATGTGTTGTTAAACCCAGGGAATTGATGCATTCCAGTATTATAAACTAAATATAACGTGAGATGTCTATGATCCCAAATGCCATATCTGCATTTTAGGTTTAGGATGAACACAGTGTACATTTCTAGGTAGAATATGCTCATTTCTGGCAAATGATAGCAAAAGAACGACAAAAATAAACAAAGCTGCTTTGGAGTCTGTCATTGTTGTCTTCTGCTCTGAATAGGCTTTCAGATAAAAACATGTGCATCCACCTCTCCTTTATGAAAAAAAAAAAAAAAAATAATTTTAACATGACCAAACTGAAGTTAGCCTTGATGAAAACCCTGTTTTCAAATCAGTTTTGCACAGTATAGAACAAGCAGAAATGTAATGTCAAAAATATTTTTAATACCTCCTGGAGTTTAAATTTATGTGGTTTTTATTATATTCTCTTAACATTTTTAGAAATCCTCTACTGGTTCCAAATATGAATGGGCAATCACCAGACTTTTTAGTGGACTTCAGAGGCTAAAAATTAGTAATTTAACAAGCTGGGCTGCAGCTCTAATGTCATAGTGACTGCTCTTACAGCTTTGTTTTATGGCTGAGGGAAGAAATGGTAAAGGAGCAGAACTGTTTTTTTGCTTCTGATGGGTGATGAGTTAAGCAGTGAAAAAAATCCTTTTATTGTGCATATTTGGAACTTATTTGGCATAGAAATTAGGAAATTTCAATATTTTTTTTTTGTTTGTTTGTAAAGGAAAGACATTGGTCTGAAAATCGGATGGACTTCAGTAACAATAGTTCATGGGCTGGAGTTTGCAATTATGCTGGTATTTTCTGGGCATGAAAAGGAGTGAAACAGCTGAAATTCCCTTCCTTTTCAGAATTCAGTCCTTATGGCTCTACATATGCAACATAGTATTGCCAATGACTGTCCAAATTAAATTGCCCAGTGGCACAGTATAGAAAATACACATCTGGTAGCTTGAGGTGTCAAAATTCAGGTCTCCTCTCTGCTTTATAGTTAAGAGCTGGCTGTGCTTTGTGTTTGTTGAGAACCTGTCATCAGTTTGCATCTGAAACATGCCTCTGTGCTTTACAGACAAGATTTTCTTTCTAACTGTTATGATTTTTATTTTTTTTTTAAACAAGAATTCAAATAGAGAACAACAACTATAGCAACATTTCCAGTATTATGTACTGACAGGAACATACTGACCACAGCTGAGAGGAAGATCTGCCTAATTTTTTTTTCAGCAGTGAGTTATCCCCAAGAGATGAAAAAGCATTGAAAATCAAAAAGCTGTATTTTAACTGACTAGGAAGATATCTCTTTTAAAAAAAAGTCCTACAACCCCTAAAGAAAATGTAAAACAAGTTGGGAAGAAAGGATCGAGAAGGTGGTATATAGCTTTTCCCACTGTATTTTTTTCCCAGGAAAGTCCTTTCAGCCAACCCTGTGGCTTTGGCAGAGAATTTTGCAAGGTTTCTTCTTACCCTTAGGATATTTCCCCTGCCTGGCTTTTACTTGCTTTCCTCCTCTTCACGTCTTCCCCCTCTCTGCTTTGCTTTGCAAAGACTCCCATGAGCTGGAAGCCCTGCCAGCTCCCTGCAGTGTTTCCTTGGCTGCTGCACCCTGGATTTTTTTGACCGTGTCCAGTTTTCCTGTGCCTTCCGGGTGTGCTCGTGGTGTTGCCAGTTGAGCTCTGTGTGTGTTACTATGCAAGTGGGGACTGACACGTGTGCATTTTGACGCTTCTGTAAAATCTGGATAAAATTCTACCTGACTAGTTAATCCAAAAAGCACAATTTATTTGGGGGTTGTTTCTTTTTTTTATGAGTATTTGTGTTACTGCTCTTTCACTGTACTTCTATTCACTGCTTTGAGTATAAAATAACGTGCAAAGAACAAATGTAACTCCATATCCCAAACTGGGAAGATTGTATCAGTTAGTAAATTAGCAGCGTCAGCTTTCTATTCTTACCTCTTGAAGGCTGTCTCTCAGCATGTTCAATTAGTTAAGAGGAAATTGGATATGTGATTCTTTTTACTGTAAACATAATAAAACTATTATCCAGCTCAGAAAAATGGCATGTTGGAATTAAGACTTCCACGTAGGTACAAATGCTGTGCTTTTGTTCTCGCTGCTGCCAAGACTGTTGATTAGTTTTATCTCCTTGTCCTTTTAACAGTTGCTTGATATTTTTGGTTCTCGCTTTGCAGCTTAGTCTCTTTCCTTTTGTCACCATTGTAGACAGTTGCAAGAGCAACAGAGGCAGAAGGAGCTGGAACGGGAGAGGCTGGATCGTGAACGAATGGAACGGGAGAGGCTGGAGAGAGAGAGGCTAGAAAGGGAAAGACTGGAAAGAGAGCGCCTAGAGCAGGAGCAACTGGAGAGAGAACGGCAAGAGAGGGAGCGGCAAGAGCGCCTAGAAAGGGAGAGACAAGAGAAGGAGAGGCAGGACCGGGAGAGACTGGAACGACTTGAACGGGAGAGGCAAGAAAGAGAACGGCAAGAACAGTTGGAAAGGGAACAGTTGGAATGGGAAAGAGAGAGAAGAATTTCCAATGCTGGTAAGAATTTCAAAACCCGAGCGTATTCTACCACCAGACTGCTCTTTATGTGTTTGGGTGATGGAGTGTGAGAGAACCAACAAATGGCAGTGAGTACAGCTGTGTAGCAACAGTCAGTATTTCAGGCTTTGTTTTGCTGGAACTCCTTCCCTTTTTTATGGCAAGTCCAAGAGCTTTGACTTTCCTGTGATGATTTTCCGTTAATTCTGAAATAAATTTGTTTGCACTCTTTGCTCACTCCATTGCCATACTCTCTGATTGCGTGGAAGAACTTGAATCATTTTGGGCACCTCCAACATTGGTTAAAGTGTGATGAGTTAAACTTTCTAAATACCTTATCATTGTTTGCTCTATTGAACAAATATGTTGTCATTACCTAAGTTGGGAAAAAAACCCTAAAAGGTATCAGGTTGAGTGTGTTAACATAAAAGGTATGTTCCAATATAAGGCAAAGTAATAGTGTGAGAAATGCTTTTCAGTCTGAAGTCTTGCTTAATCTATCATTGTAGTAACATTTCAGTGAGATGTGTCGTATGTATTTGTAGATAAGATAATGCACTGTCTGCGGAAATGTATCCAGTGATAACTGAAAGCTTTCTCATTTTGGTAATATAATGGAACATTAGTCAAGTGCTTGGTTGTTCTTCAGTCTCAAACTCAATTTACATAAGTCAGCTCATGGTGAAAGTCAAGGAATACTGTGTAAGTCATTTTAGAGCAGAGGATTTTACTGGTAGTTTTATTCCCAGTACTTTCAACATTGGCTGTGGAGCTTTTTCTGGGGAATAGAGAGATGACACTTGCTGCCTATGGTAAGAGTTCCATTAGTGGAGTTGAAACAAATGTTAAGATCACTACATTTGCCTGCAATTTGCAACCAAACAAGAAGATAAAAGCTGGTAAAAGACTGATTGCTCAACCCTATATCTAATCCATCTTAGTGATGGGATTTGAGAAAACTTTCTCCAGAACGTACTTGTAAATTCAAATGTTGGCACAAAAAAGAGTTGGTAAAATTTAAGAGCAGCTGTTGATAATATGTAAAACTTTCCTAACAGTATTTTCACTTGTGCCTAATCCTCTGGTACTAACTGTAGTCTACATTTTTACATTTTGTTTGAATGCTGGTTTTGTTGCTTCATTAGCTCCCTTTTTCTCTTTCTCCTTTTTTTATCCTGCCTTTGCTGCTGCTTTCCATCTTCTGTCCAGCTCCATCTTTCGACAACTCCCCGTATAGCACTCCACTTCCTGAATACTCCAGTTGCCAGCCTCCTTCAGCACCTCCTCCATCATATGCAAAAGCAGTCTCAGCACCAATGGCAGAGGCCACACCGGAGTACGCTGTAGTGACTTCTGCACCACCGACTTCCACTCCCCCTACACCGCCTCTAAGGCACTCTGCATCACGTTTTGCTACATCCTTAGGCTCAGCTTTCCACCCCGTTCTCCCCCATTACGCTACGGTTCCTCGTCCGCTGAACAAAAGTTCCCGGCCCCCTTCTCCCGTCGGCGCCGCGGCGACTTTGCCTCCCAACACAAAGCCCGCCGCCTGGTCCGCGCCCAGTTTCGCCCCCCTGCCCCCGTCTCCTCCAGTAATGATAAGCAGCCCACCAGGCAAAGCCACTGGCCCGAGACCTGTCCTCCCAGTGCCGACTTCCAATCCAGTGACCCAAATGTCCACGTCTCCCACGGCTCCTAACGGGCTTCCTGAAAACCTGGCTTATCCGGTTCCTTCACCTTCTACCTCAGGTCCAACGCCGCCTCTGCCACCTCCTCCCCCCCCACTGCCTTCCTTTCCGCCTCTGTCACTCTCTGGACCTCAAGCTTCTCCTTCTCCCAACTCCCCGAATGCCTCGACTCCCTCATCCAAGCCTAGTGTTCTCCCTTCTCCCTCTGCAGCTACCCCTGCCTCTGTTGAGAACTCTCTAAACTCTGTGCTGGGAGACTCCTCTGCTTCTGAGCCAGTCTTGCAGGCAGCCTCTCAGCCGGTTGAAGCTCCGACCCAGCAGGGTAAGGCTTTCTGTTATTGCTACTAATGCGCTAAGCAGGGCGCAGCCCGTGGGTGTCAGAGCCCCTCACTGCCCCCAGGAGTTAACGCTGCTTCCAGAGCTGCAGTGATCCTAGTGCCAAACACCCTGCGGAAAACTGGGGTAAGGGAAACAGAAAAGCGCTGTGCCTAGGAGCCGATGTTCTGTGGCCTGGGTAAAATTCGAATTTCTTAAAACTCACCTGTGGAGAACAGAGTTTGTCACATTCTCGCTCGGTAAACCCTGCACTGTGGGTTTATTTGGAAAGTGGTGTTAACAGGCAGGATCATTAGTTTCCTAATGGCAGCCAGCGTAGAAGAGAGTATGTGTGGCTTTGGACATGTAAATGACCTTCAGTGAGGAAAAATTCAAAGTTAGAAAGTAGTGTGTGTGACACCGAGAGCATTTCTTTCTGGACAGTGGTTGTATTTTGATACATGGCTGTGTGCACAAACATATATATGTGTGTATTTCGATACAGAGAGAGTATTTTACCAGTGTAGCTAAGATGACTTAGGACAAAAAGTTTAATTAAAAGCAGGTGACAGCCTTAATGAAACATCCACCTATTGGGAGAAATGCATTTTACGTGGTAATACATATCTTTGTTAACCTGAATCCTGCTTCTATATTGATTTAGAAGATTTAGGTTGATTCAATAGATGTAGGTCTTTGTATAGAACTCTGCAGTAGCTCTAAAGGTGTGGGCAGAGGGGCTCCTGGGAGATAAGCAGCCTGGTACAAGCCATGCAGAATGGACCCTGTTTGCATCCTCCTGTCTGAAATGAAGGCCTGAGCTGCTTTGGGATGGGCTGGGAAAAGAGTGAATGGCCTTACTTCTAGTATGGAATAAAAGTGTGCACTTGGACAGTGAGTGATGCCAAGAGGGTTTAACAGGCTTTTAAATTTCTGCAGTGATTAGCAGAGTAGGCTACTATGTGAAATTCCTGCCTCAAGAGATTAAGGTAGTTGTGCAGCATTTTTCTTGCCTTATGGCAGTTCGGGTGACACAGAGGTAGGATCTGTGGAGGTGTGGAGCTGTTGTCTAAGTCAAAATTTCTCAAACTCTTCCTATAATAATAATAATAATACAGTGATCATCAGAATATTCTTTTTCGAAAGTACACTTTGTGTTTGGATAACAATATGAATTTAAAGAAGTAAAAGAATGCTAGATAAAAAATAGAAGAGCTTCTTCCCATCAGCTTGAAATATGTCAGTCTTCTAACTCACTAATTAGTGTTTGTATTAAATTTTAAAAGTTGATTGCTGGAATTGTTTTAAAGGAAAGATTTACATACAGCTTAGAAATCAGCATTGGCACACGAACAGTTCAAGGGTTCAGATGTTTGGGTGATGTGTTAGTGCTTGTTAATACAATGAGATACTGTTTAGCACCAGTGAGCACACCCTGTTGTTCCTCCTGCTACGATGCTCATGCTGACTTGACTCTCTGCCTATTTCCTGGTGTAAAGTTGTTCTTGGTTGCAGCACAGAACCTGACTGGAGGGGTTTCATGTAAATGTCTCTGGAACTGTCTGATCTCTCACAGCATATTGTGTAATATTTTTAGTACATTGAATAAGAATGCTTCTCTCCAGCTGAAATTCAGTTTCTTGCCCAGTATCTTACCAGTTTTAATGTCTCATACACTGACTAAAAGAACCACCATTTCAATGGAAGTAAGACCTTTGTTTCCCCAAAATCCTTAGTGTCTTCTGTTTGTTTTATCTCTGACACTAGGTGTTGTCCAAGGACCACCTGCACCTCCTCCTCCTCCTCCCCTGCCCTCTGGCCCAGCTCAGTCTTCAGTAGCAGCCCCACCTCCTCCTGGCCCTCCACCACCTCCTCCACTCCCACCCTCGGGGCCTCCTCCGCCGCCACCGCCGCCTCCTCCGCTGCCCAGCCAAGCTCCTCCCGTTCCCCTGCCGCCCCCGGCTCCCCCCCTGCCAGCCTCTGGATTTTCAGCGGGATTTGTGTCCGAAGATAATCGCCCTTTAACTGGACTAGCAGCTGCACTTGCTGGAGCCAAACTTAGGAAAGTCTCACGGGTAAATATAACTCTGGTTTCTTTTTCCCATTCCTGTCCCCGGTTCTAACCTTTGTTCAAGGTTAACAGCAGTATCAAGACATTTGGGGTAGGCTTAGTTCATTTGGAAAACAGCATTACAGGATGTGCTGCCAGCCCATGCCATTCTTTACGCAGTTGTGTCTTTCTTGCACGTGAACTTTGCTGGTTTCACGAAGTCAGCTCTCATTCTGTTGGCACATGTGCTGTCTTTCTGTGCACTCTGAAGGGTGAAGACTCCTCCAGTTCGAGTGGAGGAGGAGGAGGCTCTGCTTCATCCAAAACCGACGGTGGCCGTGGAAATGGACCCCTTCCCTTGGGAGGCAGTGGGTTGATGGAAGAAATGAGTGCCCTGCTGGCCAGGAGGTGAGGAGCTGTTCCTGCTCTGCTCCAGCTGCTTAGTCATGACACAGGTGGGATTTGGGGTGCCTGCTTGCAGCTGGCTGAGGATCAGATAGGCAGCAGCTCGTGGTTGCTTTGGGAAGCTGATCATGTTTCATGAACAGCCATTTTTATTTGAGTGTAATCCAGTACTTCTGTGTAAGCCTTTGTACAGCAGTAGGGGAGGGCATAGAGACTTCAGATTGCACAGTTGCTTTGGCAGGAGGGCTTTGCCTTTGAAGGTGTTTTGAAAGTACTTCTTAAAACACTAATTTTCATGAGGCTGTATAAGTCTTTAATTGCAGTAAACAACATTCTTCCATCTTAAAGCCATGATGAGCTTGGTAACTTTTGTGTCTGCTTACAGGAGAAGAATTGCTGAAAAGGGATCAACAGAACCAGAGCAGAAAGAAGATAAAGCTGTGAGTTGAGAAATTTTATCTAATTCACGTTACTCAATACAGGATTATCAGAGAGATTCCAGTGGTGTACAAGAGATTATTTATACTTTACCCACTACTTTGTGAAGTGCTTGCTCATTTTCTATATACAGTTGAGCAGAACCATTTTAAATATCTATAAAACCTGAAATATTTAAACAAGATTGACTCTTGTGAATCTAACAGATTATAAAGATTTTTTTTTCTCCCTCCCTCCTCTCTCCCTGTTCCCTCTCTTCTCCCTTTTAATCAGGAAGAATCAGAGTCTTCATCTTCTAAGGTTTCTTCAACAAGCACACCTGGTAAGTAGCTCAGGTTTGTGGGACCCTGTAATACTAAAATCTAGTGACACATCTCAGTCAGCTCTGCTGAATTTTGGAGCCTGCCTCTTCTCCCATGATTACAGCCTGAGGTTTTACTGTAGACTGGGCCCTGGTTCAGAAGATGCTGGATAAAAAGAACATAAGTGAATAAAGAATGTAAATGCAGAGTGTTGAAATTCTTTGCCCATGATCCCTCTGCTGAAGAGGCAGAGTTTGGAGCTCTGTAGCCAACACCTCTGCTGCACTCATAAGGAAAACTTAGACATTCTGCAGGTGGCCAAGAGGTATTGTCAGCATGCATATGTATTCATATTCTAAATTACTGTCTCTCAAGAGACACTCAAGATTTTCTTTTCCTATCCTTTAGTAGTACCTTGTACCCTCGGTTTCCCTGGCCACCTCTCAGAACATGCCTGCTAAAGAGGGAGGAGGGCTGTGCCATATAACCCTGCAGTTTGTCATCCCAAAAAGCAGTGGAAGCAGAAGGGAAGTAACTGGATAATGAATATACCAGCATTCAGGCTGTTCCAGCTTCCTCTGCTGATTGCCTGCCCATGTGTACACTTCTCCTCCAGATGATTCAACCACTTGATGATGTGCAGGCCTTAATATTGAAAACCACTGCTGCAGTGTGAACAAAACCCAGGTGACACCTGGCTGGGGAATAAAAAAGGAGTGCTAGGAGTTGTGTGTCCAGATGGAAATAACTGGCAAACTTACTATTAAGATACAGGCACTCATCCAGAGAAGTCAGACTGCAAAGAAATAAATGACATCACACAAATCAAGTTTTTCACACCCACACACACACACCCCCTTTCCCCCCCGTCCTCTTCTTTTAAGAGAGTCTGCTTCATTCTGTTAAACACATTCTATTAAACAGAAAGTACATTAGCCTTAGGAAATGACTGCTTTTGGAACACTTTTGCTAATATAGGCCCAAAAAGAAGGAAATTAAAACCAGTGGAAGAGGTTCCTTTAATTGGTGATGATAAGAAGCCTCATCAAACCTGTTAAAAATGTCAAATGCATTCAGAATTTGACCATTCCCTTCCAGCTGAGAAATTTTCTTCGTTTCTTGCTGTGTGATGCTCTGGTAATGCTGAGCCTCATCACTGGAACAGGTCTTCAGAGTCTTTTAAGAGGAATTCTTGGCATCCTTGAGCAAACTGCAGCCATAGCAGAAATTTCTCAATTTTGCAGATACAGATAAAATCCTGCTAAAATAACTCTGAAGACTGATGTATAAAATTAAGTTTAAGGCTTATTACTAACATAAGTAGCCTGTACTTGGCGGGGTTACAGACTATGCTGGCAGACTTCTGCAATTTAGATATTCTCAGTATCCAGCTGCATCCCAGGGAACTTCCTGGTCAGGATGAGACTCTCAAAGGGCCTTTCTGCCTCTCTGCTTGCCCAGCTTAGCAGAGCTAAGCAATATGATAGAAAAGGAGCAGACCAAACAAACTCCAAATCTGAAATGAAGACTGCTAAGATCCGTGGCACACTGAAGTCCTGAGTAAGTAATGATAGCCAGTAATAACAATCCACACTACAGAAAGACTCTTTAACTTGTGCAGGTTGTAAGGAATGAGCCTTCTCTTTTCTTGCTGCTGAAAGATATTCTGGTTTTGTTAGGTTGTTTCTGCTGGTACATCACTGAAACTGGCACTGAATTAATTTTATATCATTAACAGTTTAGGAAAACTCCTTTAGCTTAAAAACCTCTTCCTCAAGTATTTGAAGCTGACTGTTTACAGAATTCCATGTTTCACAACTGAAGCAATCCAATATATAAAATATAGGTAGACCTTCTCCCAGCTGGGTTGAGAATTAAATGGCATTTACAGTGTCTGGGAGACCAGTGAGACTTTAAAATGCTCTCACTTGATGCATTCACAAATGGAGGTAGCTTAATACGAAACAGCTAAAGCAGTGTAGTAAAAAGAGGAAAACACCAAGCAGCTGACTTGATTTGCCAGGTACTTGAAGTTTCCTCACATAAATTACAAAGTGAATTGAAAAAGACAGCTTTTCATCTCCTCTCTCTGTTTTCCAGAACTAACAAGAAAGCCTTGGGAAAGGACAAATACAGTGAATGGAAGCAAGTCACCTGTTATTTCCAGGTACTCCTCTTTTGCACCAGCTGTGTTTTCCTTACATTAGTGGCATGTGCAACAAGAACAAAAGATACTGGACTAGGATATTAGAGATCATCTTGATACTGTTAAAAGCAAAATGTATGGGTTTAAAATTGCTGCTATGAAACTGCTTTTAGCAGTTTTTAAGTAGGACTGAAGAGTTACTTTTAGAGAATGCGAACAAGTGACATTTTTGACAGTCAAATCAAAAGTGGTACCTAAAAAAATTTCTTTAACAATTTTTGATGTATACCCTGAATTAATAAGGTATATATTTGCCTACAGCAATGTTGAAATCTTTATTCTGAAGTCTGGAATTCCCTGCAAGGTGAAACAAATTCAGTGCTGCAGTTCACATATTCAGTAGTAAATCTGGAGAACAGGTTTTCTTTCTATTTCCCTGTTACTCACAGAATGCCTACGCGGATATTTAAGCCACCTTGGTAAGATTTGATTCTGTGACAATTTTCAGTAGCTCTCGTACCAATCTAAGAAAGTCCATCCTTCTACACTAAGAAGTGTAGAAATATTTTACATCCTTCAGTGCATCTACCAGTTTTGGTAACTTGTCAGCTGGAACTTTGGTAGGCAGGGAGTGCTCTGGTAGGCATTTCAGTGAGTGAAATTGCATCTTTAGCAATTTTTTTGAGATATATTTAGTTGTCATTTCCTTTGAGCAGAAGGCTCGTGGTTCATCTAGAATTCCTGTTTGTGTGCACAGAGGTTAAAGGACTCTGACTCTTGATAAGCTTGAGAAAGTTACCAGAATTTCTTGAGAGAAAACAAAACATGTTCAGCTTGGGAATGCTGTGTTTGAAGTTACTTGAATTCTCCTTAAAATTTAGCTGTTGGAAACAGCTATACAAGATTGGGTGATCAGAGTATTAAAAACAATTGTTCTCTGAGTGGCCTCACTTGTCGTTGAGGTTGCCCTTGAGGTCTTCAGTTCTAAAATGCAACACTAAACACTCTTAATATCTTAATCTGTCTTTTAGAATAAATCCAGGAGTTTGAAGTGTCTGCAGCCTTGGTTCTGGTTGCTTGCTTTGTTTTTTGTCAAAAAGCAGGTGCCATTGGTGGTGATGTTCTCTCTGCTACACTGCCAGCATAATAAAATGCTGCATCACCTTTGGCCTTGACTTTCCTAGGCCCTCTTGCCCCTCCTCCCCAGCAGGTCTGACCTGCTTTTACCAAGGTCTCTTGTGCTGATACCTTGATCTGCTTCAAACCGTGGTGTTGAGGGGGAACAGAAATAATCAGTGTAAGGAATCCTAAAGAGCATTTTAGAGGTGATACTCTGTAAGACAGTTGATCTGGCCCTTTGACTATAGATACTTTCCTCAAGTTGTTTATCCACAGGGTAAAGGGATTAATAAGTAGGACAGCTCTCTATATCTGACTCTTTTTGGGAGTCTGGAATGTTCTGAAGTCTTGATTCTACCTGCCCCTACAGCAGTAGGTTTTTGTAAACTGTTTCGTGCATCCAATTTCATTGATCTTGTTCCAGCTGGTGAAATTCAGAGGTTGCTGAGGTCTGTTTAAAAATGTTTTCTGACCTAGAGGAGTACAGAGGATTTTTGAGATTTCTCTTAGATGTATTGGGGCACTCTCTCCATGAAGCTTTTGTCTTCATTCATCCAATGAGAATGCGGATAGAATTTAACTTGAAGTGAGCTTCCCTGGGTGTATACTCTAAAAGTACTTCCAAAAGAAGAATTCTGTGTTTATTTAACATCAGTAGTCTCTTCCAGTGCTGTCATAACCTGCTGGAAGGTGCCATAGCACATACTCTAAGCCTGCTGATACAATTTTCTAGTCAGTGTTGGCAGCTTGCTCTGCCAGGATGAAGGAAATTTCATAGAAAGAAAAAGTGTTAGGAGAAGTCTCTCATGAATATCCTTGTATTTTTCTTCATTCTCTCCATTTGCCAACTTGCCAAGACTCTCTCAGCAAGCAGCTTGTTAAACTGGCTTTGTTTAGTCAAGGGGAGCTGCTGTTTGAAGCACTAGTACTGTGTTTGCCAGGAGGGGATTTCTTGCACCTGGTAGGGCTGGGCAGCCTGCTCCTGACCTCTGCAGGGAGCATGTGAGTCACTTACAGGGATTAAGCAAAGCACACTTCAGAAACTGGCAAGTCAGCAAGACTTTCTCTTCAGAGCTTCCACAGAGGTAGGCAGTGCAGTTGTTATTCAGAATGAATATTATCAGTATTTTAAAACAAGGTAGTGTCCTGTCTAAAATCAGTCCTTTTCTTCCTGTAGCAAACAGAAAAGACTTAAGCTGTGGGCTTTTAATATCTCCTGAAAACATGCACGTAGAACTCTTGAATCTACTGAAACCCCATGGTGTTTAAGGTGCTAAAACTGGACAAAATTAAGACCTATTATAGCTTTTAAAGGTAGTGTTTCTCCCCCTAATAGACGGGAATCTCCATGGAAAAATCTGCTTGCTTCTGAAAACAGGTTCTATGATTCATTAAACAGGTATCATCCTGTTGGGATTTGAGACTTCCTAATAACCCCTTTGACCAGTTCAGGGTTGGACTTTTTCTACATGGGTTGGTAATCACCACATGCACCACCAGGTTTCTCCTCCACATTTTGTTTGTCCAGTTGAGCCCACTTTTGGACTGGTTAAAAGCAGACAGTGTCAAAGGCAAATTGAGATGGCTTAAGAGCCAGGTATGATTTCATATAAAATCCTGATTTTCCAGCAGTCTCCACCTGCAAAGGTACAAATTCCTGTTGAATATGCCAGGATTTAGTGGACCATTTGCAGTGTTTTAAGAAGCAGGTTTTCAAAACTGTAAGTTAAATACAGAGGAACAGGAATTAATTTTCTAGGTGTATTTTCACATCTGCTTTTTGATTAAAGACTTTATAAACAAAAACTAATGTTTCTGTTTGGAACAAGATCTCAATTTCACTCTCTAGTGGTCATAAAGTACTGACATTGAAACCCTTCAGGTTTTCAGAGCTTTCCAGAGGTAAATGTTTTCCAGAGCCTCTCAGAATTACTGAGTCAAATTCCAGCTTTGTTTTTCATGAAGGCACTCGTTGTGGTGGTTACTTAATCTTTTTGTATGAAAAGTTCCCCTTTTAGCTACTTCTCTTGGGTGGTGTATTCTGCATGTTGGCATGAATAAAATCTTTCTTTTGCATGCTTGATTGAAGGTGTGTTAGGGACTGTCAGGGCTGCCTCACTATTTTAGGCAATGCTATGAAAAACCACACGGGAGAGCTCTTTAGCCACACTGGGATTGAATGGCTGGGAAGTTTTTATTCACTAAATTTATTCACTAAATTTCAATTGTTAATGTTTTCCTAAATGACAACTGCATTCAGGCTGAAAAAGGAAAAAAAACCCTATCATTTGAGGAGGATCACAGCTAGATTTCCCCAAGATTAGAAATTATCTATTTTGCTAATTATGATGTTTCAGTATTTGAATTAAGAATGTCTTGCATTTTGGAAAGCAAAATGGGAGCACATTGTCAAGATTGAAGGGGGAGGCAGCATTCATAGGGAAGCCTTTCCTGTGGAGATTTTAGCAGCAGCAGCAGATAGTTATGGTGGGTAAAACTGACTTTTTGTTCTAAAGCGAAACAGTCTGTTTGTGTAGAGCTGTTCTTTGAAATCATCTTATTAATACATTAAACTCATAAGTAATTAAAAAAAAAACCCTGAAATATACTATTGGTAGGGTTTTTCCATTAAGGCAGGCACTAGGTGCCTGTTACCAATTGCCAGGAGCTGCCTTTAAGAGGGGTTTTTTTTCAGTCCTGTTGGATAAATGCTGTGATGCTATAGTGTATGGGAATGGAACTATGGTGAGTGGAAATGATCAGAAACTATACATGAACTATCTGAAACACTCAGCTGCTCTGCCTGGAGTAAGTCAGGACTCACAATTTCAGGTGTAAACTGCAACTAACTCTTTAGATACCTGATGAAAGAGCAATTGCCAAAGATCTCAGCTGATGAATGTTTTTGAGCAAGGAATTCTCCCGTTCTGAACTAAGCACTGTAACATGTAAAGAGTTTTGTAGAAGATCCTAAGCTGTGGTTTGCCTTCATAGCATTAGTGCACACAGTAGGTTCTCTGGTGGTTGCAAGGTGAATTCTATTTTCCAGCTTCTTTCACTATCAACTTATTCCATATTTCATCTTCTGTCTTACTAGGTGGATTGTGTGTTTAATTTTAACCAATAGTAATTAGCAATTTCTTTCTGGGAACTTAAATTTTAACTGTGTGGACTTAAGTCTTTACAGCTGTGACAATTGAGGTTTGTGATCCCCAGGGAAGAACAAGTATTAAACCAACATTTTGATGTGTGCACCCTTTTCTGTTGGGAGTCACATTTTGAGTGTTCTTCTTCAGTTAGCAAGTCAGAAAATAGTCCTGTCAGGTTGTGAAACTCAGCAAGACAATCTAGTGTGAGGTTCATTCAGCTCTTACTGAACAAAACCAGCATAACAGGATAATTTCCTTATGGATAAAATCCTGTCTTGTAAGGGAAGATGCAGGAAAGCTCAAGGTAGTGATTTTTGTAAAACAAACAAAGAAATAAAGTTGGTTTTCTTTGTTCCTGTCCGCTTTCATTGCAGTAAATCAGTCTGCACCCTCATGTAACAAATGCAGAAAAATGCAGTGCTAAATGAATTCCTCCTATGTAGGAATTTTGAAGGCACACACTGAGTGTAGGCCAGGCTATTTCATTCAGAGATGCCACATACCTGGGCAGTGAAATAGGACCCAGCTTAGTCTACTTTATACCCTGCCCTTCCTTAAAGTTAGCATGCTGTGATAATGTTAAACATCAGGGAAACTTCTTGAGATGAGTTTTCAGGAATTTTATCAACAGCTTCTTCTTGGCTTTAAGTTTTATTGGTAAGGGAGGGAGAAGGCTAGCCAAGATGCAAAATGTATTTAAAAACAGCAGAACATTCCTCCCTCTTTGGAGAACTCCTTTGGTAATCCTGCTAGGAACATCCAGGCTCTGTCTCTGCTCATAGCTCTAGTAAGTCCATGAGTCTGAATTACCCCTTGAATGAAAGAGGGGATCAGGAAAGAGAAGTGGAAAGGCAGGAAACCCCCTTCTTTTGGAATCTGTGTTAAACGTGCCAAGTGATCTGGGTAAGCAATTTTTTGATGTCAAAAAGAGAGTATTTCATAAACATCAAACATGGCATAGTCCAAAACATTAGAATTTCCTCTCGAGTATCATCTGATAAATCTTGCTGCTGTTACAGTATTTGCTCTCAGTAGCTTCAGAAAGCAACAATGGAATTATTGAGGTTGCAGAGGAGTTGGATAACACTGCTTGGGTCTGTCAGCTGTGGGAAATCCCCCAGGGTGATTGCTCAGCATTCATACAGTCAGCACCAACATGCAGTCATTAGTTAGTGGGAGTGCTTCCTTGGGAGAGCCGCTTTCCAATGAGCAAGCAGTTAGAAAAGGAAAGTACTTGGCATTTGGAGGCATTCAGCTTTTCATGCCCATGTGTGTGTTCATGCCCATTGTGGAGAAATCAGGAACCATTGACAGTGAAATCTGTCTGCTGCTTTGGAAGTTCTTGACGTTTTGAACTAATAACTCTTATGGTAATTAATATTTCCAGTGTGTGGAAAACGTTCTTGGGTGTTGCTTTCTATTCTGTGTGGTGTTTTGGGTCTGCTCGATTTTTCCCACTCCCAACTGTTTTTTTTTTTTCCATTCTGATTTTTTACTATGGTTTTGTTAGACAAGTGTCAGCGATTTGGATGGGAGAGTCCTATATGTCCTGTAATAATGAGCCAGCAGTAACTCATGGATGTGTTTTTGTGCTGCAGACCAAAATCTACACCAACGGGACAGCCCAGTGCCAACGGAGTACAGTCAGAAGGTCTAGATTATGACAGATTGAAGCAGGTATGTGGATAATGCTTTAAAAAGATTGCTATACATGTTGGATATAAGGACTTGCAGTTGTCCAATACCAACTTTTAATTAACTGTTTTGTTAGCCAGTTCCAAAGTTAATGATTTAATAATTACTCGTCTTTATTTTTGCCCAGGGATGTGTCAGGATTCTTAGGCATTGGAGCTGTAGGATGGTTGCTTAGACAGCCCTGTTGGCTTTTCACAAAGTTCCTGCTTTTGCATTAGGCAGCACACACAAGATGGTGTTGACATTATAGATGGAACTGGGAAATCAGTTTGCCTGGAAAACCTTTCCTCCTCTTCTCTGTACCCAAACAAGTCACAAGCCCTCAGGGCAGCTCTGGCAGAACAAGGATCACCATGTTTTAATATCAGATGTAGCACCTGTGGTCACAAGTTTGGTGGTGGAAGAGCATCCGGGGATGCTATCTTTTGTGTAGCTTTCCAATTCAAGAGCAGAGGAATCCTGTGGGAGTTGTGGATTTGGAGGTGTAGGATCTCCCAGTGGTGTTTGGATCAATGGCTCCATCCCCAAGTGGGGAGGGAGATTCTGGTGCAGGCTGCAGCTCGATGGGTGGTTCTAGAGCCACTTTTACTTTGGTAGCAACTTTTAGTTGGTTCTAGACCAGATCCCCACGTAGTGCTTCGCTTTAGGTTGGGTTATGGATCAGTTCTGGTTGGGTCTGGGTTGGGTCCTGGCTCAACAGGTAGTTCTAGAGTGGCTTCTGGCCTGGTGAGTGGTTCTGGAGGAGCTTAGAGGAAAGGATGGAAAAAACAGTGAGCAGGGACAGCACTTCACTCTGTTGCCTTCATTCTATCACATTCCACTGGGACTGGGACCTTGATACCTTGACTCCCCTTTTTTTATTTTCTTGGAATGCTTCCTTGACTTGTGGTGTTTAGTGAGCTCCTTTCTTTGCATTCCACATCACATTTCACCTGTAGCAAAGCTTCCTCCTTCTTATCCCTTCTCCTCTCATAAATGCCACAGGAATCAATTTGTGGCACTTCTAGGGACTGTTCTTTCTGCATTGTACCTGCACTAATAATGTTCTAGGGATGCCTTAGGTTTTGAGGGTTAACTTGAAAGCTGAGGAGTGGGTTAGGCTTCTCAGAAGGGTTAAGGATTAATGGGAAGGATTGTAGTGGGAGAATTTTGGATTTCTCTCCGCAGAACTTTACAGGTGGCAAAACTAATCTGTGTGCTAATCCATTATTTATGCTCTGACACATTTCAGGACATTTTAGATGAAATGAGGAAGGAGTTAACAAAATTAAAGGAAGAACTCATTGATGGTAAGTATTGCTCTGTTCACTGCTGCTGCTCAGTTTTAGAGTAGCTGCAGGTGCTTTAAAGCCTAAATACATTTTATTAGTGGCCTGAGAGTGATTTATTGGTAAAAGTAGCTTTGTTTTTTGTCTGGTGGCAAATCACTGGTGCCAGACCTGTTCCAATTGATGTGCTTCAGTGATTTCTCTCCTGGGGGTTTTGTTTTAGTAGAACATTGACACCAATGTGTCTTTTAAGAGTGGCTGAAGAGATGCTATGTTTGAGTGATTTGAAGTTATCCTTAGTATCATGTGGTGGTGGTTGGATTATTTTTAAAGAATCCAGAGCTGCTGAGGTACATTTTTCAAAACTAGTAATATTCAGAGGAGAATTGTGCTTCCACCTTTCACTTATCTCTTTGATCTGTCAAAGAAAGAAGAGTCAAAGAAAAGAATTCTCACAGGTTTTATTTTAAGAGAAACTATTTTCCTATGTAGTCTTCTGTACTTAAAGGAAATCCTTGGGAAAGCATAATCTTAAAGGTCCACCTGTGAGGAATTAAATAAAACTCTGTGCATGATTTACTACCTTGGTGAGGTGGGAACTACAAATTAAGATTTTACCATAAATATTACAGGAAGAAAAAAGGTAGTGCTTGGTTGATAATGCCCCTTGTCTGAAGCCACCAGGGGCTGCCTTAGGTGTTGGTTATTCACGTTGTGAGAGCAGGGTGAGCCTGCTTTGAGGGGTCAGTTGTGTGTCCCAGCCTCCTGCCCTGACTTTATTTGATTTGCTAACTCTGTCTCTCTCTCTGCAGCTATCAGGCAGGAGCTCAGCAAGTCCAATACTGCATAGAAAGACTCGTACTAAGCCAATGTGACTCTTTAACTTGATATAAAACTGACTACGTTTTGTGAGCTGTTAGAAGAAAATGGAGACAGACAGACAGACACTTGGAAGGAGGGAGAAACAACCTATTCTGAAAAGCTTCAGACACATCACTCTGGTGATAATACTATTCCCCTCCTAGTTTGCAGCTTTTTTCTGACCTTTACAGCAGGGTGGAAAAGACTCTTAAAGTTACTGTAATGATTATGCAGAAATTCCTACATCTATCAGACAAGATCACAGTGCTTTGAAGTCTACTCATGTCAAGATAAAATTGCACATGTTTCAGAATTTGTTGTTAAAACAAACAAACAAAAAAAACAAAACAGGGAAAAGCTTGGGAAGGCTTTTCAGAGAGGTTTTCTTTATTAATGAAGGAGTTAGCAAGTTATACTGTTGTACTTCAAATGTATCTCAGGTTTGTCTTCCTATCATATCTGATATTTCCATGAGTAATTTAAGAGATCAGATGTGTAGAGGTTCGGTTCACAAGACAAGGAACAATTAGAGACACATGCTTTTAAAGGGCAATATTTGTAAGGATGACCTAGACGGTGATGACATATCAAGATTTTGGAATTTTATGATAGGAAGCCTCTCTAGTTAGCCTTCATGCAATTTTCTAGGAAAATTAATAAAAAAAAAAAAAAAAAAAGCAAATACAGTCCAGAGTTTAAAGATGTAGATGCCTTCCTACATTGTTACAATGCTTTACCAAATCTAAGACTTCGACATAAAGCGGATCAGCAGTCAAATGTAAATCATTAGTATGTTGTAGATTTACAGTAGATTTTGGGGCTTTTTTTAGATTTATGCATGTGGACATTTTGTAATGTAACACAACACAGCCAGCTTTTTAATTAAAAGAAAAATTGCATGTCACAGAGTAGCCTTTTCATTTGTAAGGCTTAATTTATGCCCAGAAAGATGTGGGAAGAGGGAGGGGGAAGGTGACACGTTTTTATTACTTTCTACACTTTTTCTTCATCTTACATGCATGTGTAATAATGAGGAAAACATGACTTTTATCAGTAACCATGTTAATGGAACCAGGTACTTGATCCTTTTGTATCTTTTTTCAGTTTTCTATTTGAAATTCAGTAATAACTTCCAATAATGGTTCTGAAACTCCCAGGTGAACCGAACTCATTTCTCAGTGAGAGAAAAAACGTCGTAGGCATCTGACTTGCTGAGGATGCCCCTGTGTAAGTGCGTTGTCCTTCACCTTTTCACCATGACCCTCTGCTTCACCCTTTTCTGAGACTCCTTTTTTTTGGGTTGTTTAATGAAACAGAACAGCAGTAGGTACCTGAGAACCATGAGGTCACAGTAAATGGCCCCTTCTCCTCCTAATTTATCTGCCACCCTCCTTTTCAAAAGACTTAAAACCAACAAAAAAACCCCCACGGCTCCACACGACACAGACACTGAAACAAACAGCAATGATATGCCATTGGCTTTGCTCAACAGTTTGAGAATCATTTTTAGGGGAGGTGATACCTCTCTTTCCCAGGGTTTTCAATCTTATGAGTGTAATTTTTTTAATTTTGTTTTTTAATGTGGTAAAGTTCAGTGGAACAGAAATTCTGCAAATTGGCTTTGTAGTGCTTTGGACAAAGAATATGGATCAAAATCTTCCCTTTTTCTTTGCACTGTCCATTTTTCCAAGCTGTGTTTGCTTTGGGATCTGTGCTGATCCAGAAGAAAAGTTTACTTACAGCTTGTGGAGAGATTTGCTTACAAGTACAGGCAGCTCCTTTTGTGGCACAGATGCCTTCAATAACAGGCTGTCTAGAGTGCTGAACACCAAAGCAAAACAGCACTTAATAGCTTCAGAAAGGCTTCAATAGGAAATTTTTCTCCCATTCAAACATTGCCTGATCTTATAGGTTCAGATTTGCCTAACTCCATTTATTTTTTTTTTTTTAATAAAGAGGAGAAACAACATCACTTTTCTGCATGCATTTATTGAAGGCATTATAAAGAAAAAAATCCATAGTAAGCTTGTCAAGTACTGTTTTTCTCAAAACAAGAGGAGGCATTTTCATCTTTGTTGATGTAGCTTTTTGTTTTATACAGACTTTTTGAGCAGTAAGGATGTTTACCCTTGTCAGAAATCACGTTTGATTCGTTTGTAGGAGGGTTCAGGAGTTACATAGTGGAATAGCATGGATGGCTATAAGTGGTCCAAAATTAAAGGCTGAACTTCTAGATTGTGCAAGGAACTGGCTTATGCACTAAACGTTTTGTGCCTTGGTCTACAATTAACATGATTTCTGTTTAAAAGAAAAAGGAACAGATGTTGTCTTTTTGTGCTGCTTCTACATACATCCTTTCTGTAATCTCAACCTGCAGAACTGGTTCTTTCCAGAAAATTGGATTGAATTAAAGATTACTGTAGACATTTCCTGACCTACTGACAGTTGCACCGTTTCCAGAGATTTCAGTATTGAAAATGAACTGCGGAAGCTACGATTATTTTGCTTACTGGTGACTAAGTTCTTTGAAAACCATATTGTGGTGGTTCTGTGCTTTTGTACAATGGATGTCTTAAGCTGAGGGTGGTTTAAGGGATCCTTCCTAATGCCAGGAGGACGTTGCTTTCCTCAACACTGTGATCTGACCTGTGATAAACCTGCACTATAGACAAGTGGCTACCAAGTCAACCGCAAACCAACTGAATGTAAAACCCTTAGTGCTGGTGCTGAAATCTCTTCAGACAGTCATAATGATTTCCAGTTCGTTGTTTTAAAGTTATCAAGTGTCAATCAAAGACTGAAGTTGTTCACTAATGAATGTTGACTTTTCATGCATTTAGGTTTACCTTCTTTTTAGTTTCTCAGTTCATTCTCTGCTATTTTTATCATATTGTGTCATTTTAAATTTCTTACATGCTAACGTTTTGTTTGAGCGAATGAAATAAAATTGCAATATATACATGTTGCCACCATTTATTTCTGGAACCTCACAGAAGACTCTTTGATATTTGCTACTCAAAGTCCCCAAATTCTTAATGACTGTGGTCATTCCTTACTCCTTGATTCCACCTCTCCTTTCTGTTTCTCCATCAGAAGGTCCAGTAGAGAACAGTGAAGACTTAACCTTATAAAGAATGTAACTGCAGGGACTGTGTACATTCATGAATGGTAACTGCTGTGCATAAATTAAAATTAATTTCAAATGTATGATGTAATTTACATCCTCACATGGTATATACACACTTTGGTCTCTGTACCCATGGGGAACGTGGGAAGGAGAAGGAAAGACTTGGGGGGAGAGTGATTGCAGTCAGTCTGACTTCTCTTGCTGCTTTTATGTTCAATATGACTTATTTTCAATACTGGTAATAAAGCAAACATACCATGGCAGATCATTAGAGGTTTCTGTGCACTAAGGACAGTTTTGCTCAATTTATCTTACAATGGAATACTGAGCTATTCAAATGTCCTTAACTTGACATCCTGAAGCTGTACTTCACTGCTGCTGTTGTTTGGCAAACCCTGCTCCCAATGCCAAGTTTGGCACCAACCTTAATGAGTTATAAAGGTTTGGGGTTTTTTAAATAAAATTATCACTAGATTCTAAAATGGTCTGCTGTTCTTGGGGCAGTGTTTAGGCACCAAGTGTAAACATTGCAGATTTAAATGTCCTAACAGTGTTACCAACTCAGTCCATTGGTGTCAAGAGATGGACAGCAGCTACTTTTTAAAGCTGTGTATTGAAAGGTAGGGAGGTGGTCTGTGGTTGGTCAAAGTGAGGATTGTCATGGGCTCTTCTGAAAATGTTTAATTGAGCTCAGTTCCAGTGCTGAATATTAATTGTCAATGTCTTTACATCTAGTCATACAAAGGAAATGCAAAATCAAGAGGATCCCCTCAGTTTTCAGTAGGTGAGCGAGATGAGAAGGAAGAAGAATTTTCCCAAATTGGCTTTTTACCAAAGACTTAACAATTCCTTTGGAGGCTGTAAATTTTCTTGATTCTGTAGGCTGTTGCTGGGCAGGAGGTGATGGAGAGAAGGTAAAAAGGGAAAAGTGTTATTTTGGAGGAACTGGGGCCAGTTCAAAGTTCTTGAAGAACAGGCTAAGGATCACTTAAATTGTTTGTCTTAAGGGATGGTTTTGGGAAATGAGGCTTCTTTTACATGCTATCTGTGAGTCTTAAAGGAGAGAGAAGTAATATGTTAAATCAATACTGTCACAACATGTATTTGCACATTCAGAAGTGCATGTTTTTGAGTCAGCTTCTATGAAGGCCTACCAGGAGTTAATATTTATTTTAACACTGTGGAAATGGTCACCTGAGACTGTTGAAATTGATACATCAGGACATATATTCAAGTCAGACCAGGTTTATAATCTTAATTAAAAACATGTGCAATAGAAATTGATGTAATTTTCCAAGATGGCCGAGGAGGGATGGTTCTGGATGTTGGAAAAGCTCAGGCACACCTTACAGTCCCAGCCCAGTCTGCAGGATACCTGGTAATCAGCATCTTCCATAGCACAGGGCCTTCCTCAGGTGCTTGGTTTGCTGAAAGTCAAGGAGCTTTGGAAATTGCCTCCCTTTTATAACTGGATCCCAGCTGAACTCTGTCACTATATAGCTGTGTTTTCTAACATTTACATTGGAGAGCTTGGTGTCCTGGATCTTAATGAGTATTATCCTCGTGTCCTGCTGATAAACTGCTCAGTGGAGAAGAGGTGGAGCAGCTGCTGCAGCTGGGCTGTGCACGGCTTTGGCTGTGGCAGCTGCACGCTGACATTTTCTCTGAGGTGCATAACTTTGCCAACATTGTAACTCAGAGATGGGCACCACCTTCTCCCTTCTCAGCCTGTTTTAGAGCTGTCACCTGTGTGAGATTTTCACTTTGTGACTGCAGGTCTCTCCCTCAGCTGCTCAAGCACAGTAGAGTTGGAAGGGATCTCCCATCCTCATCTGATGTTTGCTATTTTTAATGTAACTTTTTATCACCAACCAGCTGGAGCCATTTAAGTCCCCAGCTGTTCCCTGAACATCATCAACTTAGCAATAAAGTTGTCTGTGCTAATGTGCTGTAAGTGTGCTGAACTGCTTTTCCTTGCAGGGTCTCTGGGAATTGTCCTGCAGACACAGGCAGAGGAGAAGAAAAAGTGTCATGAGGAAGTGGGTCAGGAAGAGAAAGTGTAGGGGATTCTGGAAGTGTCCAGGCTATCTGCAGGGAAGGATGCTCCTGGAATACATGGGGCTGCAGAGGCTTAAAGACAGCAACAGCTTTTAACCCTACTCTGGATGTTGATGGAATCCACAAATTGAGACAGTCAGGAGAGGTGGCCACCTGGGCAGTCTGAAGGCTGCCTGCCCATCACTGTAGGGCTGGGAAGTTAAAAAAAAATATTTACCTCCCTGTTGAAGGTAGATTTTCTGCTACTTGGTATTTTTTTCCCCAGTCCTGTTACTATGAAACCCGTTAGACCCTACATAGCTCGGTAAGCCCTGTGCTGCTGCAGAACTAGCCCCAAAAGCCCCCCTGAGGAACAGGGGAGTGCAGACACACTCCTAAATGCCTCCTGACTGGATCTGGGGGTGTCTGTCACTGCCAGGAAGCCTTGTGGTTGGAGAAGTTAAGAAACAGAATTTTACATGGCTTTTAGGCCGAAATCTTTCTCTCTGCCAGTGCCAGGCCAATTCTGCTTCAAACATGAGCATCAGAAACATGGTCAGTAATCTTTGCTGCACTAATGAGAAAAGCTCTGCTTGGCTCCCAGTCCCACAGGCTGACACTGCAGTGTAGGAAGCAGAGAGGGGTCCGAGGAGTCCAGTGCTGGTGGAGTTGGTTCATCAAGGAGTTTATGGGATGAGTGAAAAATCTGTGCCTGTGTACAGAGGGAGTGATGACAGAAATGCAGCCAGAGTGTTTGGATACTCAGAGGTGAGAACCTTTTTATATCTGACTCTTACTTTCCACTTTATTAGTTGTATGGGAGTGAATGTCTCAGTCACAGAGCCAGTTTATATGTTCCACCTCCCAAAAGTGACTTGAAGTAGGAGTTTGGCACTCTGAAAACTGAGATTGGCTGTTCTGTGACTTAATGAAATGAGGAGGAGGTGACCACCAGGCCCAGGAGCAATGGGAAGCTGAGGAGTTCAGTCCTGCTGGACACTGGAAGTGCAGGGACATGGGAGGTGCAGTGCCTAATAAATCCTGTGTCCCCAGAAGGAGAGTGCATGGTGGGGGACGCAATGAAGGGCAGTTTTAGGGGAGGACACAACTTAGAAACATACCAACCTGGGGAAAACATGGGGGAATATGGGGATGAACCATTAATAACCAAAACTATTAATTATCAAAAGAAATGCACACTGCAACATCTCCTCCTTTCCTTTTTAAAAGAAAGAGGAGGAGATCAGGGACATAACAAAAGGTGAAACCCAAACGTTGGCCTCGGCTTGATCCCACCAGGTTTCCATTGCAGAAACGATAACCTGAGTTGACAAAGTTCCCTTGACTAAAATTCTCTTAAAAATTCCAAAGACCAACAACAGTAAGAAAATAATCAAACTAAACTATAAAATACGAAATATAATTAAACAGATTTAGAACACAACATTAGTTAATTTGGGCACGGAAAAGGGATTCCAAATTGGGGAAGGAAGGGGACTCAGGCTCCCGATTTTCACAATGCCGTCTCCTCAAGGCAGTGTTAGTAACATCGGGTGGTGAGGGTGGGCTCGGGGTAGAGCTGGGATGTTTGTTTGCTCTTGGAGGAATGTAGGGCTTTACCCACGTCCTGGGAACCCATTTAAGCCCAGAGGGGATGGATACACAAGTGTATCCCGGTCCCCATGTGACCAGATCAAAAGGTCCTTGGGTTTTCCAGGTTTCTGGATCCCTAATCAAAACAGGTGGTTTTTAATTCCAGTTGCTGGTTCTGGTGGAAATGACAAAGGACTGACAGACTGAGGTTTTCAAAAGAACAGCTGAGAAAGTTCATGGTGAACAGAGCCTTGCAGAGCCGTTGGTGTGGGCTACTGATTTTAGCATCTCCCTGCTGCCTTTCAAGAGTCCTCTTAAGGGTGTTGTGGGTTCTCTCTCTCACAGCCTGGCTGGTAGGGGAGTGTGGTGTCCCCTTTTTGTGGCTGACCCCCCATTCCTGCAGGAAATTACCGAACACCTAGAAGGCAAAAGCAGACCATTATCAGTTTGTATTACTTTGGGGATTCCCCAGCATGGAGAAGGCCTGCACCAGATGTTTTTGTGCCTTCTGTGGCCTTCTCCCCTGTGTGGGCTGAGGCAAAGACAGCACCGGAAAAGGTGTCAACCAACACATGCACATATTTGAACTTCCCAAACTGGGGAATGTGGGTGACATCAGTTTGCTACACCTCGCAACTGCCCAATCCTCTGGGATTAACCCCAGCCCCTAATGATGGCAATGCAAGCTCCTGGCATTTTGGGCAGGTGGCCACGATTGGTCTTGTCTTAGGTGGAATTGACAGACCAGCCAGGGGACGTTTTGGTAGGATTGCTGGTGGCTATGTTTGGCCTGCTGGAAGATGCTGGGAAAGCCAGCCAGCTGCACTGGAGCAGCTAGGGTGTCTGCTCTGCTGTTCCCTTCTGATATAAAACCAGGAAGATAAGTGTGTGATCTCACATGCATTATAAAAAATGGCTGCTCTCGGAGGGAGACTAAATAAATGAGTTTTGAGAGCAAGCGAACAGAACCGGGTTTGAAACTTCTTTTAAAACTGCATTTTCTGCTCTAGAGATGACACCAGCTGTGGATGCCAAATCAGTTATAATGTTTATTGGTTCCTTTTGAACCTCTCAAAAGCCCTGATGACAGTGGCCAACTCAGCTATCTGAGGAGATCCCTCAACTGTTTGAATGTCAGTCTCCCACTGCTGCATCTGAGGGTCTTTCCAAGTCATCAGGGACTTGTGAGACCTTCCAGACGTGTCAGTAAAAATGGTCAAGGCTTTGAGGGGCTTCTGACTCTGTCTGTCTTTGGGAATCAAATTGAATTCTGAGTTGAATAATTTATGGCCAGGACAGCGTATTGAAATTTTGCCTATGTAGCTGTCTAGAGAGAATTGCAGCATCTCATTTCCCCTGAGCAATTGCTCCAGGGCTTCATTAGTGAACTTCCTGGTTGACAAATTGATTGGGAGGTGAATGCAGGTAAAATCTCACCCTGCCACCATTCACATTCTGACCCTAGCCTTTGAAATCAGCTGGGCTATCAGCTCTTGCGGCCTGGTGATACTTTTGGACACTTGGTGACCTAGAAACACCCACTCTATGATCAAGAGGGGGTCCTTTTGGTCACTGTCCCATTGAAAAATCAGCCCGTGCAGGTGTGGCAATTTCCCCAAAATGATATAGTTGAATGGGAGTTCTGGCCAGCAACGATGGACTTGTTGGCTAGACAGTGCCCACTGAACCCTCTCCAGCGACTGCTTGGCCTCCTGAGTCAGGACTCTTGAAGAATCCAGCTCCTCCCTCCCTCTCAACAAATGGAAGAGTGGGGCTAGATCCTCCATGGTGAGCCCCAGCCAGGGCCTGACCCAGTTCAAGGACCCACACAGCTGCTGGAGGTCCCTCAAAGCTCTAGGCCTACCATTCATCACCAGCTTTTGGGGTGTTATGGTCCAGCTGGCGATCTCAGGACCCAGGTGCCTCCAAGGTGGCAGCCTCTGCACTTCCTCCTGTTGGAGCTCAAATCCTGCCACCATCAAGGCTGTGATGGTTTCAGTGAGGACTCTTGTGAGTTCGTTGTCGTCAGGGGCACACACAAGCACGCCATCCATATACTGATGACAGCTTCCACTGCTTGGGCACGCACTGGGGACAGGAGTTTGGCAACATACCACTGGCAGATGGTGGGTGAGTTCTCCGTGCCTTGAGGAAGATCTTTCCAGTGGTAGCGCTTTCTGGGAGCTCCTCTGTTGATGGAATGCACAGAGAAAGCAAACCACGGGGCATCAGCCGGGTGTAGGGGAATTTGAAAGAAACAGTCTTTGATACCTGTGACTGCCAATTGCCAGTTTTGGGGGAGCATTGTTGGGGACAGCATACTTGGTTGAAGAGGTCCCATGTCTTCAATTACTTTGTTAATTTTGCAGAGGTTTTGAAGGAGCCGCCACTTGTCTTTCCCCCTTTTTAATTACAAAAACTGGGGTATCCCAAGGGCTGTTTGTCTCTACGATGTTGCCTTTAACTAATTGCTCCTCCACAAGCTTGGTGGCCTTTAATTTCTGTCTATTGAGCAGTCACTGATCCACCCACACTGAGGAATCTGTTAGCCATTTCAGTTTCTGGATGGGGCGCTCCTCAGTGGCTGCTACAAAAAAATCCTGGGGAGCCTTCGCTATCTCCAATTTGACTCCCCATTGAGACATGGCACCTCTTCCCCACAAGGTGAAGTCCGAGTCTAAAATGAAAGGACAGACTGAGGCCAATTGTACATCCAGCCCCTTAATTTTTACAGTGCTCTTGGACTGTAGTGCCAATCAAGTGCCCCCTATACCTCTTACCTTACTTGCCACGGGTTGCAGCTCCCAGTGTGGCAGCCATCTGTGTGGTGGGCTGACCGTCACATCTGACCCGCTGTCCATCATCCCCCTGCATTTGGATGTTATCCCCCTCCCTTTGAATCCCACACCAGATTGTAGGGCTCATCCTCCCCCACTACCCACGCCCAATAGATGGAAAGGCACCGGCCATCAAGACACATGTTAGGAAGGGGAAAAGCCTGGGAGATGTTTTGGCCCTTGGGAAGGAAGAGAGGGGGATGGACACAGCGTACCCAGAGAA